>VMRM01000034.1:3307992-3772992 GCA_010277075.1 Poeciliopsis retropinna | reverse complement strand
CACATAAAAGTTCATTTAAAGCCAACAGCAGATCAAACCAATAAATACTGGAAGAATCGGATGAAACTGAAACTTTATGTTTCTTTCCAAATCACCAGAAAACCAACAGAGAAACTTTGACTGAAGGAAAGATGAAGATTTAAATATTTCCGCTAAGAATCAAAGGATGAAACTGGAGGATTTTCAGCCAGACATGAAACCCGAACAGAAACACACCACAGAACCTCTCAGCTGGTTTCAGAGTAAAGGTCAAAGGTCAGACATCCAAGTCCAACCGCAAAGCTACAAAAAGAGCCGAACACAGAAATCTTAAAATCTGAAAATGTTTCCTGAGCGACGCAGGTTTGATTCTTGGTGTTAATTAATTTTCTGGTGTAAATTTAACAGAAATCTGTTTATTTGTCACTCTGAACGTCTCTAAAGCCTTTAGCTTTTAGCTCTGCAGCTAATTAAAGTCACCAGCTGCCAAATCTGGACTCCGTCATTGTTTTAAAAAGAAGCTTGAAGATTTTTCTAACTTTGCTTGTTTTTCTCTGTTTCTGCAGATTTAATCAACATGATGTAAATTATTACATCTATAAGTTCTGTTTGCACAGAGCAGCAGAAATGCTTCTCCTTCCAGTTGATCCCATCTGAAGCGACAGCCTGCTGATGCGCTGCGAGGCTCGGCTTTCATCGCCATGCCGACCAGCTGCAGGACTGATGTGACCCTGATGTGACCCTGATGTCAGAGGATGCAGCCGCTGTCCACTTGCTGCTCAAACTGTAACGCTGTCATCTCACGGCAGCAAGTCTAATGAGACGTTTTAAAAGATGAAATGCTTTGAAACTTATGAAAACACAATGAAATTAATTTAAATAATATTTTGAATGGGCCTAGTCAAAGTCTGGATTATATCGAGGTCCTTTTTCAGGCCATTAAGCTGGAAAATGAAAGAGAACGGATCAGATTTTAATTTCTCCTTTTCACATGATTAAAAGCTGCAAAGAGAGAATTCATCAGCACTATAAACTTATGTTTCCCTCAATCTGCCACAAAGATTTAGAGTTCAGATTAATCAGATTAGCTACAAGCAGATATTATTTACATATTAAAATACTCTGATCATAAGTTTTACACACAGAAATAGAAAGTACTTCATGTCCATGTCCTCAGCAGAACAGAGCATTATTACATTTATTTCATTGTTACTCAGATGATTTGGTTTTATTTATGTATTTAATAAAATGTTTAGTAGATGGAGGAAACTTGAAGATTCCCGAAATAAAACAGAAATAAGCCCCGATAACAAAACAATGATTGTAAATGTTAGTCCAGGCGCTCTAGCACCACCTAGTGTCCATCCGACCGCATCGCTGAACACACAGGAAGCTCAACCTGTTTCTGAAGCTTTCCTGCTAAAATGATGGATCAGGAAACATGAAGCAGTCAGAGATCCACTCAACAAGAGAACTTTATGCTAATATTACCCAAGTAGAAAAACGTTACCATCTATTGTCACATCAAGTTATTAAAGAAAGGAGGACAAAAAAACAACAAAAGACAAAAAAACAATCCATTAAAAATAAAGATGTTTATCTGCTGGATAAAAGGTCTGTTATGTTCAGTCGGACCGAAACGGAGACTCTCGCCTCTCGCTGCGGCTTCTGCCGCTCCAGAAACCGGGCCGCGCCAACCCTGTTGCCAGGGGCAACGGCGTAAATGAAGAAACGCGTTGTCACGGTAACAGGGGCTGCGTTTGGGTGTTTTAAATAGATCCGCCCCGGCTTCAGCTCACAGGCGCTTTATTGTTTCCAAAAGGTGAAAAACCTCAAGCTGAACATGATGCTGAACAGGTTCAGTCCGAACCGCTGCTGGACGCGGCGGGGGGGGGGTGACGTCACGGCAGCCGTTCTGTTTAACTGTCCGGTGTAAACTGTGCGTGGACGCAGCCTCTCCTCTTGCATAAGAGGAGCCACAGAGTTTAGCAGTGAATCACTGCAGTTAAAACCACCAAGATGTTTCTGTGTTTCTGCTTTAAACCAGGAAACTCTCAACTTTCCTTCCCAGATCCACAGAAACGGCTCAGACCTTCACATCCTGAGTCTCTTCTCAGAAGTATCTAAATGTTTATTCACATATCTTAATGACATAATGCTGGTTTTTTATTCCTAATCCCTTAAACTGCACTTTCAGCAAGAAAAACATGAATAGTTGATTTCTGTCTGTATCTATTTGTTTTAAGATTTTTTCCTTTTTCCCTGAATAACTTACTTCACCTTTGACCCTTTGACCCAACATGTCAAAAACACAGAATGAAGTGTTTAGTATCCAGTGCAGATATCTTTGCACACTTGAAATAAGACAAAACTAGCTCAAAAGTACATTTTCAGCAAGAAATAGAAGCATATCTTAAGTAAATAATTCCTGAATAAAGATAAGGAACACCAAACCGGTCGACCCGGTTCTACCGGAACCAGAACATCTGCTCCACCTGGAGTTGGATTAAAGTGGATTAAACGGGGCTGGATTGGCCGGCCATGCCGCTCGCTGTCACAGTGAGAAACACCAAACTAAATGCTTGTGAGTCAAACAGACTAACTCTGTCCTTGAAGCATGTACATCATTTTCTCATATTCATTGAATTGTTCAGTGTTTGAATTTACATTAAATATCCACAGATCTGAATCTGAAACACAGAACGAGGCAGGTGGAGTTGACACTCCAGATCCCCAGGGGGCGTCACCGTCAGCCTTGCTGTGCCGCAACAGGAAACTAAAGCAGTCCTGCTTCATCCTTCCTCTGTTTTCCTCCCTGGGTTGTAAACGTCTGCATCAGCCTCAGCGCCGCTCCGCTCTGAGCCGGACCCACGAGTCTCTATGCTGCAGCTCGGCTCTGAGAGCTAATTCATCACCTCTCTATTCATATCAGCTAGCCTACTTTCCCCTTCACCTACACTCTTACTTACACTGCAGGGAGTACACACACACACACACACACACACACGCAGGTGCAGAGCAAGCTGTACAGTACAGCTCTAAATAAGGAGCCTGCGGCGCTGCTGCAGCTACACACACACACAGAAACACGTTTCTATATTACATAACGTCAGAGTGAGACGAACTACAGAATGAACTAAACTGTAGTGAAGGTGGACGTTGGGGGTTCCCTCTACCAGAACCTCTGGTCTGACGGTAAAAATGGAGGTGAACAGCTGGACGTTTTACTGTAGAACCGGGTCACAAAAACCTTTTGAAAGTGGATTTGACCACCTGACCATCATCTCCAGGTCGGTTCGGTTCTCCAGAACCAAACCATCCGTTACCGCCAGGATGTTTCTGTCTGTTCAGCTAACAGGTAGCATTAGCTTATGCTATCCTGGAGTTTTACCACTTCAGTGCTGCAGATCCAAAAGTTTTTCTGACCTACATACGTTGTCGTCAAGCATTGCCTTTTAGTATTAGCACAACTAGCATGTAGCATCTTCAAGCATTTAGTTTCTTTCCTGTCCATCTTTAGCTTGGTTGGCTAAAGAGGCTCATGTGTTTTTTCTGGATGTTTTCATCATGTTGGAGTTTAAAATTCAACTAAACCCCAAATCAACTGTTTTTGCAGATGGACTGTAAATCTGACCTTTAGGGGCTGATTTATGTTTCTATGCCAGCTGATGAATCCATAATATATTATGTTTATAGTCTATGCCACGTTGGATTACAGCAAACTGTCAATATAACACATATAAATACATTTAATGAATGTTGCACACAGATTGTATGACAACCGTTTAAAAAGAAAAAGTCGCGGGTGACTAGCGTCGGCATGCTAGTTGCTAGCCTATCCAATGCCAACGCAAGTGAGAACAGACATGATGTAAAACTACCATTATAACACTTAACGAGTCATATTTTATTTAAATCCTTTTTAATTTAAGCTTTATTTGGTTTCTGGAGACCGAAACAGTTCCATCCACAGAGCTGAGTCCAAAAGTTTCATTTGTGACCTGAGTGGATTTAAAACCCGGAGCAACACGCCCCCACAGCGCCACGTTTATCCTCCCCGCCGAGCCAAAGAAACTTTCATCAGTCAGAGATAACGGTTCCATTTTCTGTGTGTTTTGTTCTGTACTGGCTGTGTGAGCACTGGAGCTCTGCAGAAGGCCGTGTTTCATTGGCTTTAATGAGGAGACGGCTCCGTCCGGCCCAAACGGCTCGGACCGGTCCAGAACTGAACATCTCTGCAGTGAAGAGGCTGAAAAACACCATCAGATGTTCAGTGATTGTAAAGTGAGAAATGCATGTGGGAAGATCCAGAAAAGGGAGCAGAATGTTCTGCAGCGATCGCTGGCACTTCGCACTCCCACATCACTCCTGCTCTGTCTGTCGCCCCGCACAACCACGGAGCAGAGAGCATTCTGGGAAGGCAGCAGGAAATGTCTCTGGATCACAATCTCAGTCATTGCTGCAGATTATCTCTGAAGCTCGCTGCACGGGACTGCCGGCGGCTCCCTTCCCATCATGCACTGCTACCGTCCTCTGGGGTTATGCAGCAGATTTATTACCTCGGATGTCATCAGGCTGCGATGAGAAGCAGCAGACATTTTCTGACACAGAAGCTTAGTACGTTCTGGTCGGTTATCACAGTTACAGTAAACATCTGAACCGAACCTTCAGGTCAACGGGACCATCTCTGATCCTGGGACAGCGGCGACAGCTGCAGAAACACCAAATCACCAACCAGACAGACGGACATCCAGGAGTTTAACGACAGAACCTTTGACCTCAGAGCATCGTGGTTTAGGCAGAGTTACCAAACCTCCTTTTTCCACTTACATGTCCACGTTTCACGTTCTCTGCAGAGCAACCAGAGAGCTTTCTTAAAGAAAATATCAATTTTTTCACAAGAGCAATAAACAAATTGAAACTGATTGGTGCGGTGGATGGAAATATGGCAGCTTTTCTTTCAACAATATGCACTAATATAAAAATCTGGGCCGATACCGCTAACCGGCGACACGTCGCTAACCGGCGACACGTCGCTAACCGGCGACACGTCGCTAACCGGCGACACGTCGCTAACAGGCGACACGTCGCTAACCGGCGACACGTCGCTAACAGACGACACGTCGCTAACCGGCGACACGTCGCTAACAGGCGACACGTCGCTAACCGGCGACACGTCGCTAACAGACGACACGTCGCTAACAGACGACACGTCGCTAACAGGCGACACGTCGCTAACAGACGACACGTCGCTAACCGATGTAGGGAAATACGATTCTATTTCATAAACTCTGTTTCAGTTAATTCTTGATAATCCTTCATCAGAGTCACATGACCAAATACCAACGACGTCCTGAAACAGCATGGAAATAAACATCGATTGTTAACGTCAGCCCAGCTTTACTTAATACCGACATGTTAAAATATGATCAATATCAGCCGATATCGATGTTGATATCGATATATCTTCCATACCAGATAATTATTTCTATTATTTATTTCCAGAGATTTTATTCATTTTTGTATCTGATTTGTAAAAGCCATTCCAACCTGAGAATTTAACTTTTAATAAAACGTATTCTTTGATTCAACAGAGAGTGATTGAAATGTTTCAGGACTGGATTAAGTGTCATTCTTTGGAAATGTCCTCTCTATTCTGTGATCGCTCAGATTTCTGTCGACTCACCAAACGAGAACATCTGGATCTGCTGTTCTGTGGAAACTAAAAGAAAAGTCACATCTCAACATCAGCTGTTGCCAAACGCTCCCGCGGGCCATCTGGGTTCTGCTGCGGCGCCGCCAACAATCTGCCGCCGCCACCGGACTTCAGTCGCTGGTTCATCCCAATTCATGTCGCCAGAACATTTACAAAGAAACACTCAAACATCTGACTTCAGTGGTGACAACCATTAACTAGAAGTTCACACCAATCCACTCAGTTTTTATTAGAAAGGAACATTATTAGCTTTACATATAAAATGTAAATAATGAGAGTTCTCGTCTGGTTTTATGGGCGTCGTTATTAAAGTCAAATATGAACAGAAATAATTTGGTTTATTTAGTTGGTCAGAGAAAATATTTGAGGTTCCGTTTTTTTTCTCCACACTGTTCATTAATTTCAGTCAAATTGAATGTTTAGTTAGCAAGCTAACCAGTTAGCTTTAAACTAAATGACAGAGAAATGATAAATAATTATTGATTGGTTAATGTGAAGCTTATATTACGATACTTTTTTGGTCCCATCGCTCCAAGTGTGGCTGTGATCATTTCTTCATCTTGTAGATAATTTGTGGACGGATCTGAAAACGTTTGATGGAGGCGGTCTAAAAACCCGACCCGGTTCCACCGGTTCTGTCAGGAGAAACGGACCAGAACAGACTTTAATAAACAGAATGGAAATAAATCAGGTGTTTTTTTTGGTCTAATTCCAGACGGTGAGTTAAAAAGGCAGGTGTGTCTTTCCACTCGGTGTATGTAAACTTCTGACCTTGCCCTTTGACCTCATCCATCCGCTCCTGTCCGGTCCCGGTGAGCTGGACGGGTCTGGAGGTGACCCGGCCCGGATTCCAGCAGGAATCAGACGACGGATTAAATCCCGAGTGACGTCAGCCGGGATTAGAGCCGAGCGCGCCCGCTGTCACCAAACCATGAAGCATTTTCCTCTCCTCCTTAGGAGCTGTTGCCATGACGACACAGCTCCCCCCTCCATCCCACCGGCAGCACGTCTCGTTTCCATGTTGCCAAATATAACAGGCAGACGGCTGACGTGTGTGTGTGTGTGTGTTAATAAGCAGGTCAGATGTTGAATGATCACACCATCGATCAACAGCAGCGATGGCGTCTAACCCGGCCCTAATTGGACGGGCCGAGTACGGCGAGCCGGAGGGGACAAGTGTTGTCAGGAGGTAGAAACGATGCGTTTAAACTCAGCAGCAGGTGATTAAAGGAACGACGGAGCGCAATTAGGATTCATTTCCAACCATAAAAAGCTCATTTTAAAAAATCCAGAGCTAAAGGGAAGAGAGAACAAAACTTTAACTAGACCAACTCCATTCCTCTGGTCAACCCTTCCTCTCTTATTAGGGTGTGTTCACACCAGCCCAGTGCAGCGCCCTTTAACCCGACTCCAGTCCGTCTGCCTGGATGGTCCGGTTCGTTTAGGAAGACTCGAACCAAAAGAAAAAAAAAAAAAAACTCTGGTCCTACAAACGTTGGTCTGGGTTTGGTTGAAATGAACTCAGGTTCGGCTGGAATGCAAATGTGAAAGCCAAGCAGATCGCAACCCGCTCCAAAAGCAGGAAGTGGACTACAGAGCGGGGCATTCTGGGTAAATACAACCAAAACAAAGGTGTTAGCCTAGCGCTAGCAGGAGAAATACCTTGTGGTCTTTAGCAAAAAGACAAAAGAAAAATCTGTCGCTTCTCCATTTTGTTTCCAGGAAGTTGCGTTCAGTGTCTTCTTCGTTGGTTTTCATCTTGGTTTCTTCTGAACTTTTTGGTGCAGCGCCGCCAATATCTGTACATCTTACAACAGTTTCAACTTTCTGAACTGGATTTACTGAGACAGATCTGGAAAGTTAAGGAAGCCCAAACTCGGCCGACTGTCCGCAGGGCGCGCGCGCGCACACACACACACACACACACACCTGGCCGGTGGTGCTGCTGACTGGGCTCGTTTCTGTCCTGTTAGCATCATTAGCGCCGTGGACACAGAGCGGGTCAACGGGCTCAGGTTGGTTCGCCAACATGGAGCCCAGTTTGGGTTTCTGAGGTTTATGAAAAGTTTGTGTTGAATATTCAGAGGTTTTAAAGGTTATTCTGAAGCTTTAATACAGCAGCTCAGACTGATCACAGTTTATCTCCCTCTTTATTTCAAAAACAATCGTTTGAGTCAATGGTAAAAATAAACAGCATTATTTCAAACGGTTCAGAAAGTTCAGCTCAGAATCCATAACGTAAAATAAACAATAAAGCAAGACGGAGAAATTGTTTTCAATATCAGAACCGATACGGATATTAACATCGGATCGGTGCATCTCTACCCACTACTAGAACCTGGAGGGTTTAAATGCTGTATGAGGCTTTGCAAATCTGTTGTTCAGGTTCTGGTTGTGGATTTCTGACCCCAGCGCAGCGAGAGCCGTTACATCAGGAATGAGGTTCAGGTCGCTTTGTTTATCCCTCCTGATTCCGGATGAACCTGAACGCTCCATGACTCAAACCCGAAAGGATCTGAGTCACAACCCGAGCAGCGCCGTGTTGGACCGGCTCTCAGCGGCGTTAAATCTGAGTCATCGCTGCGCTCGCTCGTCCCGCCAGCCGGGGTTAAAACCGTTTCAGCTGCCGTCCTCCAAACTGGCTTTCCACCGTCGCTTAGCAACAGAGGCTGCCGTGACCAGTGCTTCCCACAAGCAGCCAGTCGATGTTACCAGTTAGCAGAAAAACACGGACTGGGTGAGGAAAAGCAGAGAGTTATCGCTCACATTACAGAAAACTTCCTGCTTCACCTCATTCAGGACCAGATAATGTTTCTGTATCTCTGAGTCGATATGGAGTTAAAGTTTTATCACAATATTCTGCGGCTGTGATAACAATAAAAACCATCATTACATTATTAAACCTTTCCAGGTGGCTGTATGGATGTGACTGTGTCACAGCAATTACAGCCCCACAAACACAAATAATCCTCCTGACAAACATTCCTATGTTAGGTAACCAGTCACATAAAAATCACTAAACTGAACAGATTTATTGATGATTTAAAACAAACAGTGGAGGAAATAGTAAAACTGACAATATGGACGCTCTTGGTTTTTTAAAATTTCATTATCTGTAATTTATCGTGGCAAAACTAAATTAAAATTATTTTTGTGATATAAAATGTATTAGTGATGCTCCGATCAGGTTTTTGCTGCTGATTCCGATATCGATCATCGATTAGGCCGATCTCTGCAGATCGTCTGTTCATTTTTCACTTTAGGTATAAATAATATTATGTTATCTGGTAAAATGGACAAATTAACTGGCATTAAATTCACCTAATTTAGACATAACAGACACATTTTAATGCATATGTAAAATGTTTTTGCTGCTGCAGCTTTAAGCAAATGTTCGGTTCCCTGTCTGAGCGGCTCCGTCTGTGAATATTACCACCGGTACCGGAGGTCCAACAGCAGGAGCAGAACCGCCGTCTCACTCTGCTGGCGCCAAGACGTGAATTATTTTTCGGGTTATTTAGTTCTTAGCTTTCTGATCCAGGTGAGTCGCTGTGCTGCACTGAACCTCGATGGAGCCAACAACTTCTTGTTTTTGCCATATTAGATTTGTTGTAAGGTAATTTTCCGCCGCAACACGCAAACGTCTCCGTTCAAAGTTCCTCACGGCAGGAATGTTGGAAAGAGGAGATGAGCTGCACGCAGGCTGCGATGTGACATAAATGTGATCGATTTGGTGATCGGCGATCACCGATCTTACACTTTTTCACGGGAATCGGCCGAATGACACGATAAATGACAGAATGTTGAAAGCGGGAATGTCCTGACAGATATTTACCAGTAAACATTTCCTTACCATTAAACACATGAAAATAAAACAAGCCTCTGCTGCATCACATGACCAAACAGACACCAGCTGACCAGCAGTGGGCAGGCTACCATCTGTGTTGCCAGGTTGGGAGTTTCTTTTGAACAGCAGCTGGATCTGATGTTACAATATGAGATGCTTTTCACAAACTTTGGCAGGATTTTAGAAAGTGTTCAAGGGTCGTGTACAGAAACACACAAAACCTTAAAGAAACTGTTTTTGGGCTCGTCTTATTAGTTCTTTTATTTTGAAATGATCAGTGATTAGTCTCTATGTAGTAACACTGTAAAACAAAATTCCAGTGCAACATCGTGATTTAAAGGTCTCACTGTGTTCAGAGTCGATTCCTTCTGTTCTGGTTCTGGTTCTGCTCACAACATCATGAAGCAAAACCAAAAACTTTGCTTGTTTGATGGAGCAAATCTGCAGTTAGCCGGCAAAAACCAGGCGCCTGAGATTTCCATCCAGATATCGACGACCAAACCTCAGAGATGTTCTCAAGTCAGTTTCCAAATCCAAGACTTCTCACATTTTCAGTCCAAAGTCCAAATCAAGTCTCAAGTCTGAGTCGTTTATTCCAGTGTTGATCTGGAGAAACATTCATGTTGTCAGTTTTATGAAGCTTTTGCTAACATGAACAGGTTGGTAAGAATCATTAACATCCCATAATAATCCACAGATGTCACTGATCACAACAAAGAAAAATGGCCGTCGCACTAGAGAAGCTAAAGATAGTTAGCTGACTGCAGACTATTGGAGCAGATAGCCTGACTAACTGACCTGCTAATATCAGATTGTTATATTTCTGCTTCTCTAAAATAATTTTAAAAAATAAGACGTAAAAAAATAACTGATCTGTGCTGTCAGTACTTTCTGATATTTTAGGTATTTCATGTACGTTGTTCAGGTTATGCATCATGCAGGAGATCATGGAGGGACTGAAAAACAAGCAGAGCTGACTGAATGAGACTAATGACAGAAACACATGGGCTGTGGTGGCCGTTAGCACTAATCAGCTAATGTGCCAATAATGGAGCAATGTTTCCGTTAGCGCTTTAGCATTCTGCTACCTGTGAAGATGTTAAGCAGCTTCTACAGGCTGATTTACTTGGCTGTTTTTTTTAAAAAGAAACAAAGTTGTGTCTTTGACATGTGATGGGCATCAACAAGGTTGATATTAGCATGCTAGCATTAACTTCTGCTTCAGCAGAACTAATGTTTATGATTAATGCTAAAAGGTTAGCACAGCTAACTTGTTAGCTGGTGGTGCTCACCGCAGCAAAACAGCAAAGTAAGTTAGTGCTTTAGGGCTTGTATGTAAAAATTAACTTAAGGGACGCTCAACGTTTTCTACGTTAGCCATGTCCACTGCTGCTTGTGGCCCGTCTTTCCTTCGTTGCATTTGGATCCTGGTTCCAGTTCAGCATTAGAACCAGTCTGGCAGACTTTCACACATCATGATCTGCTGCAGTTTGTAAATTTCAACCTGTGCAGTGAATATTTCTCACAACAGTCACACTGCGCTTTGCTAATTAGGATAGAAGCTCGTCTCCTGCAGCCATTTAAAAAGTTATGCAACCGTTTTCTTCAAACCAACCGGCGCTGCCTGCGTGTTTCTGGCCAGCGAAGATCAAGCAAAGAAAAACAAAAGGAAGTTTAAAGCATCTTTGCGCACAGAACCTGTCAGGGAAGCTGCAGTTAGTAGCGATCAAAGATGAGCAGCAGACCCAGAAAACCAGACGATTTCGGCCATTTGAAGAGGAAATATCGTTGAGTGATTAACCCAGAGCGGCTAACTGGGCCCGGGTCGGTACGTCTGGTTTTCCGTCTCTCTGGTTCTGGTAAACACTCACGGTTTCTGGTGGTGCAGGGTGTGGGCGTGGTGGTTGTTGGCGGCGTTGGCTCGGTGCAGACGTTCCAGACGCTCCTTCTCCTTCTCCACGAAGTTGGTGTTGGTCCCGGTGCTGGTGGAGGGGACCCGGGTCAGCCGGCTGTGGGCGCGCGGCTGCTCCCTGGGCGGGATGGGAGGCGGCGGCGGCGGCGCCGGGCTGGTGGGCGAGGCCGGAGCCGGGATCTGGGTCGGTACAGAGATGGAGGTTGGGTTGGCAGAGGCCAGAGGCGGGATGGGAGCGGCGGCGGCGCTGTTGTAGGCGTGGTGGTGGTGGGACTGGTGAGAGTGGTGGGACTGGTGGCTGTGGTGGAGTGGGATGGAGGTGGGAGGTGGGGGCGGAGCCTGGCTGTTGTGGTGGTGGTGATGGTTCTTGGTTGCCGTGGCGAGGGCCGAAGGCGGCGGCGGGGGAGGAGGAGGGAGCGGAGGCTCAGGGGGAGGAGCGGGCGCCGGCGGAGCGACGGGTTGCCGGTCCAAACGCAGGTCTTTGTTCTCCTGGCTCAGACGGTCCAGTTGGACCTCCAGCTCCTCGATTCGGCGCCGCTGGGTTTCCAGAAGCTTCTGCTGGCTCTCGATGATGTTGTTGAGCTCCAGCAGGTACTCCACGGCCCGGTTGGGGCTTTCCGGACTGCCCTGACCCGGACCCTGACTGGCATCCATGACCTCGGATTATAGAGCGGTTCCGGCTGGTCCGGTTTGGTCCAGGAATGAAAGCCTACTCTACAAGCTAAACTACACCCTGAGGCCCTGAGGCCTACACCTTCAGACAGGAAGTGCTTCACCCTCCCCCCCACCTGAGGTGAGTGGGGGGGAGAGGACTTGTCCCTCTTTGAGTTCTGATGTAAAATCAAGATGGATGCCCGCCCTGCGCGCTCCAGTCGGGGCGTTGTGTGGAGCGGAGGAGCATTCCCTGCCCAGCCGTCCCACCGGAGCAGATCTCACAGCTCGGACCTCAGCGGTTCGGTTCTGTTCCTGTCGTTCAGTAAATCCGTATCCGCTCACTTATCCCCATCCAGAACTTTAGCTTGCAGCAGCCGGACTGGACGGGCCGGAGGATCAATCCGCCCCGAGTCAGGGAACCCGATCACCTGCCGAAACAAAGTCTGCAGTTCCTCTTTCATCCTGCAGAGGGCGCACAGTCTGCAGCGCCGCCTAATCTCCGGCTTCCCTGCGGAGCCTCATGGCGGCCCGGACCCGGAGCGCTGCTGTGACGGTCCAACAGTTCAGAGCGAAGTCAGATCAGGAAAAGCAGAACTCAGAACTCATCTCCTGAAGAAAGAGCCGGTCTGGTCCATCCTGCAGCCGGACCGGATCCCCGAGGCTCACCGACCACCTCAGACCCTGCTCGTTTCCACGGATACCAGGACGCGTCCGGGGTCTTCCCTCCACATCCTTCCACCTGCAGTCACACGAAGGAAGAAAAAGCAGAATCAGAGATCAGAGAACAGCCGTTTCTTTCTCTCCCTCCCTCTGTTCCTTCCTCACATAAAACCAGCATCTCCTCCTCCTACACTCCATCCCTCCATCACTATTCATCTCCACACGCCGCCCCGGCGCCACTTCATCCTGCTTCATGTGCATCGTTACATCAGTGTCAAATATATTCATACTGCACCTTTAAAATCTGATGAAATTCATTAAAAACAAGAAAATGCGATGATGTCACAAATTTCAGTTCCTTCACTTTTAAGAGAAAAATGATCCAATCTGGGCTTCAACCTGGACAAACAGTCAGAAGACATCGTTTAAATCAGTGGCTGTTTATCCTAAAATTAACTTTTACACATTTTGTCTCAGAACAGCCACTAATTTCAGTCCATTTTATTTAACAGCCAAACACAAAGTGAAGCATAAAAACTCAAAATGTCGCATTAGTTTCCAATATTTTACTAATGTTGTGCATTTGAATTCAGCTCTCTTTACTCCGAAACCCCTAAATAAAACTAAAAACTTGGAAAAACAAAGCTCCGCCCCAAATTTGGAAAAAATCCCAAAATATGGGCGGAGCCAATAGACGGTGGGCGCGTGGCCAATTAGAGGCGGACGGGTGGGGGCGTGCTCAACTGTTGCCAACTTAGTGACTCGTTGCTACCTTTAGCAACTTTTCAGACTTTCTATCAGTGTTTTCACACTTATTACTGTAGACATTTGAAGTGGAAAGTATCGGACACAGGAAGGTTTGGCTGGACTTTTTCCATGAATAAAGTAGTTTAACCAGGCAGATAGACAGAAAATAAGACAGTAGATCTGCTAAAAAAATGGTGCATGTTGGTGTTTTGACAGTTTTAAATAAGACTGCGACCAGATTTGCGGATAAAACATGTAAAAATCACTGCTTTGGTATTTAGGTAATCTGGTTTCCCAGCTGCACCTGAACGCAGCATAAGAATCCCAGTTTGGGCTGCAACAGGATCTGATTTTTGTCAGCGCTGACGCTGGGTGAGTTATGTGACTGTGAAGGAGTTTTTCTTCAAAGGCAAAATATTTTATTTGAATTAAATAATGTTCCTTTATGCATCATATAAATGTAATGTTTTTTGTATAACAGTTAAAAGGGTTTTTGTGCAGTTGCAGAGGGTGTATAAACTAATGAAATAAGATGTGTCTACTGAAGTAAGTTTTCCCAGGGTTGCTGAACTTCCCCAGACCGGTTGTCTGGGAACTCGCTGTTTTTCCCGTAGCCTCCCCTGCACGAGGGTAGAGTGTTTAGTTTTCGCATCCCGTAGATATGATAGTGAATGAGCATACAAGGTTGAACTGTTCCATCTGTTTTCCTTTGTTTCTTCTGTTTGGTCTTAGCAGATTGAGTCTCCGCCTCTGTTAGGTGAATAAAGTAACTGTGCAACTCTGAATTTGTTAGAGCAGAATGATTCTCGCCTAATGCACTGTGTTTTTGCTCTCCGTCTGCAGATGTATTAAAGATTGTTTTTGCTCCCTGACTTTTGTCTGGATCTCAGTCTCTGAATTGTGCACTTCACAGTGACCTTATCTACTGAAACTTGCAGACATAAAGTACTGGTTCTGTCCAACTGGTTCTGTCCAACACGTTTGTCTCCAGTGTATCTGGATGAGAATCCTTACTGTTTCTAAATAACAGTTTATTGACAGCTGGGTTTTATTGTCACAGTTCAGCAGCACATTCCTGTATCAGAGTGGTCCAGTCAAAGTACAGACCCAGTTGGAAGTTCTTACCAGAACTGAAGAATGATTTTTATCTGTTAAAATTTTATTTTCCTTCTTTATAAATCAAGGTTTTGAGGTTTTTGACTAAAATGCGACAAAGACAGAAAGGTTCAAGGATTTGACTAGGCCCTGTGATCATGTATTGTTCCAGAACCCTTCAAAGGTTCCCGACCCAGAGCTGGACTGGTTCTGGAATCCCGTCCAGAACCAGCTGTGGTTTACGCCTGGACCGGTTCTGATGGGCCGGTTCTCCTCACACCGACCCGAACAAAACCATGGAAACCAAAGTCTGAGTCAATCACACACACACACACCCACCCACACACACACACACACCCTGCTGGTCTCTGTTGCAAAGCAGCCAAATCATTTTAAGCTTTTATAACTTTTCCCATTAAGCCACAGTCAATTATTCATGACTCACTAACCGGGCTGCCCCCCCCCCCCTCAGACTGACCCCACCCCATTTAAAGTGACCCCCCCACCAGTCTCATGTGATTCTTTCTGCAGCTCCATGATGCCGGTTAAAAACCCCACAGGAGAAAAAGTGGCTCTTATTATTCAGTGTTTGAGGATTCAACAGCTTTGAATGACTAATTTTGTCTTTAAAAAACAAAAAATCAAATCAAGGTGTTTAAAGTTGCACAATGAAATTTTTATAAAAACTGTTTTTACAGAGAATTGGCGGAGGAACAACTCACTGTTACAGGAAAACCATAATTGGTGGCTATGCTAACAGGGCTAGCTGCAGCGTAGCAGAGGGTGATGAGCAGCGCCACATGAGATTGTGATTGATAGCGCTAAGACCCGCCTCCTGGCTCTGGTTGTTTCTAGTTAGCAGCAGGAGCTCAACAAACATGGTAACAGTTTGAACAGATATCTAGTAAAATATTTCTCATAAAAGTCACACGCTACAGTTTTAACACTGATAACTTAAATGTGACTCAACTGAAACGACTCAAACTGAGAAAACACAGAATATCACCAGAGCAATAATACAGCAAACTGCTGCTAATCTGGTGCTAGCAAAGCTAATTTAGTGGTTTTTCTAGCTGTGAAACATTTAGCACACTTACCTTCCCCTAACTTTCTAAAGCACTAATTTACTTGGCTGCATTCTAAACTAGCAGATTAATAAAGTTCAACATTTGTCTTAGCCAAGTAGTTAGCTGTTTATATTTAGGGTTTTATTTTGAAGTGCTTGAAGGCTGTTCCTCTCCCATAACTTTATTGCTAATAAGAATCAAACAGAAACAAAATAAAACACGGTTAGTAGAAATCAACACCTATAAAAGTGAAAACATGTGAAGGTTTCTGTGAAGGTAAAACATCGAGATTCGATGCTTTAAACACGTTGTGTTGTTAACACACGGCTGAATTTAGCCTTTTAACATTAGCTTCAGCTAAATACCACACTGGAGTAGCGCTTTAGCGTTAGCGTAACTAATATATATAAATAGCAGAGCTAGCTTTTTGGTTTGTAGTGCCCTCCACTGCAAACCTTTCACAATAAGAGCTCCAAACATAACTCATATGTAAAACTGAAAACTTGTAAGTTTTCATTTCTGAATATGAAAACAATGGTGAATGTTTGATATAATCACAGGGTCACCCAGCTGCCAGAGTTCAGAATTATGTAATGTAATCATGTTTAATGATGAATCAGAAATATTCCCTGTGATGGAAACCGGCCTGCGAGTTTCTCCTGCAGAAGAATCACGTTCTGCTGGTGTTGAGCTGAAATGAATCTGCATCCCACACAGCAGCAGCCAGAATTAGGCGTGTGGGCGTTTCATCAGCTGCATTCTTCTCATGCTCCTTCGTACGATCTGGAGCTAATTTAACAGCAGCGTCGGGTTTTTACTGTCACGTTCTGAGCCACACCGACACGCAGCGGCTCCTCCGACCCACGCAGCGTTTACACACAGCCTCCCTCCATCTGCAGCAACACATGCATGTGAGGCGCTGAGGCAGCCACACGCTCTGCACGGCGGCCTGCACAGCCAACAGTTAGGTGACACACATGTGAGTGCTCACACACACACACACGCACACACGATGCGGCATTCAGAAAGAAGCAACAGAAAAAATAAAGATAAAGAGACGAAGCCTCACAGGTTCCTCCTGCAGAGGTGATGGAGGGATGAAGGTGGAGGAGGGAGGATTATTGATCTGAGTTCATTCCTCCTTCGCTGCCATCATCATCATCATCATCATCATCATCTCCTCCAGAAAAAAAAACAACAAAAAAAAAAAAACACAGTTGCTACTACTCTCAGGTTTTCCTCTCCTGTTGGGATCAGATGGAGATCAGGTCATGTTTTCCTCCGCTGCTGCAGGCCAGGCTCCTTCGCTCCTTCTCCTCTTCCTCCTTCTGCCGACTCAATCGCTTTCTAATTATCATTCCTCTGCGCCTGACAGCCAGCCGTCGCTGCAGCGGGCTGCCGATCCCCCTCAGCAGCGCGTGAACGGACGGCGGTCGGGTTACCATCAGAGGGGGGCAGAGCGGGTCTTCCTCCTCTACGTCGCCGTAAAAGAAGAAGAGGAGGAGGAAGAGGGGGAGGTGTTGAGTCCAGATGGATGGATGTGTAGAAGGAAGGAGGCGTCATGGTGACAGAGGAACATGAACTGCTTCACTGCACAAGCAGCAACATGAGCCACAGTGTTCACATATTTACCCAGAAAAGACTAAACTCCACAGATGCTGCAGCATCACGGCCATGTCAGCACAGCATCACAGCTGCAAACTGACAGAGGCATTCAGGCAAAACATTATGACTCCTCAAACCCAACAGGCAGCAGCTACGTTTCTAACTGTCACGCAAATGTTGAGCGAACTTTTAAAATGTCACAAGAAAAAAAAGTGAATTATGTCGCCATGAACAGGCTACGCTAATCATTTCATCACATGCTAACGTTACGCATGGCTGGAATAAACAAAGTGCATAAGCTAGCATAGACCAAACATCCCAGAAAAACAAAGTCGCTCCTCCAAGATGGAGGACGGATACAGAAATTATTCAAACTTTCATGCCTCTGGTAAGGCACAGATGTCAAAGTTCAACGTTGGATCTTAAGTGCATTAGGAAACGCTAACAGTCACTTCAAGGGAACCTGAAAACTTCGTGAAACAAAAGTTTATTTCAGATTTTTCTGTTTCCATCGACTTTTTCTGATGTGACGCTTCAAATAAACGAAGCAAACAAACTTTATGAAGAACTGAGTCCTTTAACTGCTCAGCCTTTCAAATCATCCTGATCACTTAACACACTTTAACTCTAAAGCCACATTGGCTGCTCGCTCGCTCACACACACGCACGCACACACGTTTGCACGGCTATCTTTGCGGGGACTTTCCATTGACTTCCATTCATTTCTACAGCCTAAACCTTACCCTTATCCTAACCCTACCCATTACATACCTAACCCTAACCAAAACTCAATTCACTCCTTAGTCCTAAATCTGACCCCTGACGCAAAGGGTCAGGCATTTCCCCTTATGGGGACCAAGCTTCAGTCCCCATAAGGAGCAGTGGGTCCCCACAATGTAGCGTCAGGAAATGGTCCCCACAAGGTATTAGAAACAAACACACACACACACACACACCCACACACACACACACACCAGCTGGGTTCAGGTTCCTCTGTTCTCTCTCACTTTGTTTCCAATTTTTCCTCCTTTAAAGCTTCAACTTTAAGGATAAAATGTAAACACTGATTCAGCCTGTTTGGTTCGGTCTAAGCTTAATTTTGACACTTTTACATCAGCAGGTAGAAAAATCTGGGACCCGGTGAGTTTCTGGACCAGCAGAGGAGCAGAGCTGGAGTTTGGTTTTATTTTCACAAATAGTTTGAATTATCAACTTTTTTACTGTTCATGTCATTGAAAAAGAGTCTCAGCTTTTCTGTTGATCCTGCTGTGACTGGATCCAGATCACTTCATGTTCTGATGGGATTCTTTTACAAAACTGAACAGTTTTATATGAACTCTGAAGAACAAGAAAAGTACAAAACTTATTGTAAATTCTCATCAATTTTGTTTAATTTTTGTCTTTCATTAATTTTTCTTCATCAGTTGTTTGGTTTTTCCCCTTTTAAACTTTTTTCTTCCTCTATTCAAGATTATGTCTCTGTTAGCAACATGATGAACTTTATATACTTTAATTTGCAGTTAAACCAGGAGACATGATGCTTATAGTGCAGCATTCTGATTGGACATGAGATCCAGATGATGAAGGTTGAGTTAAAACCCGCCGAGGCTCCAACAGGCCCTGAGACCAGACCGGAGAAAATGGCTCCAATTGAAACGCTTCACTCTGTCCCTGCAGTGTGTGTGTGTGTGTGTGTGCGTGCGTGTGTGCGTGCGTGTGTGCGTGACCAATTAACCTCTCATTAAGGTTCGAGGTTCCAGTTAAGCTCGTCGGTAAGGATTTAAAGCCTCTCAGGGTGAATGAAGTTGGTGCCAGAAAAACACGCAGAAAACCCACGGACTCGTTAAAACCCGGACTGGACCGAGATGCTGCGCTCCGGAACCGAACCGGCCCGAACAGAACAGAACTCACCTCCGGCTGCAGCTCGGTGTGTCTCCGCCGCTGAGGAAGGAAAATAATCCGAATCACCAGCAGCCTCCATCTGCCTCCATCAGCCGCTGCTGGGAGCTGAGGCTGCAGACCGCCGCACAGATCCTCTGCTGCTGACAGGATGCGCCACTCTGACTGAGAAACACTGCATGGGGGTAGAGGCACTCTGTTAAAGGGACAGTTCAGGGTTTTTTCCATAATAAAGCATAATCATAATGCTTAATGAAAAGCTATTTATTAGTATATCAACCAATGTCATGTTTGAAAAGCTGAATATTATTTAATTTAGAGGAAGATGAAGGCTTGGAGGCGGTGCGCCACCAATAATCTTCCCCTGTCAAACAAGTATTTAGAACAGGACATGCAAAATATCTCAAGTCATAACAAAAAGCATAAGATGCACATAATATGAAAAAAATGTATTAATTAGAAAATCATGAAAGGTCAAAGGGCATGAGAGCAAATGGGTTATGAACCTGATCAGGACTGCTGTGAAGTTGGACCGCAGGACATTCACACTTCAATATTTGTGGATTTTTTATGGAAAATCTTTTTGCAGATTTTTTCATGAAGCATTTAATCTACAGAAAACGACGCGCTATCGGTTGGTTTTATTCAGGAGCAGCATCTATTTCCCTTGGTGCTGATTGGCTGAACCCTGAAGGGCGGAGATGAGAAATACTGTCGATGTTAACTTCTGCAGCCAAGATGGTTTCCACTGTGTAATAATGAATATTAATACATATTTGTTGTTTGAACCAAATTTAGTTACATCTATTTTTAGCAGGAGCCTCAAGTATTTTCAGATTTGAACTATTTGTGGACGGATGTGGTAACTGGACCGGTACCGGTACCGCTCCGGAACCGAACCGGCCCGAACAGAACAGCCAAAACAAGGCTGAGCGTTTAATAGTGCAGCACGTTTCAGCAACAGGCATCAAAATGTTTACAAAAACAGAAAGTATGAAAACATGAAGCAACAAACAAATATTACATTTTAAAACCATCATCAGAAATCATCATTAATGTTGGAATAAAGAGTGCAATTAATCAATATCATTAATAACTAAAGGTAAATCTAAAGGGCTGATAATCTGGGGTCTGGTCATAAAACCACCAGATTATTAATCTCAGTAAATTAGAATATAGAGAGTCATCTAACTAATGACTCTCATTTGTCAGATTTATTTGAAAATGTCAAAAGTAAATATTAAATATTCCATTAAGCTCACATTTCTGTTTTTAAAAGGTTTTTATTCATCTGATGTAATATTATGTTACTTTGTTAATTCAAAGAGTAAAATCATCATAACTAACAGAAATAAAGACAAACAAAATCCCTCTGTAAGTATTTCACCTATATAATGTTTCACTTAAACTCCATGAAATTAATGAACTTTTCAATAATGTTCTAATTTACTGACTGGGTCTGGAGTTTCTTTAATAAACTGAATCTATTGATTCATTATTGATTCAGAATCTGAACAGTGAAGTGGCTGGAAAACAACAGTAGAGTGAGACCTCTGTGTTTCTCCTATCTCTGGAGGCTCTGCTGCTGCTGCAGCTTAAAGAAGATAAAAACATTTTTATGTTTCCTCAGTTTTATCCACCAGTCAGTTAAAATGTTTCACTTTAATATTTACACTGAAAAAAAAGAACTTAAAAATAGTTAATTTGTTACAATTTGTCAAAATTAATTTACGATGAAAACTTAATAAACTTAATATATTATTTGGATAAACTTAATTTGACTACTTACAACAAATTAACTGTTGTTTAATCAGCTCTTTTTTCAGTGTATATTCCTGAGTAACTGAAGGTAACTTTCTGAAGTTTTATTCAAAAAGTTACATTCTGAATACAAATTTAAAAATTTGATACAACTTATATATGATAACTTATATTGACTTATTGGCTTTCCTGTCAGATTGTGAAGTTTATAACATCAAAAATGCCAAAATGTATTTAAACTCTAAGAGATGAAAAGTCAAAGAACAAAACAACAAATGAGTTTTAATCAGTCAAGAAGGAGAAAATGAAAGTTTACCAAATAATCTGTTGATGTTTTTACTGATGAAATAAATCATTAGCAGCTGCTGCAGCGTAAAATGTGAATTATATTCACAATTTTAAAATTCTAATATCCCATTAGAAAGAAATGATTTTACGTTTTAATCTGTGCTTTGAAAACTGCAGCAGGAGTTCAGAACCGTCAGATCCAGTTCTGCTGCTATCGGACCTCATGCTGCTGCAGCTGCAACATATTTTAGCTTCAGCAGCTTAGACTGATGCTGACTGTTAAGATTCATGTGACGATAATGTTAAGATTTCTAATTGAATGCAAAAACATGAACATTTATCATATTTTTTAGCAAGATGTCATGATGATGATTGAATAAACTTATTTTTAAATAAACGTGAGTGAAGGAGGAGAGCAGCTGCAGTCCCGTCCCTCGCTGCTTCTCTCAACTATCTTTAGATGTTTTCTTTTCATAACCTCTTCCTCCTCCTCCTCTTCCTCTCTGCTCAGCTCTGACTTCCTCCTACTCACTGCAGAGAAGAACTAAAAAAAATAAAATTAAACATTCAGCCTTTAACAAGAGTCATTTTTCAGATACGGACAAATTTCCTTCAAAACAGGAAGTAACCATGGCAACGAGAAGCTGGACCAAAGCTAACAGCTTTAGCTGTTTCACTGCTAACAGTTTTAGAAACGTCACAAAATCAGTTATCAGTTTTTTCTATGAATTCGTGAAACAAAATAGTTAGATATAAAAATAAAACATATCCCGCTGCAGTGTGGACGATTTTAGATAAACACATTTATTTGGTTGATGTTTGTTTCATAAGATGCTGACCTCTAAAGGTCACAGAGTCACTTTGACTATGCTGCAGATGAACTGAGCAGAATGGAGGCGGATCTGATTCTATGACTGGATTTTCAACATGAACAAAACTGTTAGGCTCCCATTTTAAACTTATTTCAGATTCTTACTCTTTTTTAAAAGTTAAATCCTGCAGGTTCTTCACACGCAGTGCTGGACGTGAAAACATGACGGTCACGTGATTTTCTGCCTCTTGCAGTTTGCAGCAATTGTTTTAATGTCATTGTTAGTTTCTGCAGCGAGAAACTCGGCTGCTCTCTGTCCTCCCCCTCACATATTGATATCAGCAGAGTTTAAGAAAGTATAATTAGTTGGAGCGATTAGTGGGAGGATGGGATGTGATGCTGTGATTTTACGCAGTAAGAGCATAAAGTGTTTATATATTATAATATGTGGGCTGTCTGCAGGGAGCCAGCAGAAAAGGAGATTCTCCCTTCAGCAAATATACTTATGGACGTGTTTATCCTTCATATTAACACCAGAAAACCAGATCCACTGGAGGATGAATGTGAAGCAAAACCTTTAAAAACCTGAAGTTGTGTGATTGATTTGTCCTCCAGCTGGTTGTTGGACTCACGCTGTGCTGACTGTGGAGGCCCGGATCGGCCATGTTGGTCCGTCCTGCACCTCTGAACCTGGACCTGCGTGGGACTGCAGGGCTGCGGGGCTGCGGGGCTGCCGGGTCGCGTGGGAAACAGCAGCGTGGCTCAAACTCCACATCCAACCCAAAACATGCAGCGGACCGGAGGAACCACTGCATGTTCCTCCAGGATGTTTCTGACCCATTTAATGTCCAACCCGTCAAAATTTGTAAAAAAAAAAAATCAAAATTTCTTAGTGGTTTAAAATGTTTTACACATATACTCTGAAAAGTGTGGCGTGCATTTACAGTCACCATCTTTGACTCCGATCCTACATTATGACAGCCTGTTAGAGCCAATGCAGACGGAGAACAGAGAAGAAACATTCTGCCAAAAAACTCAGAAAGTTCCTAGAAAAACTTGGAAACTTCTAAATTTGAAAAGTCAAAGACTTTCTGAGGTGTTTTTTTTAGTGCTTGTTTTTAAAAGTAGATGAAAACCCAAATGGAAGAAAAACAACATAAACAATGTGAATTTTGCATAATAGGTCTCCTTTAAAAACTAACACAGATCAACTCTGCTGCAGGTTGTTGAGCTGTGCTGCCCTCTGGTGGAGAAAACAGGCAGAGCAGAACCAGATTCATCCGGTCCAGCTGAATGAATAATGTACCGATAATATACAAAATCATTTACATTACTAGAACGTAGTTTACAACTTTCTGGCCTAATTAAACTTGAAACCAGAAAGAAAAAGAAAAGACATTATATTGAATGTTAAACAGGATTGATTCAAAAATATCCACACCTACATCAAAACAGCAAATATGTTTAAAACATAATCTGAGATTATGAGTTTTGGATTAAAATCTGCAAAAATATATCTGATGGCAAAAAAAAATTCTCATCTGCAGCTTCATATAAAATAATCCATTGAATTCACTGTACAACTCAAAAAGCTGCATAAAATGGATCTGGTTCAGTCTGAAATATGTAGAAGTTGTTCATAAAATACCAAATGTATGTATTTTAATGCTTTATTGCTATTATGAGACATCACAACAATTATTTGTGATGTCTGAAATCCTACAGAATTATTATAGCGTTAATCACTGCCAAAAATGTTTTTATGACATAAAAATATTTATGCTCCCATTCAGCTGTGGCTAATTACTAACAGACCTTCAAACAGCCTATAGATCTGGATATGAAATATTCATTCCTCCAGTGCAATCTCAGAGAAATGACCAAAACCACAGAAGAAGAAACAAACTAAGTATAGATATACATTTATACTCTTGGCAGATTGAATTGAATCAACATGTTTTCCTCTGGCTGGAAGTAATAGAGCCAACAATTTAACCAGAGTCCTGATCTGAATCTGTGGAAGTAACTGAAGATTAGGGTGATGGTAAAGAGGCCTTCCAACAACCTCGCAGACTTGGAGCTCATCACCAGAGAAAACAAACAAAACATCTAAATATCAGAGGAAACATGGAACAAGTATTGAGAAGAGTGTCAATAATAACTCACTATTTCATTCAAATATAAATAAAATAGTGTTTTATTATATTTGATATCTTACCACTCCTCTGTTTTCTCAGAAACTGCTGCATCTTCAGAACTTCGACACTCTGATGGCGGCGGTGGGAGGCCTGAGCTCCATTTCTCCACTAACAGAAACTCATGCTTACCTGGCGCCAGAAGTGCTGAAGGTACTGAACATGGGCCACGCTGTGATATTCCTCACACTGATATCTTCACTTACTTTAATATTAGAACATTTGAGCCCCGTCTGCAACTGGTCTATCTATATTTACCCGTCTATGTCACAAGAGCTGCCACAGAAACGACTGGGACTTATACATGACATGATGCTGTTTTCCTATTGCTGTCCCAGATATGGAGCTTATACACTTAGAATATATATAATTCCCTTCTCACCCACCGCGGGTGGTTCCTATCCTCTGAGCTCGGGTCCTCTACCAGAGGCCTGGGAGCTTGAGGGTTCTGCAGTATCTTTGCTGTGCCTAGAACTGCACATTTCTGGACTGAGATGTCTGATGTTGTTCCTGGGATCTGTTGTAGCCACTGCTCCAGTTTGGGGGTGACTGCCCCGAGGGCCCCGATGACCACAGGCACCACTGTGGTCTTCACCTTCCAGGCCCTCTCCAGTTCCTCCCTGAGGCCCTTGTACTTCTCCAGTTTCTCCTTTTTCCTGATGTTGCAGTCATTCGGTATTGCTACATCCACCACTACGGCTTTCCTCTGTTGTTTATCCACTACTACAATGTCCGGTTGGTTGGACCTTACCATTTTGTCTGTCTGGATCTGGAAGTCCCACAGGATCTTAGCTCGGCCATTCTCCACCACCTTTGGGGGTGTTCCCCACTTTGATCTCGGGGCTTCCAGTCCATATTCTGCACAGATGTTTCTGTACACTATGCCTGCCACTTGGTTATGTCGTTCCATGTACGCTTTCCCTGCCAGTATCTTGCACCCTGTTGTTATGTGCTGGACTGTCTCAGGGGCCTCCTTGCACAACCTACACCTTGGGTCTTGTCTGGTGTGGTAGATCTGGGCCTCTATTGCTCTGGTGTTTATGGCCTGTTCCTGGGCGGCCAGGATGAGGGCCTCTGTGCTGTCCTTGAGTCCAGCTTTTTCCAGCCATTGGTAGGACTTTCTGATATCAGCCACTTCAGTTATTTGCCGGTGGTACATCCCATGTAGGGGTTTGTCCTCTCATGATGGTACCTCCAGCACCTCAACTTCTGTTCCCCATTGTCTGAGACATTCACTGAGCACATTGTCTGTTGAGGCTTTGTCCCTGATGTATCTATGGATCTTGGATGTTTCGTCCTGGACATATATATATATATATATATATATATATATATATATATATATGTGTGTGTGTGTGTGTGTGTGTGTGTGTGTGTTTATAAGTTTATATTGTTCATAAGTTAGGAGGATGGGAGAGCTTGTTCTATGTTCCAGGATTCAAACCCAAGACTTCTGTCTGCTCACAACAAATCAATTTAACCAACTTATGGACGATTTGGTGGATTGTGGAAAACTTGTGACGATTAGTCTATGCTTTACTTACAGTCTGCAGTAATGCTCAAGGAAGATCGAAGGTTTGTTGTTTAAAAATAAATTCATGATTGGGATTTCATCCATCAGTTTGCATCCCCTCATCACCAAACTCAAAGTAATGTTAATTTTGGGGGACTAAACAGTTTGTCTGAGACATTCTTCTTTCAGGAAATGGCAAATTTAATGTGTGTTTCCAATCACTTACTAACTGGTTCACTCAGCTGGTTGAAGTTTTTCTCATCAGACACAAAGTGACACTTCAGATAGAAACTAGACAGAAGGGGAACAGCCCAGAAATCACAAAGGCACAACGTACGCACTTTTTATCCAATGTGCAGAAAACCTTTTTGCTCTGTGGGAGGAAGCCGGAGCACCCGGAGAGAACCCACTCATGTTCCTGGAGAACATGCAAACCCCATGCATAAAGAACCCAGGCCAGGATTCAAACCCAAGACTTCTGTCTGCTCACAACAATTCAATTTAACTAACTTAACTTCATTTCTATGTCCATCCACATTATGAAGAGCTTTGGGCGTTTTAAAAGTCAGACAGAAAAAACATCTAGCCAATCACGACAACCAGCAACAAGCCTTTTCACAGGGCTTCTCCTTCTTTTCACCCCAAACCTCCACAATTGGGGGGTAAGGCAGCAGCGAAATCTTGCGAATCTTCAAAGGCAGGGAAGTTGGTTCTTTAAGAACGGTAGAATAATCCTTCCTTTGGGCAGTTGGCCTTTTCTGACTCCGGTCTCCTAAGGCTCTTTTTGACGGAGCTGTCTTTTTTTCTTTGGAGACTCCTGGCTGAGGAGTCTCTTCCATCAAAGTCACAGTTTTAGTTTCAGATTTCGCACGAGCGCCTGAAACCTCACCCTTTGCTCCGGCCAGAGAAGAACAGAACGCATTTTAGCTTGGGAAGGGCCGAAAAGATACTCATCGATGACATTGTAATCGTCGATGCTGGTGCTCTCAGAGGAAAGACTTCCCTCTGTACAATCCTCTCCAGCCGGAGAAGGATTGTACAGAAATGCATTGAAGGCGTCAATGCAAACGTCCTCAGAGGAAAGTCTTTCCTCTGAACACTCTTCTCCAGCCGGAGAAGGTTTGTACATGAACGAGTTAAAATCGTCCATGTACTCTTCCTGGCAAACACTTGGCTCAAACACAGTATCAGGTCGAAGATTGAGCAGTTTTTTCATGCCGGTGGATATTAGGTAACCGGCCCCGATCGACATCGGGAACAACACACCAGCCAAAATCTCATTCATTGCAAAATCCAGTGAATTCAAAAACACAATGTTTGATCGAAAGTCAAAGAGCTGCTACTGAAACCTGATGTTTTGGGACGCAAGCCTTTAAAGCCCCAGATGTTCTTAGATCTATGTGACATAGATCTATGTCATAGATGAGGTCATAGCTACAATGAGCTCACTGTAGTTCTGGGCAATGCCTTGCTTCTGATCGTTGCTATGGAAACACATCAGTCCTGCATGATTCAAACTATTAACCCTTTGCAACTGCGTGACTTAATCATTCGAGGCGCCATGATGGACATCGGAAGTGAAGGATGGGAGAATCGAACAGAGAGACTCAAGTTATTTTCCCAAGTTGTTTTTTCCAGTTTATTGGTGGCTTCTTCTTGTTGGACTGGAGAGAACTTGTCTGTGAACATAACAAACCTGATCGGGGCTCATAGATGGTGCTATTTACAAAAGTTGGAAATTGCTAGCTTCCGAACCGACCCATACTTCCTCCCTCCTGATAGTTTCATGAAACTATTAAATCAAATTTAGCATCATTGATAATCTCAATAAATAAATGTTGCATTTACACATCTGTGGTTTGTGTTGAAATATTCTAACTTATGGGGCCCCTGAATCTCTGGGGGCCTTATGGAGCCGCTGACTTTATTTGGATTAAACAGAAGTGCAAATAATTGATATTCATTTTCATTTTATGTTTTTGCACCTGATCTAGGACACAAAATTACAAATTGTTTACGGTTAGTCAAACGACTATTGAAGCAATTATAAGCTCTTATCCAATAATCCTGTCATTTGGAAAGTAATAAATTGTGGCCGATGGTATCAAAGCTTTTCTTAAATCAGCAAACATCCCCACTGTATATCGCTTCTTTTCTATTGCTTCTGTAATTTGTTCATGTAATTCTAATAATGCAAGGGATGTTGATTTATTTGATCTAAATCCATCTTGACTCTCACTCAACAAGTTATTATTTTCAATATAACTAATTTCTGAACAATTTCTAGTTTTTCAAGCACTTTGGAAAACTAGGGGAGCAGTGAGATCGGTCTATAGTGATCAAAGATATGTCGATCGCCATATTTAAATATTGGAATTTCTGTGGATAATTAATTTCTGTTCTTGAAATATACCAGTTTGGACAAATTATAAATATAAGTAAATGGTTAATAACACAGTCAGTAATGGTTTTTTATAATCACCATGTCCATCCCATCACTATCAACAGATATTTGTATATGCAGAATCTCCTTTGTGCCCCAGAGAGATTGGTGTTTGTGTCTCATGACTGGAAATGTCCATGGTTTGGTGGAAGGTCAGGAAAATGGTTTAAATTGTTGTAGGAGGCTAGAGCATGCATGAGTGCAGGAGATGGGTTAAATATGCCTAATATTGGCTACATAGAGCTTAGTGTTAAACTTTGTGCCAGAGATATCCCAAACTGTGGGATTTTAATTGACAAAGATCCCACTGGCAAAGAGTTCCCAGCTGCAGGTGTTTTGGGCATGAATGTGATTCCAAAATGCCATCATGAGCTTTTTGTGGCATTGTTTGACCAGGATGCCTCCTTCCTGCAGCTGCTGATGGTTCTGCCATTGTGTCCCTCCTCAGCAGTGAGACATCAGAGCTTCATGGTCTCATAGTGAAGGAGACACATTTTTAAACATCAATGTGGTGAAAACTAAAGAAGTGTGTGTGACTGGAAGAAAAAGCCAACTATGTATGTTGAAGGAGTGAGACTGGAGAAAAACCTGCAGACTGTGAAACCTACAACAATGCTGTGAGCAGAAAGCACAGAGCACACAATGCATCCAGCAGAACATCCAGCACTGTGACTGGGAGCTTCATGGTTTTAATGTGGACATGATCTGAATGAATTTTCTCAGCAGTTCTCAGAGCTGCCGGCACGCCTCACTTCCTGTTAAAGACCAGAATCAGCTGCAGGGTTAAGATGTGGATCCTTCAGGATGCAGATACTCACTGTCACCACTGAGTCCAGCAGCTCACAGCTTTTTACAGGGTCACCAGGAAATGGAGCTGGTGGAGCATGTGTGGTGTTTTCTGTTGACTGGCAGCTGGAAACCAAACGACTCATTGAGGATCAGAAATAAACTTTGAACCTTGAAGCTTCCAGGGACTCCACAGCTGCTCCACTGCTCCACCCTCCAACCACAGGCGATGAGGAGGGAGGCGGGGTTATGGGTCCAACACTGCCATCAGCTTCAACATGACTCAAAGGCACTGAGCAAACAACAAAATGACTTCAGGAAGATGTCTTCAGGCCCATGTAGTTGCTACTGATCAGCCAAGTTGCAAAGTATGGATGAGACATTGAGCAGAATTTGATTTAGTTGCTCCTCTTGGTGCTAAGAACATCAGCATCCGTTTCAACGTAGAGAAATCTGGGGTAGTTTGATTGGTCAATCTAAAAAGCAATCAGTTAAAATTGCAATTTACTGAAATATATTTGTGAACAAACAACTCAGACTCAAAGATTAAACTCATAGCATCAGATCGTAGCTATGGTCACAAAATAATTTAACTTTAAAGATTTTTCTTTGCACTTTTACAAAGTAAACTTTCCAGCTCCTTAAAATCTTTAATTTAAAATTATGGTTTATCTATGCGTTTAGTGTGTTATTGTCTGTTCTGATGTCTGACTGGTAGATAGAAACCAAACAACTCCTTGGGGATCAGAAAGAAAATTTGAACATAAGTTGATAAGACAACTTATCATTTCTGATAAACATCTACTGTGGGAGACTTGTTGTCTTTTTTAAACAGAATCACCGTTTCACTGTTAATTAACCAGAGTAGACATCAGTTTACGGTATTTATATGTTTTATTTCCATAATTAATTGACATACATGACAGTTTAAAGAAATAAACTGCTAAGTTTCAAATTAAAGATCTAGTTAACAAACTCACTAACCAGATGTTTAGTTAGCAGCTTGCTAACTAGTTTGGAGCTAAAAGATATGATGCAAATTAATATTTTGCTAGCAAAGAAGAAACTTAGTTTATCAGTTAATAATCAGTTGAGAGCTACATGTGCATCATGAAATTGTGACATTTACAGATGAATGAATAAAATGGTGAAAATGTGACTTTTGAACATGAATCTCCATTTGTTTTTCTTATCACAGGATCAATAACTGAAGATAATTTTTGACTGTAACTTTACAAACAGCAAAACCAGAAAGTGGAGAATCAGTCAGAAACAGAGTCACTATTCACCGTCCACTGGCTCCACTTGTACTATTATTTATCTGCATAAAATCAGAAAAGAGCAAACAGAAACATCAATGAGAGGAAAATCCATTTCAGATGAAGGTTAAAGGTCATCCTCATCCCTCCTTGTGGAAGGTCGTTCCATCTGGTTGCTCCTTCCAGCTCAGTCTGACGTTTCCTTGTGCGCCGCCGTCCTTCAGCTTCTGCTCAAACTGACACACAGAGAACAGAGAGTGAGTGTGTGTGTGTGTGTTTGTTTCTAATACTTTGTGGGGACCATTTTCTTGACACTACGTTGTGAGGACCCACTGCTCCTTGTGGGGACTGAAGCCTAGTCCCCACAAGGGGAAATACTGTTTTTGGGTCAGGGGTCAGATTTAGGACTGAGGTGTGAATTGAGTTTTGGTTAGGGTTAGGGTTAGGTATGTAGTGGGTAGGGGTAAGGTTTAGGTTGTAGAAATGAATGGAAGTCAATGGTAAGTCCCCACAAAGATAGCTGCGCAAACATGTGTGTGGGGGTGTGTGTGTGTGTGTGTGTGTGCGTGTGATGAAACTGGAGGAGGATGAGGGTGTTGTACCTTCATCAGCAGGTCTTCCAGCAGGGCGGCGTCGTTCAGGTCCAGAGAGGAAGACTTCACCACCTTCAGCTTCACCACCAGTGTAGAAACTGCAACCAGAACGTTTTGCTCCTTATCTGATGAAGAACAGAGAAAACTGAGTTATGATAGTTTTGTTAGTTGTGGAAAGGATGAGGAGAGGCCGCTTGTCAGCCATCTGACCTCCACATCATTTATCTATCTGTGATTGTTGTGAATAAACTTTGATATTTTCTTGTGTTTTATTAACTTTATGCTCTGTATTTAAAAATAGCTCAACCTCTCTGTCTGTCACACAAATGAATCTCCACGTTTTAATCCTAACAGGAAGTTGTGAAGGATTGTGATTGGGTAGGTTTTCGCTTTGCCCTACACTGCCCCCTATGGGTTCGGCATGTTTAAAGCAACCATCAGTGGTGTAATTCAGTGGCTCATCCATGCCTTAAACCAATCAGGCATGGAGAGATTATTTTATGGAAATCAATATTCATTGGTTTAGAAAGACCTGGCTGTGCTTGGGCTAGGCCAAAATGAGTCAGAACTCACCTCCATAACAAAAGAAGGGGAAGTTCCAGTCACAAGGACAGTCCTCCCACTTTCCAGAGTCATCAAAGTTTGCCATGGTGCATTTCTCTTCCTCGCTGTTCGGTTCTCCTGATCTCCAGTGAGTGAAGGTGGGGCTGGTTCCGTCCACCCAGGTCAAGGAGTTTCTGTTCAGCCCGATCCAGGCATACTGACCCGGCGGCATCACCTGCCTTATCTTCTCGTTCTCCGACAGATCTCTGGCGACGGCCATGTCTGTGTGATGCAGCCTGCAGTTGGCCAGAGCGTTGGCCCAGGGAAAGAACTGTTCAACCAGGACAAATGTCACATCCGGTCCTGAAACGAGAACCCAGAGAAAAATGGCTCTGAAGAAGAAGTCCAGGACACAGAGAGTCCGGCGGACATGTTGGATCCTCACCGTTCACGTCGGCACACACAGACTTTTCGTAGCTTCCACAGGAAAAGTCGTTCCAGCGGCCGTCGTCGTAGATCCTCACGCAGTCTTCAGGGCTCTGCTTGTTGTCAGGTTGTCCTTGCTGCCAGTTTCTGAAGTCGGAGTCTCCGGGGTTCTGAAACACGTTCGGGTCGGACAGCGACCAGCTCCAGCTGTGCGGGTCGTCCAACAGTCCGATCCAGGCTCGCTGCAGAGAACCAGACCCTCAGGTTGAGAAACCTCCTGAGAAACAAACATCTTCATGACAATAAACTTAAAACATTTACAGAACCAAGACGGGAAGGAGTCACCTGAACCTGATGAATCAGTAATGAATCATTTATGTCTTAGAGGTAAAATAGTGAATTAAAGTATTTTACATGTAGATTATAAATGTTTCCTCTAAACCAGGCAAACTGATGGAATCAAAATGTTTGTTTTCTAAAAACTTGTTTTTGACAAACCTATTTCACAAATATTTTTTTGTGGAAATATCAAGCAGGAATCATGAAGATCTCAAAGATCTCATTATTTCTGAGTCAGTTTTGTAAACTGGGTGGTTTTTTCCAACTGGTTTGTTTCTGCTGGTTTTATAAATACATGCAGACAAACTTTATTCTAAACATTTTTAAATTCTGGATACTTTCTATGAAAGTATTACCAGACAAATCTAGAAAAAATCCTCAAATTTCTAATCTTGTGAAGAAAATATTAAAAATTAAATCATGCTGGAGGCTATTTTGCTTCTTCCCTTAAAAACTAATTTTAACACAAATTTTTAACTTGTCTTAATAATTTAACATCAGCTGATGCAGGTTTACTGGGCGGTTTCTCCTCTACTATTCATGTTATGTAAAAATGAATAACTGTTACTTATCATCAAACCAGATGGTGAAAACTTGAGTTTTGAAGAGAGTCAACGTGTTTGTTTACATGCTTCACAACGCCGTTGACCATCTGCTTCACGTCGATCATGTCCACCAGCGTCGTCACGTTCTCCAAGCTGCTCAAGGTCACCAGGTCAACGAACTGCTCTCTGCAGAACTGCTGAGCCGCCGTCCAGTTCTTCAACTCATTGACGTAATAAAACTGACGTTCAGCGAGAGACGAGGCGGCAAACAGCGCTGCAGCACCAACGCATCAAAACACCGGTGAGCTTACGGAACATTTAATTTTTATAGTTTTTAAACATAGAAAATAATACAAATATCATTTAGATTCACATAAATGTAAAATATAAAACAAAAAGAAACAGGGACTGTAGAGGGGAACATAAAGCAGAAAAAAAATCCTAAGCAGTTAATAAAATAGTGTAATGGAGCAGGATTATTAAAAACATATACAATAAGTTTTGTTTAAGAAATGCAGTTTTAATCATATTTAATTCTCTGTGGTTAAAAAAAGAAAATATCTTGATTCATAAATAGAAAATCAGGCACTTGTGTTGTGAAAACAACAAAAAGCTGCAATATTCTGTAGGATAAACAACTAAAAATGTTACATAAATGGACTTTACATGTTTGTTAAACTTGGTAGACAACAAATAAATGTCACAAATAACAGAATAAAAACTGCAATGTTTTATGTTAGCAATAAAACAATTGTTTTAGAATATACGTTATTAATTTATCAAAAAGAGAGAGAAAACTTTCAGGTGTGTAGAATTAATTCACATTACAAATGATCTAGTATTTAAACCGACTGCTAGATATTTTATGGAATATTAATTCCATCACAAATAAATGCACTATTTATCTACTTTAAGAGGATTATGGGAATCAGAAAACAGTGACTTAAATCATTACAAAATGATTTAATTCACATTAATTATGAGCACAGGAGAAAACGACAGCATGACGCCTGAACTTGCCTGAAGCGGCTGTGAAGTACCAAAGAACCTCCATCCTGGTTCCTTTGGGTCAGAACTGCAGATCTGCAGCTGCTGGATTTACTTATCACACCGGCGTCACGCACATGCAAACGGAGAATGCAGACCGTTTGCATTCTCAGCCTGATGCAGGCAGAGAAATCTGAACAAAGATTCAAAGTGGCTTCATTTCCATGATTCTCAAATGACTCGTTTGCCTGAAGGTTTCACTGAAACGTCGTAAATCAAACCTTCACCCAAAAACTGCACCAACTTCACATTAAGCTGAACATTCACAGCTTTGAGATGTAATTTATTTCATGATTGTTTTTCTGTTAATATTATTTACTAGTTTGGTGGTTTAATAAAGACATTTTATTATAAAATCAAAGGTTTTTAAATAGGAAAAATCACTTTAAATTATGGCTTGAATTTAACAAAGAATCATTGAAAAAAGCTAAAGCTGCAGCAAAATGATCTATAAAATCTGCATCATTTGGATCAATAAATCATAAAAAGACCAGTTTGCTGTTTGTGGTGTTTAATTGAAGCCTTCAGGTTCACACACACATTCAGAGCTAGTTTCTACAGAACAACATTAAACTTAATATTTTAAATCACATCACAAATAAATGCACTATTTATCTACTTTAAGAGGATTATGGGAATCAGAAAACAGCAAACCATGTTAATAACGAACAGACAATGTTTTCAGCAGACATGACTTCCTGTCTGACTCGTCACTCGTCCTGGTGGAAAATCCTCCCATCTGATTGGTCGATCCATCTCAGCTTTACCTCTCCTTCCACTCTGCTGTCCTCCTTCAGCTTCTCTTCAAACTGACGAACAAAAAGAAAAAACATTTGATGAAAGTCGAATAAAATCGTTTCCTGAAGTTCCTGAAAGCTGCTTTATGTTTAGGCTGACTGGTGCAAACAGGCAGGAAAAGGCAAAACGTGCCGCAAACACACAAATGATACTCCAAAACACACACACACACACACACACACACACACACACACACACACGGAAGAAGAAAACTAATATGAAAGAAAAACACTGCCAACAAAGAAAAGAGAAGAGAAAATCTCAAATGGCAAATATGGTTTGATGCAAACAGAAGTACTCCAGACCACTAGGGGGAGTCGATCACCAAATCAAAACCAGGATGTCATGATTTAACGGATGTCCAGAAGGAAGTTGGAGGATGGCAAAAAAAGCTGCATTTTACTTCATATCTTTTCCAAACATACAATATATTACAGAATATCTGCATATTTACATGAGTAATATTAGACTCCCCCTAGTGGTCTGGAGCACTTTTATTTTGAAAATCTACTTCTGGTTTTACACCATCTAAATATTTAGGTCTGAGCAGAATATTTTCTGCTTAGTTTCATGGTGTGACATTTCTAATTGAATGAATCATGCAGTGAAAATAAAACTTTTCCTCCTGCGAGGCTAAACAAGCACATTATTACTGTCCAAACAGTTTTCCTTATGAAATCAGGTCAGTGTCACTGCTGCAGCACAGCGTACCTGCTGCAGCAGGTCCACCAGCACCGCCGGGTCACCCAGGTCCAGAGAGGAAGACTTCACCAGCTTCACCTTCACCACCTGCTGTGAACCTGGAACTGTAAGAAAACAACAGCAACTGTTAAAAATGAAAATAAATCCTTTCTAAATCATTCTGAGTACATCCTGCTCATTGATTCGGGTTTCATTGATTCTTCACATCCAGACAGTCACGGAGCTGTCTGGGACGATTAACCTCGTGCTGAACAAGAGACTCAAACTCAGAGCGAACAGTTCATCAGGGAAATGAACTGTTCCCCGGTTTTGACCTCAACAAAACCACGGTCCATTAAATCTCAACAAGCATCTCAGACGAGTGTCGCTTGTTCTGCTTCATTCAGTACAACAGAGTCCAAATCTTTACATGTTTCTGGCGTTAAATAAAACATTGATGCTTCATTTAATGCATGGATGTTTCCACCTGTAGAAAATCAGTGGAGATGCTCCAGATTTCCTCCAATTCTTCTGTTTGAGATGTAAAAAAGTTATGTTCTAAAACAGAGATCTGGTTTATAAGCAGAAATTCATATTTAACATGTCAGTTTAAAGGATTCTGCTGCTGTAAGTCAACAGGCGACTAGCAGGGATGAGTCTCTCCCAGTAATTTAAATAAAGCCTTTTGTTTTAGTTAAAACAGAAACAAACAGAAGATGGAGTCGTCTCACTATCGTAGCAGAAGAAGGGCATCAGAGTGGAGCAGGGCAGATCCTCCCACACGCCGCCGTCGCCCAGCACCGCCGCCGCGCAGTTCTCCGCAGCTCCGTTTGGTTCCGACGGGCTCCAGTGGCTGAACGTGACGTTACTGCCGTCCGGCCACAACCAGGAGTTTCTGTACAGACCGATCCAGACTTGAATCCTTCCAGTGGATTGGACTAGGCCCTGGACCTGTTGGAGCTCCGATGAGCTCCTGATGCTGGCCAGGTCGCTGTGATGCTGCCGGCAGAAGCTCTGGGCTGCAGACCAGCTCATACTTTGGTTGAGAAGGACAAATGAAGCATCGTGTCCTGAAAAGGTTCACAAGTTAAAGCCAGTTTTACCCTCCGTGGTAGAAAGCTTTGACCTTTCACCTCCAAAGACTCTGCTCTTTGCAGATTTTAAATAAACTTAACGGAGTTTTATTAAAACAATATTACAGACATGCAGTTTATTTTAATTTATTTTAGTCAATAAATCGTTTCTCCAGACATTTATCTTTGGTTACTATAGCAACCAGTACCTGGCAGCTCCTCCTCCTTTTCCTGCTGCTGTCAGGATCTGCTCTGTTTTCTTTACTTATGTTATAATTCAACACATTTTTCAGACACTTTTAATCATGTTAAGTGTTTTATTAGTCATTTTGTTTGTAACTGTTATAATGAATGTTGTAGTTAGTTTTACAGCTGTCAGCTGATCATTACTGCAAATTATATATTGTATTTTATTTAATGTATTAGAAGCAGAAGCTGCTGCCATCTTCATTCAACTTTATCCAATTAAGCGAAATATAAATATAAACCTTTAGCTGCTCTATCATGGATGCAGAGCGATGAAAATCTTCATCCTCACCGTCTACATTGCAGCAGATTGGTCTGAGGACTGATGCACACTCTAGATCAGTAAACTCTCCAGAATACATCAAGACTCCGCAGCTTTCTTTCCCCATGTAGTTGTTTGGTTCTGCATGCTTCCAGTTCCTGAACGCAGCTTCTCCGTCTCTGTAGAAGTTGGGGTCAGTAATGGACCAGCGCCAGCTGTTCAGGTCCTCAGACAAACCGATCCAGGCTCGCTGCAAAAAACAAGTAAAACTCCCCTGAACTCATAAAGTCCTTATTTATACAAATACACAAACAGTTCTGCCCGTCAGCAGTTGAGTTGCAGAAAAATGCTGTTTTTATTTTGTATTGTCTTGTTGCACCAGTGCAGATTCAGATTCAAACTTACATATTTGAAATCTGAGCTGTGGTAGACCATGGTGTCCAGATCCACCATGTCGGTCAGGAGCGTCACGTCTTCCATGCTGCTGACCGACACCAGGTCCAAGAAGTTCTGTCTGCAGAAGCTCTGCGCGTCCGGCCAGGTCATCAACTCATTGACAAAAACAAACACGCGTGGAGGAAGAGCCAAGGCGGCACACAGCACTGCAGCACAAACACAGCAACAGCTGAAACACGGATCTGCGTCCTGACATGGACAGAAAAAACTTTTCCTGTTTCAGGCAGAGAAGGGAAAAATTATTCTGAATAAGAGCAGCTCTGCTTATATATAACATGTTTTACTCAGGTAAAAGTAAAACAAAGCCGTCCAGGAAATTACTCAAGTAAGTGAAAAAGTATTTGGTAAAAAATCTACTCAACTGAACAAATGATCAATTAATTTAAAAACTACATCAAAATAAAATGTTAAGTGGAAATTTTGGTACGTCATGAACAAAAATGACAATTCATGAAAGTAACAAAAAAATATCAAAATCAGACAAAATCTTTCAAATCAGTTTTTTTTTTCAATAACAAACTTTAACCAAAACTGCAGGTGTGTATGTGTGTGTGTGTGTGTGCGTTTGTTTCTAATAGCTTGTGGGGACCATCTTCCTAACACTACATTGTGGGGACCCGCTGCTCCTTGTGGGGACTGAAGCCTGGTCCCCACAACGGGAAATGCTGTTTTTGGGTCAGGGGTCAGATTTGGGACTAAGGTGTGAATTGAATTTTGGTTATGGTTAGGGTTAGGTATGTAATGGGTGGGGTTAGGATAAGGGTAAGGTTTAGGCTGTAGAAATGAATGGAAGTCAATGTAAAGTCCCCTCAAAGATACCCTGTTCTAACCTCTGTGTACATTATATTGTAACAATTTAATACATTTCATATAAAAAACAAACAAAAAATAAATTGATTTTTCTGCCTGTAATAATTTTGTAATATTTGTAATGATTTTTTTTACTTTGCATATAACTTTCTTGTTTTTGTCTGTTGAAAAATGTAATTTTAAATATAAAACCAGATTTTTAGTGATTTTTTCCAGATACTTTTTCACTCGAGTATCATTTTAGGAGCTGCGTCTTCGTCCGTCTGCTGGTTTTACGGCAGAATATCAAAGCGTTGTGCAGACTCTGTTTGGTTTGTATTTTTTGGGATTTTCTCTGACAGATAACAGTCACATTCCTGAGTTTCTTCTTCTACTGATGCTAACAGTGACTAGTTCTCAGATTCTTCTGCATCTGAATGGAAATAACGACACGTAATGTTTTAAGCAGTTAAATTTAATACACAAGATACGTTAAAATCCTGTCAGTGTTTAACCAAATCGTAATAATCTGAAATTGTTCCCAGGGTGCAACAGGAGCATAAAATCATGAGATTATCTGAGACACTTACAGGAGGCAGCTGTGATGAAGTGAAGCATTTCCATCCTTCTGAGTTTTTCCCTTCAGCTCCGTCAGGCTGTAGCTGCTTATAGTATTTATATCACTGTTGTCACGCACATGCAAACAGAGGATGCAAACTCTTCCTATGCTGGGTTTTAATTCTTGATCCATTTAATATACTTCAAAGTATTCAAACTACTTTTATTTACATATTATTTACAAGATGCTTCAGAGTCAGAAAGGATGAAAAACATCTTTAAACCTTTTAGGACAAAATTTACCCCAAAACCACTGAAACACGATCAAATCTGGTTCAATGTTCTGTGAATCTGAAGATATTTTAAACTTGTTTTAGCATCACTGCTAACCTCAGACAGAACAGTGAGACTTTCTGAACAGATTTATAAAATCACTTTTTTGTCATTTATTGCGAGGAAAAGGAAAAAGGTTTTTATTTTCAGGTTTTTCAGGCTCACACAGTGAAATCACATGATTCATGTGAACAAAATGATAATTGGTTGGAACATTTGGGAAAGTAAATGAACCTCTGCTTGACGTAGCGCCTTAGCATGAGCAAAACTAATGTTTGTGATTAGTGCTTTAGTGTTAGCGCAGCTAGCTTCTTAGCTAGCTGTTCCAACCATAGATATTTATTATAAGTTGTACTTTTAGATGTTTTTAATAACTTATATTTCCATCTGCTGCCTGTTTATCTCAGAAATATTCACTAGATGAAGGTTCAGTGTCTAAAGCACATGTGTCAAACTCAAGGCCCGTGGGCCACTTGTGGCCCAAATTGAATTAAAATAGGTTTTAAGCACGAATTGACTACAAACTACATCTTCCATAATGCAATCCGATTGTTACCAGCCAACATTACAGCTTCTCTCCACTAGAGTGCAGCAGAGTCACCTCAAGCTCATTATTAATTTTCCCAGCGAATAAAACTGAGATATCGACAAGCTAACATCAAAATGTCTAAGAAAAGAAAAATCGATTTACAAGGAAAACTGTTTCATGAACGATGGGAAAACGAATACCTGTTTGTACTTCAAGGTTAAAAACCAGTTTGTCTTTTGTGTTCTGGGACCGTGTCCGTCCTGAAAGAAAACAATATATGTCGGCATTTTGGAACCAAACCCGGAGCTAAGTTCGCCAAATGTAGCCTTCAAAAAGAACAAAGGAAACCCTTGTCTGAACTGTCCGATCCGAAATGGCTGTGACTTTACAATGTTATGTGACGTCACCGAGCATCTTGCTCAGCTAAATCAGAAACTACAAGGACGTAAACAAATCATCACCCAGATGTCCGACATGATCACAGCTTTCCAGCGTAAACTCGACCTATGGAAGCGCCAGGTGCTACAAAACAATCTCGTTCACTTTCCTGCTTTTCAGATCATCTCGGCCTCCCGGTGCTTTTTCATGTGATCGGTTAACTACTGAACTAACTGTTAATAAACGAGTTTGATCGGCGCTTTTCTGACTAAATCGCAGCACTCTGATTTTCACACCTTTACCAATCCTTTCACCGCCGATGTCTGCAGTGCGCCCCACCGCCTTCAGATGGAGCTATTGAGCTTCAAAGCCACAGAGGCCTGAGAGCAAAGTTCTGTGATGTTTCAATCGAGGACTTTTACCATCTACTGCCCCCTGATTTGATGCCACAGCTCCGACTCCATGCAGCTCGTGTTTTGTCCATGTTTGCAAGCACCTTTCTATGCGAACAGATGTTTTCAATAATAAATTTAAACAAGACCAAACACAGATCGCGCATTACTGACGAAAACCTGCACGCCGTTTTGCGGATTGCCACAGCACAAGAACTAAAACCAGACATGGACGAACTGACCAAGGGAAAACGGTGCCAGACACCCGCCATAAAACATCGGTAAGCACGAACTGAATTAAAATAGAATGTAAAACCAAGACTAAGTATACTAGAATATGCATATAGTTTATTGATTTTGCTTGTGTTTTGTATTTATTTACAGAACAGGACCGATGAATGAGGATGTGTGTGAGTTGTGTCAGGGTGAAGAGGACAGGCAACATCACCTAATTGTTTTGTTCTTATGTGAAAATACATGTTGGTTGTGTAATAATAAAAAAGTTTTGTGAATGAAGTTGAGAGTTAATATCAAAACTTGTTTTTATTATTTGCTTGCTTACCTTTAAACACTGATTTAAGTATTGTAATTTTTAAACTGAGCAGTAACTTTACATCCATGTAAACTCAAATGTAATATTTAAAACTTGAATACATAAAATGAGTTATTTGACAATATGAGGTGTTGTTTAATTTATTTTTAACATTGTATTTTCATACATTTATGCTCGGGGTGCCCAAGTCTAGTTTTCCAGACCTCCCACTCTGCAACTTTAGATGCTTTCCTGGATCATTGACTCATCACTAGGCCTCTACAGAACTGAGTTGCTGCTAATGAGGGAAGTCAATCTGTAGTCTGGGATGTGTTTTAGCAGGGATGCATCTAAAAGTTGCAGTCCGGAGGACTGCACTTGGGCACTCCTGATTTATACCATTAATGTGGCCCGTTGAGGGCCAATATGCTGAAGTGGCCCTGGGTGAAATTGAGTTTAACACCCCTGGTCTAAAGGATGAGAAAATGATGTTTAGTTTGAGTCTGTGAAGTGCACAATTCAGAGAGTGAGATCTAGACAAAAGTCAGGGAGCAAAAACAATCTTTAATACATCTGCAGACGGAGAGCAAAAACACAGTGCATTAGGCGAGAATCATTCTGCTCTAACAAATTCAGAGTTGCATCGTTACTTTATTCACCTAACAGAGGCGGAGACTCAATCTGCTAAGACCAAACAAAAGAAACAAAGGAAAACACATGGAACAGTTCAACCTTGTATGCTCATCCACTATCATGTCTACGGGACGCGAAAACTAAACAGTCTATCCTCGTGCAGGGGAGGCTACGGGAAAAACAGCAAGTTCCCAGACAACCGGTCTGGGGAAGTTCAGCAACCCTGGGAAAACTTACTTCAGTAGACACATCTTGTTTCATTAGTTTATACACCCTCTGTGACTGCACAAAAAACATTTTAACTGTTATACAAAAAACATTATATTATATGATGCATAAAGGAACATTATTTAATTCAAATAAAATATTTTGCCTTTAAAGAAAAACTCCTTCACAACTCAACCATGTTTTATTTCTATCTAACAAACACAAAAAAATGATCATCATCACATCACAAATATAAACTTCAGATTTGTGAAGCTGCTCTGCAGAAGATCCAGTCTTGCAGTCTGCAGCTCACCGTCGGCCCTGGTGGAAGATTTCTCCATCCGATGTTTTCCTCCAGCTCAGCTTGACGTTTCCATTCGATCTGCTGGCCTTCAGCTTCTGTTCAAACTGAGACGCAACAATCAGGACAAAAATAATACCCATAACCAGGAATGGCATAAATACTTTGAAAAAGTAATTTAGATTACTGATTACTTGATTTGGAAAGTAACTAAGTTACATTAAAAGTAACTATTTTAGTTACTTTCAGCAGCTGCTAACAACAACACTGTGATTGATCTGTGCCAATAATTAATTGTAAATAATTTTATAAATGGTATCATCAACAATGTGTCTCCAGTTATAAGGTTGAACTGAAGGGGAGATTTAATGTTTACAACAGAACAAAGAAAACTTTGTCATTTGTTCATGTTATTGTATGTTCCACTGTCTGGAAAACTCTACACAGACTACCTCCAGCCCCCTGGGAGAGTCTGACTAAAACCAACTGGATGTCAGACAAATTCTGGGTGTTATGTCATTTTCTGGCCCAAAAACCGCAACTTATTAATTTTGCAAGCAACTTTAGAAAAAACAAGCCCAAAGCCGCTTTAATAATCAGACTTGGTGAAACTCAAATTAGTTCCTGTTTTTCCAGACACAAAATGCGCGTCTCACTCCATTGTTTATGTTTCTGTTGCTGCTGATGCTCTTGCACAGAAACGGCGATCGCTCCCCAAGACGTAGAGGAAATAAAATTAAATTACAAAAGAAAATAATAGCAAAGTGATTTCGATAAGTAACTATATTCTGATTACTGGAGTTGAAAAAAAACCATGTTAGCTTACTGGTTACTGAAAAAAATGGTCCGACGTCAGTAACCACTAACATCACTGCCCATAACTTATCAGTTTAGTTGTGTTTTCATCACACATCATGCAACATGTAATAACATTTTTTCTCAAATCCCCACAGAAGCAGTGATGGATGTCCTGTTGTCTTCTGGACAGATTTGTTTCCAGTCAGTGAATTGATGGAAACTCAGAACCCGTTGAGCGTCATGCCTCAGTGGGGGGTCTGGCATGTTTTAACACTCAGTTTCCTGTAGTTTTGCTGTAAAACCTATCTGGGGTTTTATTTGTGCAGTGAGACGGATATGAGCCTCTATCTGTGTGAGGAAACAATCATTTATAAATCTCACGTTGGTCTCTGTTGCTCTATGCATGGAATGCTAACGCCATCAAAAAGGCACAAAATGTCGTGTGTCTAATCAAAATACAAACACAGATTTTTACGCCATCAGGAAGATAACGAGTCCCAAAAAATGTATTTTATTTTGTCAAAGAACTTTTCAGCCGTATGGAAATTAGTGTATTTTGAAAAAACTACAATGGAAACATTATTTTTGCGTCGCACGAGTCACATGATGAACAACCAGATGATACTACTAGAGGAAAATACAAAGAGGATGATGACAGGAAGTGGAAGGAGGATCGTGGAAAGGTTTGGTTTTTAATGATTTACTGCATCAAACAAACTTAAACTGGTTTTAATCTCAGTTCTTATTTTATGGAAACACCACAATTGCAAAATTGTGTTTTTTCGACATAAGCAGATTATTGACAAAGTTCTTAGATCATTTGTAATGGAAATGCAGCGACTGTCTGCTGTTTGCTCAGTTTTATTGTCTCTTCATGTAAATTATTTGTTGGTTTTAATGCAGAAATGCATCATTTCTCTGTTCTTTAAATGTTTCCACTCAGTATTTTCATGCTGTGATTTTACCTTTGCTGTTTGGTTATTCTTAATTGAATTAAATCTCGCTCTGATTGCCAGTTTGCTGTTGAGTTTTTTCCCAGTGTGGAGCGTTGAAGCAGATCTCCGACCCGACCCAGAAGCCGTACCTGCTGCAGCAGGTCCGCCAGCACCGCCGGGTCACTCAGGTCCAGAGAGGAAGACTTCACCAGCTTCACCTTCACCACCTGCTGTGAACCTGGAACTGTAAGAAAACAAACTGGTGTCACAACTTTCTCCCTTCGACATGAAAAGGAAAACTGCTTTTAAATCGTGGTTTTGCATCAAACCCATTGATTTGGGTTTGATGGATCAGGCGTCGTCCCGGAGCGAAAGCGTCGTCCCCTTTTGAAAGTTGTTAGTAGAAACAAACTGTCTGAACAGAAGATAAAATCATTTAACTGAGGAAATCTTAAGAATCAAGCTTTACCTGCGTGGCAAAAGAAAGGCATTTTCCAGGAGCAGAGCCAGTCCTCCCACCGCCCGCCGTCTGCAGGAACGGCCGCTGCACAGTTCTCCTCTGACCCGTTCGGTTCCGACTTTCTCCAGTGGCGGAAGGAGGAGTTACTGCCGTCCACCCACACCCAGGAGTTTCTGTATAAACCGATCCAGGCCTGAATCTCTCTTGCTGATTGGACTAGGCCCTTTATCTGCTCGTTCTCTGGCGTGCTCCTCACGCTGGCCAGGTCTGTGTGATGCTCTCTGCAGAAGCTCTGGGCTGCAGGCCAACTCATCGTCTGGTTGATGAAGGTCAGCGAAACATTCTGCTCTGAAATCAGTCAGCAGGTAAAATCAGTTTTCCTTCCACAGCAGCTGCTGGTCGTCTTCTGAGCGACCAGTAACCAGCCTGTCCCGTCAGGCTGCATCTCCATTGACCACATGACTGATCAATTTGGCATTTAAAAAATAAATCTGCTTCATGGAAACTTTACAGTTAAAAAAAAAATTGTTTGTTCAAAAAACCAAAACACTTTTCATGTCACATGAGTCACATGACTGGATGATACCTCTGCCACAAACCCTGAAGAATAAAACAGCAGAGAGTAACTGAAGGACCCAGCAGGTTTTTCATAAAACATAATTTTAATTCCATTTCTTACTTTAAGGAAACTCTGCTGTCCTGAAATTGTGTTTTTTTTATTTACACTGGCAGAATGTCAACAAAGTTTCACACACATTTGTAATGGAAACTCTGTAGCTTCACTCTTCTACAACCAGACCCTCCATTCAGGGCTCAGACAGGTCAAGGGTCAGGAAAAGGGCAGCTGGGGTTTCTGCAGACCCCACACATCCTGGACACAAACTGTTTTGACTTTTACCACCAGGTCGGCGCCACAGTGACGGTTTCTTCCTCTGTTCTGTCGTTCTGATCAACACAATGATTAGCCGAAGAAATCAGCAACTCTGCAAATATGCATATTTTCATGACCACAAACTGTATTTTTTCTTTTCCTTATGTATAAAAAACTGACTGAGCTTGGAGATCATTCAGGGAACAAACATGTTTGGAGAGCAGAAGAATCTGGAAGGAAAGACTGAAACTAAACGGCTTATGAAGCAAAACACAGGAGAAAATAAACTACACAAAATACAAATCACCAATAATTCTGGAAAAAATCTAAGAATCTAAAATAACACAAGGAACAAGAGAAACCAGACTGTTGACACAACAGGTGAAAAACCAAAGCAAAGTTTCATATGAAGAGCAAAATTTTTCCACTTGTTGAAGGAACTGTTAGATTTTCTGTTCATTCTTTCAATATTGATAATAAAATAACAAATCTTATCTTCATTTCCATACAAGCTCAGAGGAAAGGTCAAGAGTTCATCCTGATCCGTTTATTTTATGGTGTCATGTTTGTGAAGCAGGAGGTTCGGTTCGATCCGTTCTCACCTTGTACGTCGTGGCAGATTGCTTTGGCGAACATCTGGCAGGGATTATCGTTCCAGAAGCCGTTGTCGCACATCCCGGCGCAGCTTTCTCTCCCCATGTAGTTGTTTGGTTCCCCAGAGTTCCAGTTCCTGAACGCAGCTTCTCCGTCTCTGTAGAAGTTGGGGTCAGTAATGGACCAGCTCCAGCTGTTCAGGTCCTCAGACAAACCGATCCAGGCTCGCTGCAAAAAACATCTGAGTGAAAACTGCGCAGTGACTCAGCTTTAACATTTAACTGGAGAAACCTAAAGAAACTGCAGAACGAGCAGCTGTGCATCCAAACCGACATGTTTGAAACTCGCGTCCATGTAGACCATGGTGTCCAGATCCACCAGGCTGTTCAGGAGCGTCACGTCCTCCATGCTGCTGACCGACACCAGATCCAAAAAGTTCTGTCTGCAGAAGCTCTGTGCGTCCGGCCAGGTCATCAACTCATTGACAAAAACAAACACGCGTGGAGGAAGAGCCAAGGCGGCACACAGCACTGCAGCACAAACACAGCACCAGCTGAAACACGGATCTGTGTCCTGACATGGACAGGAAAAACTTTTCCTGTTTCAGGCAGAGAAGGGAAAAATTATTCTGAATAAGAGCAGCTCTGCTTATACATAACATGTTTTACTCAGGTGAAAGTAAAACAAAGCCGTCCAGAAAATTACTCAAGTAAGTGAAAAAGTATTTGGTAAAAAATCTACTCAACTGAACAAATGATCAATTAATTAAAAAACTACATCAAAATAAAATGTTAAGTGGAAATTTTGGTACGTCATGAACAAAAATGACAATTCATGAAAGTAACAAAAAAATATCAAAATCAGACAAAATCTTTCAAATCAGTTTTTTTTTTCAATAACAAACTTTAACCAAAACTGCAGGTGTGTATGTGTGTGTGTGTGTGTGCGTTTGTTTCTAATAGCTTGTGGGGACCATCTTCCTAACACTACATTGTGGGGACCCGCTGCTCCTTGTGGGGACTGAAGCCTGGTCCCCACAAGGGGAAATGCTGTTTTTGGGTCAGGGGTCAGATTTGGGACTAAGGTGTGAATTGAATTTTGGTTATGGTTAGGGTTAGGTATGTAATGGGTGGGGTTAGGATAAGGGTAAGGTTTAGGCTGTAGAAATGAATGGAAGTCAATGTAAAGTCCCCTCAAAGATACCCTGTTCTAACCTCTGTGTACATTATATTGTAACAATTTAATACATTTTATATAAAAAACAAACAAAAAATAAATTGATTTTTCTGCCTGTAATAATTTTGTAATATTTGTAATGATTTTTTTTACTTTGCATATAACTTTCTTGTTTTTGTCTGTTGAAAAATGTAATTTTAAATATGAAACCAGATTTTTAGTGTTTTTTTCCAGATACTTTTTCACTCTTGAGTATCATTTTAGGAGCTGCGTCTTCGTCCGTCTGCTGGTTTTACGGCAGAATATCAAAGCGTTGTGCAGACTCTGTTTGGTTTGTATTTTTTGGGATTTTCTCTGACAGATAACAGTCACATTCCTGAGTTTCTTCTTCTACTGATGCTAACAGTGACTAGTTCTCAGATTCTTCTGCATCTGAAATGAAATAACGACACGTAATGTTTTAAGCAGTTAAATTTAATACACAAGATACGTTAAAATCCTGTCAGTGTTTAACCAAATCGTAATAATCTGAAATTGTTCCCAGGGTGCAACAGGAGCATAAAATCATGAGATTATCTGAGACACTTACAGGAGGCAGCTGTGATGAAGTGAAGCATTTCCATCCTCCTGAGTTTTTCCCTTCAGCTCCGTCAGGCTGCAGCTGGTTATAGTATTTATATCACTGTTGTCACGCACATGCAAACAGAGGATGCAAACTCTTCCTATGCTGGGTTTTAATTCTTGATCCATTTAATATACTTCAAAGTATTCAAACTACTTAAATTTACATATTATTTACAAGATGCTTCAGAGTCAGAAAGGATGAAAAACATCTTTAAACCTTTTAGGACAAAATTTACCCCAAAACCACTGAAACACGATCAAATCTGGTTCAATGTTCTGTGAATCTGAAGATATTTTAAACTTGTTTTAGCATCACTGCTAACCTCAGACAGAACAGTGAGACTTTCTGAACAGATTTATAAAATCACTTTTTTGTCATTTATTGCGATGAAAAGGAAAAAAGTTTTTATTTTCAGGTTTTTCAAGCTCACACAGTGAAATCACATGATTCATGTGAACAAAATGATAATTGGTTGGAACATTTGGGAAAGTAAATGAACCTCTGCTTGACGTAGCGCCTTAGCATGAGCAAAACTAATGTTTGTGATTAGTGCTTTAGTGTTAGCGCAGCTAGCTTCTTAGCTAGCTGTTCCAACCATAGATATTTATTATAAGTTGTACTTTTAGATGTTTTTAATAACTTATATTTCCATCTGCTGCCTGTTTATCTCAGAAATATTCACTAGATGAAGGTTCAGTGTCTAAAGCACATGTGTCAAACTCAAGGCCCGTGGGCCACTTGTGGCCCAAATTGAATTAAAATAGGTTTTAAGCACGAATTGACTACAAACTACATCTTCCATAATGCAATCCGATTGTTACCAGCCAACATTACAGCTTCTCTCCACTAGAGTGCAGCAGAGTCACCTCAAGCTCATTATTAATTTTCCCAGCGAATAAAACTGAGATATCGACAAGCTAACATCAAAATGTTTAAGAAAAGAAAAATCGATTTACAAGGAAAACTGTTTCATGAACGATGGGGAAACAAATACCTGTTTGTACTTCAAGGTTAAAAACCAGTTTGTCTTTTGTGTTCTGGGACCGTGTCCGTCCTGAAAGAAAACAATATATGTCGGCATTTTGGAACCAAACCCGGAGCTAAGTTCGCCAAATGTAGCCTTCAAAAAGAACAAAGGAAACCCTTGTCTGAACTGTCCGATCCGAAATGGCTGTGACTTTACAATGTTATGTGACGTCACCAGCATCTTGCTCAGCTAAATCAGAAACTACAAGGACGTAAACAAATAATCACCCAGATGTCCGACATGATCACAGCTTTCCAGCGCAAACTCGACCTATGGAAGCGCCAGGTGGTACAAAACAATCTCCTTCACTTTCCTGCTTGTCAGATCATCTCGGGCTCCCGGTGCTTTTTCATGTGCTCGGTTAACTACCAAACTAACTGTTAATAAACGAGTTTGATCGGCGCTTTTCTGACTTTAAATCGCAGCACTCTGATTTTGACCAGATCTTTACCAATCCTTTCACCGCCGATGTCTGCAGTGCGCCCCACCGCCTTCAGATGGAGCTATTGAGCTTCAAAGCCACAGAGGCCTGAGAGCGAAGTTCCGTGATGAGGACTTTTACCATCTACTGCCCCCTGATTTGATGCCACAGCTTCGACTCCATGCAGCTCGTGTTTTGTCCATGTTTGGAAGCACCTATCTGTGCGAACAGATGTTTTCAATAATAAATTTAAACAAGACCAAACACAGATCGCGCATTACTGACGAAAACCTGCACGCCGTTTTGCGGATTGCCACAGCACAAGAACTAAAACCGGACATGGACGAACTGACCAAGGGAAAACACAGCAACACTCATTTACTCTGCAGTTAATCACCAGCCATGTTGGTCCTGAAACAGAGTAAACTTCATGGTTTTCAAAAACTCCAAGGTTTTTTATATTCACAGACAATTGGAAGCATTAAAACAGATCACTGCACAATCAAAAAACAATCATCAAATGCTTCACAGTCAGACAAACATCTTGCAGAAACATGAATGCTGCAAACTGTAAAACTCAAACACAAAAGACTAAACCAACAGAAAAACACTGGAAACTAAAAAAATCCACAAAGACAGAAAACAGCAGCAAAAAGCTACAACTAAAAAGGTTTGTAACGTTTTTTATTTTAATTTATATTTGTTTAGGTGATTGTAGGATTTTTTGCTCCTGTTTATTTTGATTGCAGCATTTCTGTTGAAGTTTTTAGGTACTTTGAATCATTCTGAGGTCATGGAGCGTTTCGCTGTTTGCACCTGTCAGCCACAGTTACTGATGATTCCACTGAAACTGGTCCGATACTGAGTAGAACTGAGACCGGTATCGGTAAAGCCAGTATCGGTGAAACCGGTATCGGTGAAGCCGGTATCGGTGAAACCAATCCGATACTTTGTTCAGAAACATGTAATTTTCCTCTTAAGTCTAAAAGAACTGTTGTAATTCAAATGTTGGCTTCCTAAAAGGACGACGTCTCTCTAATGTATTCATTTTATACTCAGAAACACATTTAGACTGAAGCCTCAGGAAGTCATACAAAATATGTGAAAATGTTGCAAACTAAAAAACAAAGTAAAACCCTGCTTAGTTTAATTATGTCTGAGTGAGAGACGCCGCTTTGGGCATTACGTCCTGACGCATCACACACTCACCGGTTCTGTTTAGCTACATTACCTCAATGACTAAAGTATTGATAGTATTGATACTTGGATTGGAGAATTGATCTTAAAACATGAAGGCATCGGAAAGCAGAAGCATCAATATTTCAGTATCAATCTGCACATAACTGGTCACTATAGTGTGAGCCGTACATTTTAACCACAAGCACAACAAACAAAATAAAACAATAATCATTTTTGAGTTTATTTTGTGAAAGTCTAATTTAAACTGCCTCCTTCTAACTATTATTATTTCATAAAAAGATTTAAATTGAGCATTTTCTATGTTAATCTTAAAATCTGAGTTTGTCAGAAGTTGCTTTTATCAGCAGAGCAATAAAACCTTTTAGAACTGCTGAATCGGGTTTTTGAGTATCCTTTGACTATATTGTAACAGAAAGGTTTAGATATTGGCCTCTTGATAAAAATAAAGCGTTGTTAGGAGGAAGCAGGCGAAGCCTTACGTGATGCAGCGGCGAGGGAGTGAAGCGCGTCCATCATCTCTGCTGCTGCAGCCTGACTGCAGACCTGCAGCTGCTTATTGTTGCACTTATGATTCTGTTGTCACGGACATGCAAAGAACGATACAAACTATTTGCATTTTTTGCTGACAATACCTGAACCATTCATGAAACTTCATACCATTCAAACCAGAGTCATTTACATCCTATTTTACACATCACTCATTTCCCTCAAGACGCTCCAAAGTCACTGAAGACAAAAATGTTTTCATTTCAGGGGAAACCTTTCTCTGAACGAACCTGGTCCGACGTACAAAGAGTTCAAAGCTGAAAACTGATGTGGTTTTTCATCAGAACCTCTGTGTTTAGTTTGGGTTTCTTTCAGCTCAAACTGCCTGTTTCAGGACATCAAACAGTTATTCTGTTGTACTTTGACTAGGTCACACTCAAATCATCTGAGCCTAAGATTCAACTAGTGCCAGATTGATTTAGTTTATGAGGAGAAAACGCCTCGACGACGGAACCATTAATCCCAACATGATCTGTAGATTCAGATATCAGTACTTTTATTCAACCGACGAGACAAAGACCCTTCAGAAGAAATAATAATAATAATAATAATAATAATAATAATAATAATATTAATAAGCTCCAGTATGTTGGTTAAAAATGACTTGTAAGTTGGCATGTTTGGACTTTTCGAATGATTTTGCAGCAAAAATGCTTCAGATCCAAACAGAATCGAGTTTTTTGAGGTTTGAGCAGAAAAGCTGCCAGCTGTTTGGCTTGAAGTCAAGATCAAAGTTCAAAGGGTTTTATAAGATTTAAAACACAACAAATAAACAGAAATTAATGTTATATTACAGCAGTACTGAAAACTAATAGAGGTGTAATTAATCTGTTTTATCATAATATTTTCTTCTCACAATAAACTCAAAGTATTCACATCCCTGGCATTATTACACTCTTTAAAAAAATACAATAAATAGTAAATGGCTTTGTGCTTTACACAAATTTACACATTTTGCACAAAAAGCCATTTTGGATCTGACTGCTATTTTAATAACTCTACAGAAATATGTCTGACATGCAGTAAATGTAATTCTTGGTGCAACTTTTTACAGTAAATGTTTAAATATTTTAATCTTAAGAAGGAATTGTCTGAGCAGCAGCTCATAAAGTGCTATACCTACAACTGCCACTAGAGGGCAGAGTAATGCAGTTCATCAATGCGACTGTATTCTTCTCCATTAAGAGTTAGAAGTGATGAGTCATTATAGTCGCATCTTTTGGGGCCTGATGCTGCCTCTAGTGGTGAGGGGCGGTAACACAACTAATATAATTACATTACTAAATCAGAAAGTCTTTATTATTTACTAATAATTCCTGACATCCTGGAGGAAGTGACATCACCAGTGAGAAGGTCACATGGTCATGTTGGATTTCTCAGGAAGAGGAGGGAGGAGTTAGGGTCTTTTGGCACAGATGAAGTAACTCCTTCTGGTGCATGGTTCATCGTTCACGTGTTGACTAGATCCAGGAAAGATCAGAAACAATCAATAATCAACTCTAGATGAAGAAAATCTTGATAATCATTCAGGGAACGAGTTGATCCTGAACAGAGATCATAAATAATATCATGAAAATATTTCAGCAGCAGGTGAATCTGTCTGGGATCCTGAATCAGCAGGTCCTGAGATTTACTAAAATCATCAAACGAACTTGATTGATCATCTAGTCGCTGCACAGAAACATCTTTCTGTGGAGATTATTAAACAAAAGCTCAGAGGCTGTTTGATAATGTTCACCTCTAACGTTGATCTCCATGCAGTGTTCTCGTCCTCTAAGGTTGTTTGGTTCCCCACGGCCCCACCTGGCGTAGTTGAACTTCGACCCGTCACTCCACAGCCACACACGCTCCTGAAGGCAAGAAGTTTTTATTAGCTAGTAATTAATATGGGAACTTCAAACCCAACCTGGTGCAGATGACAGAGGGATGACCTTTACACAGAAGTTGTTGACCTTACTCAGAGGCCACAGGTTTGAGTCCTGGCCTCTTGACCTTTGCTGCATGTCTTCCCATAACCCACTTTCCTGTCTGACCATTAAATAAACCAGATCTAGAGAAAATTTTGTAAAAAAAAAAAAAAGGAACAACAATAGAAGTGGTCCCAGGACTGAACCTTGTATCCCACATGACGTCTGTCTTCTCCAATGAGAACTCACTTATGACACAATGAGGTTCTAGTTCTTTAGATCAGACCAGTCAGCCCAGTACTGGACCAGAGAGTCCAGTCTTTCACTAATATGTCATGATCTACCCTGAGGTCCAACAGCACCAGCACTGTGGTTCTTCCACAGTCTGTGGTAACCATGTAAACCAACTTTGACAAAACGGTCAAAATGGTTGTCTTAGATAAACATTTAGCTCAGTTGAACAAATGTTTTCATAATTGTCTGATGTACCTTGAAGGTTTGAGATTGGTTCTGCCCGTCTTTAGGTAACATGTCAAACCATACTGAAAGGCAATGGATGGATGATGTGAATGATTAGTGGAACTGGTTCAAATGGTGCTGATGGATGAGGTGGATGATGGTGGCTTTAGGTGATCAGGATGGATGGATGGATGGTGGTGGTGGTGGATGGATGGATGGATGGGTGGGTGGATGGATGGATGGGATGGGTGGGTGGGTGGATGGATGGATGGATGGGTGGGTGGTGGATGGATGGATGGGTGGGTGGATGGATGGGTGGGTGGGTGGATGGATGGATGGATGGTGTGGTGGGTGGGTGGATGGATGGATGGATGGATGGGATGGGTGGATGGATGGATGGGTGGGTGGGTGGGTGGATGGATGGATGGATGGATGGATGGATGGGTGGGTGGGTGGGTGGATGGATGGATGGATGGGGTGGGTGGGTGGGTGGTGTGGTGGATGGATGGATGGATGGGTGGGTGGGTGGGTGGATGGATGATGGATGGATGGATGGATGGATGGATGGATGGATGGATGGATGGATGGATGGATGGATGGATGGATGGATGGGTGGGTGGATGGATGGGTGGGTGGTGGGTCTGGTTTGAGTCAGGCTCAGCCCACAAATCTAAACTCTTTGGTGTCTCTTATTTCCATAAATCAAAAATTGACATTGCTGTTCATCAAGCTCTGAAACAAAACTGCTGCACTTTGAGTTTTCAAACTGGATTTTTCTGATGAAACTCCACACTATGCCAATGTGGCAAAGGTCAACAGACCAGGACTTGAACCTGTGACAGTCGCTGTGAGGACTGATGCCTCTGTGTATGAGTTCATGCTATAAGCTCCTGCCTCTGCCGCGTCCAAATCCCTACAATCTAATATCTGTATGTTCCCACTGGCTCTGGTTGTAACAAGAAATCAGATTAGTTCCCATAACTTCACCATGATACACAGCTCTACAGTACGATGTCACCAGGTGATTCTCAACCCGCTTCAGTTATTACAGCTGGAAACTGGAGATCAGGCTGACCTCTGACCTCTGACCTGAACCTCCAGAGACACATAAAGCCGGTTCCAAAGTCGGCCTTCTATCACCTGAGGAACAGGTCAGGACTAAAGTCTCAGGTCAGAGAAACTCGTCCAGCTTTGCTTCCTGCAGCAGGTCTGACTGACAAACCGACGGTCCAGAACCCTGCTGGTCCAGAACCCTGCTGGTCCAGAACGCTGCTGGTCCAGAACCCTGCTGGTCCAGAACGCTGCTGGTCCAGAACCCTGCTGGTCCAGAACGCTGCTGGTCCAGAACGCTGCTGGTCCAGAACGCTGCTGGTCCAGAACCCTGCTGGTCCAGAACGCTGCTGGTCCAGAACGCTGCTGGTCCAGAACCCTGCTGGTCCAGAACCCTGCTGGTCCAGAACGCTGCTGGTCCAGAACCCTGCTGGTCCAGAACGCTGCTGGTCCAGAACGCTGCTGGTCCAGAACCCTGCTGGTCCAGAACGCTGCTGGTCCAGAACCTGCTGGTGGAGTTCTGGAGGATAGAGAAACCACCCGGTTCTACATCATCCAGTTCTACATTCCTTCAATGAGACTTTAAACTTCAGGTAGTTTATAAACCACTGAACGGATCAAAGATCTTCTGCTGCTGGATCAACCTTCAGACCTCTCACGTTCTGGTTCTGGTTCTGAAAACATGAAGTTTTATCAAACTACCAATAAAAAACACAAAGGTTTTTGTTTCCAATAACATTATGGGTGTTATAATAATAATATTACAGTTAGTTTAATTATATGGAACATTAAATGTGACAAAAAAAGTAAAAAGAGAATCAGCGAGAGGAAAATACTTTTCCACATGTTGTAAACAAACATGGCAGATTTAAAATTTAAAACCTTGGAGACAGAAATATTGAGGACAGATATGACTTTTACTGTTAGATTAAAAACAGTCTGAAGTCATCACGTTTATTGCATCAATGTGCCTGAAACTAGTTTACATGTGGTGCAGATTAACTACAGTCCAGCAGGGGGAGCTGTCCCAGTTCAGACTGGACTATGAATTAAGTTTCGGTTCATAAACAGAAAGTCAAAATGGCAAAAATATTTAGTGTTTAAGGTTATTGTTATGATGTTTATAGGATTTTTTTATTTACTAGTGCAGAACATATCGGTGTTAGCAGAGAAAATCTCTAGTTCCAGTTTTTAATTTGTTTTTGGTTAGTGACACACCTCCAAGCAATCAGTCAACAGTTAATCAAGTTTCTCCTAACAGTCATATATATTTTAAATGGTTTAAAATAATTTATAGGGTGACCAAATGTCCTCTTTCCCCTGGACATTGTCTTCACTGATTGTCCTGGTTTAATTTCTCAGGGACCAGCAGGAATCTTTAAATCTGATGCAGAAACATGGCGGCTCTTCTTTCAGCCGTCTGGAGCAGACAGAGCCGCTCTGCACCTAAAGTTCACAAAACATGAGAGCAGCTTTATGGACGAAGTTGAAAATAAATTTTCTTCATAACATTCTGTTCAGAGCAGAGTGAGCGGCGCCGTGCAGCGAGTCCAGACTGGCCTCCTGCAGGTCAGTATGGACAAAATGATGTGCAAAGTGAGAATTTGTCTCTTAAACTTTCATTTGTGGTGCCTGCGACAGAACGCCTGTCAGTCGTTCTGTCCGATAGGCCTGGATAGGTCTGTACTATGATGTGGTACAGACACATCATAGTGTGTCTGTACCTATGGCTGCTACAGACCAGGCTGCTGCTGGTCTGTAGCAGATGGAGGCTACAGACGCTGGTCAGCCGGTGAGCCAAACACGGCCTGGTACGCAGCGACCTGCGCTCACATGTATGATAATGGCTGCTGGAACGACGCTCCCTGCCAGTCGCTGTATGGATTAATCTGTGCAACACCAGGAGTTAGAATTTATAACAAATCCAGATTTATTAACAGGCAAGAATAATTTCATTTTTAAGGTATGTTTATGATACCTTAAATGTACCTTGAACAAATTAATTATTCCTGTCAGAGAGGACAGACTGAATCTGTCTGGATCAGGCAGAGCAGAGAGAACTAGAATCTGTAGATCTACGTTTGAGGTAACATTTTCACTTTACAGAGAAAATCCAAAGACAGGAAATTTGCATGACTTATCAGGAGGTGTTTACTCTGCTCAAGACAAATCTATGTCCTGATGCTTGGAGGCATTCAAATTGCAAACATCATGCAAATGGATTTAAGAACTTCAATGTGGAGAGAGAAAAAAGTGAACTCTGATCATTTAAAAAGTCTTTGCAGCATTAGACTAACAAAATGTTGGAATTAGTTCAGGAAAACAAAAAGTTTCCTCTGAAAAATGTGAATGAGTTTGGTGAGCAGCAGTTTGAAACGGGTTCTGACTGTTTGTGCCTCCGGGTCGAACAGCGGTGCAGGTTACCCACCCTTCCTGGAGTCCTTAGAGGGGGAACTGGAGGCTGGCCTGGGAACGCCTTGGGCTTCCCCCAGAGGAGCTGGAACAAGTGGCTGGGAGAGGGCAGTCTGGGCCTCCCTTCTGAAGCTGCTGACCCCGCGACCCGACCCGCGACCCGACCCCGGATATACGGAAGGAGATGGATGGATGTATTTTCTGCCAGTCTAATAAAACACATGGGTCTAAATGTGAGGAGATCTTTGGACTATCAAATCCTGTGACGCAATAAGTAAGAATAAGAATAAATAAGAATCCGAATTAATGAACTACATTTAAATTTCCCATAGGGAACAACTGACTGTTGTCAACACTGAGAACTGTTGTTCCCAGTGTTGTTCCAAACTCTGAGTGGTCTGGTAATTATTAACAAAATCATTCAATATGTAGGTCAAGCTTTCAGTTTCACTCTCTGTTTCAAGCACCCAGCATGCTGATGTGAGGGAACCTTTATCTATATGTGCAGAAGAATACTGCACTGCTGCTGAAACAGGTGTGATGATTCTGCAGCAGTGGTGCAGACGTGCAGAGATCATGATCAGGAATAAACATGGCGTCCTGTTACAGTGTCAGTTTCCTGTTTGGTTTTATTTGGACAGAACCAGAGATGAAGCCAGAAGATTTTAATATTAAAAAAATTAAGACATGCAATGCTTGTTATGAATGGAACAGGACATGCAATGAACAATGCAAACCAGAGAGCTCAAATAGGGATCCAGGCTAATGGCTAATGGCTAATGAGAGCAGGACCAGGTGAGCTAATCAGAGGAGGAGTAGAACAGCTGTGTTAGAAAGAGCAGGGAAACAGACAGTGGGAGGATATTTAACATAAACTAAGCTGAACTAAAAATTAAAATGATCAACAAACCAAAAGGGGAACGTTATTTAAATATGGCAAGACCTAAATGACAATAATAAACCCAGAAGTGATCATAGAGGAAACACAAAAGTAAATCAAAACTACTGAAACCGAAGGCAGATATGCATGAATTCAATGAGGTTACATGAATTTTACAAAAAAAGAAAGAAATCAAACTGAAAACTCAACTGCAAGCTATTTAACCTGATCAGGTCTGAATAATGTTTCAAACATGTTGAAGAACTGTGACTAAAAGAAATCTATTGTCTCACATCAACACATCATTTTGCTGTTTCGTTAATATGGTTTTACATATTTTTCATTTTAAAAGACATTAGAACATCAGCATGTCGTCGTCTCACTGCAGCTTCTCCTCTTCCTCCTCCTGGTGGAAGATTTTTCCATCCTTCTGTTTCTTCCAGCTCAGCTTGATGCCTGCAGCCACGCCCTGCTGCTCCAGCTTCTGGCGGAGCTGAAACACAACAGTTACTGATTCATCCCAACATTTCACCGAGACACTTCTACGTCTGTCTGGATTCAAATTACATTTGAGCTTAAATTATAAAACTCAAAATTCTGGGATCTTTTACCTCCTCCTTCATGTTTTTCAGGACTGCAGGGTTGTTCAGATCCAGAGTCGAGTTCAACAGCTTCACTTTCACCACTTGTATTGTGAAGGGTGTAGGGTCTTTAAAACAAATATTTATAACATTTTATTAGAGTTAAGGAGGAAAAAAGTATTTTAGAAAAGATATTCTGGGTACTGGAAGTGAATGCTGTTTGCTGTTCTGGGAGTAACAGAGTCACAATCAAGTTACTCTGTTTCCTTCAACTAAAATTTAACTTTTCATCAGTCATATCTGACGCCTTGAAATTGGCCTCTGTCTCTTTCAGAACCTCCTACACTTCCTGACACACCCCTTTCAAACGTCATCACAACAATGCTACTCCATTATGCCGTTTGCACACATTCTTAGGAGTGTTGGTCTGAAAGCAGAGGTGCGGTGTTGCTGCTGCTAGTCTGAAGGAGCTGAGTGCGGAGGCTCTGTGAGGCGGAAACTCGGCTGAAGCGCTGAGGTGGAGCTTTGTGGAAACTGGCGGCACTTTGTATGAGCAAATGTTTAGGCATCCTGAATGGTTGCCATGGAGATTCAAGGATTTCTCAAACATCCATGAAAGAAACAAGGTAACAATCCAGGTATGTTGTTGACGAGGGAATGACATGTAATCATGATGTAAATGTCAAGTTAGCATAAAAGTTACCCTTACTGACCTTCTAGCATAACAAACAAACCTTCACGTTTGCATTAAGCTCAGACTCACCATAGTGGCAGATAAATGGCTTCAGTTTGTTACAGTTCCAGTCATTCCAAGCGCCGGAGCTGCTAAATTTCGCAACGCTGCAACGCTCCGTCTGGGTGTCAAGTTTGTCCTCTAACCAGTACTGAAACTCGTACGTGTGTCCGTCCGACCACTTCCAGGTGTCTCTGTACAGGCCGATCCAGCCAAACTCTCCGCCTTGTATCTCTGCTGCTATCTCCTCGTTCTCTGCCTGGCTCCTGGGAAAGGCCAGGTCTGTGTAATGTTCCCTGCAGTAGCTCTGAGCCTCCTCCCAGCTCATCCCAGCGTCGACCAAGAAAACACTCGTCTCCTCTTCTGAAAATCATAGAAACTAGAATTACTTTGGTTTATATCTGACTGGTGTTTACTGAACCCATGAAAGGATTTTTTTTGCATCTAACTAACATCTAACTTCAAAATAAGAGCATGAATCTAATGGACTGACGACCTGAAGACTTTTTATGTGTCAACAACCAAAACTTCAACATGTCAACATTTATTCAACTGGAAGTTCACAAAGCAGCCAGCTAAATTAGTCCTTTTTTGATTTTCTGCAATAGAAATTAAAGTGTTTGTGGTACTAATTTGGAAAAATTTATGTATTTATGACGGTAAATGCAACTTTTTGTTTTAGACTCTTGAATCCTATTACAATCACAGAAAACATCAGCAAAAAGCTTCAATAAACAAAACAAATGAAAACAAAAAATGCTGCAACTGCAGAAAATAGAAAAGATAAAATGCTGGAAAATACTAAAACAATGGCTGCAAACCTGCTCTGCACCACTAGGGGGAGTCTGGAGCCGGTAATATTATCTACAGAAAACATAAATATGTTTCTGTTTTATAAATATTGCAACTGCGTGTTTGAAAAAGACAAAGTGTAACTTTTTTACTTTCTCCAAATCAGGTGAACTCAGGTGTTCAACTTGAGGCCCGTGGGCCAAATCTGGCCTGTCAGAACCATTTTGTGGTCCTCAAGATTATTGAGAGTAGAGGTTCAAGATAACTTCTGTATGCTTAAATATTATTTGATGTTATTTGATGGGTAAATGTGGGTCATACTTGGCTGTAATGGTTATTAGTGAGTTTTGTTTTTTTTCTTCTCCTTTTTGAACTGAATATGGAAGCTTTGCTTTATGTTTATCTATTATCATTATATTAATGGGTTTTATCAATACATTCTGCAATAATTACCTTTTGCTGAGCTTTGTGCCTCTTGGCCACCAAATATTAAAAAGTATTTATAAAAAGTAGCTAGCCTGTAATCAGGAAGACAAAATTAAACCAGATTCTTACCTGACACATTGTAGCAGACTGGATAATTGTTCTTTTGGCACAACGCAGCGTACCACCACCCAGCTCTGTCCATCATCCCACATGATGGCATGTACCAGGGGAGGTTTGGCTCTCTCCACTCCCAGTTCAGCCAGTTCAGCTCATCACTTTGGTAAAAACCATCAGACAGCCACTTCCATCTGATCTCATTATAGTACAAACCGATCCAGGCCTGTTGGAAACCAGATATATAAAGTTAGGTGATATTTTAAGGACCAAAGTGACAATAATTCAAATAAGAAACAAAAAATAACAAAATCATGCAAAAAGAAATAAAAATCTTGCAAATTATTTTCTCCCGTAACAAAAACTTGCATCCAGAGTCCAGTTTTTGCCTTCAGAGGTTTTATCTTCAGTCAGTCCTCATTCTGCTCCTTGCATGCAGAGTGAATTCATTTCCATTCGTTATCAGGAGTTCCTGGTTCTGGAGTCATTACCATTGCAAACCTGATGTAAATAAATCTCAAAAGCTGGCACAATGACACAAATCTAAACCCAAGGATTAGAGGATTTCATGTGGTTTAATGGGAGTTTCTGGCAGTTCTTTGCATGTTGACCTGAAGCTGCTGACATGTCCTGCCTTGCATATTAACTGCACCGTTCCCGTCTCAGTGTTCAGCTGCAACGGCCTCCTTCACTCATCTGAGTCGTGTCGCTACGTTTCTGCGTCTTTCCTGCTGCTCCCTCATCTGGCTGCACCCTAAAGGCGGAGAGACGCTGAGAAACATTCACATGTTTGTTCTCTGATAGAAACATGCTAAAGTACATCAGATGCATCAGATCTCTTAATCTTAAACATCTCTTAATCTTGCAGATTAAGAGATGTCCTTCATGGGATTGGTCCACACGGCTGCATTCAGGTCTTACATCACCAGCTGGAGTGATGCAGCCTCCACTAAACTCCAACCCGGCTGGAACGGCTCCAATTATTCTTGACCCGAACCCAAAGGAGGCGTCTGGGTTTGGTGTGGAAGAACACAGAGTGTCGACTTCAACTGTGTGGTGAATTGAAGCGCAGACTGACAGCCAGACCTTCTTGTCCAAAATCGCTGCTCTGGCTCCCAGTGCGTCTCAGCAATTCTTCTAAGATTCTTTTACTGGTTTCTAAATGTCTTAATGGTCTTGCACCATCTTCCCTTGCAGAGCCTCTGTGACCTTCTGAACCCCTGCGGACCCTCAGGTCCTCTGGCACCGGACTGTTAACGTCAGAACTCACTGATGGTGAAATGTTCCTGTCTTCAAGAGCTCAAGACTCGACTTTTAACTGTATTTGCTGAATTTGACAGAACTTTGAGCTGCTGCTAGTCTGAAGGGTTTTTATAAATAATGTGGTGGAAAATCCCCCACAAAAAAGATATTGTAAAAAAGTCCCTGATATCAGTTTAGCAAAGAAACAGAAAAAGAAACTTTACGACAGTCGAGGAGTCCATCTGCTGCAGATCGGCCATGCTGTTCAGGATCGCCACAACGTCCTCGTTGTCCACGGTAACCAGGTCGGTGTAGTTTTCTCTGCAGTAGCTCTGAGCGTCGGTCCAGTTCTTTGGCTCGTAAATGAAATGATAGTCACGGTCGGGGTTAAAGGATTTGGCGCTCAGAGCTGCAGGGGAGAAACATTTTCACATCAACATTTCTCCTGTAAAATCCAGAAATCACAGAAATCAAACTTAAATGTCTTTATTTTCACTTGCCTGATGCAGCAGCAGCGAAGAACCACAGAACTTTCTCCATCTCTGCACATCCACTGGCATCCAGTCTGACTGCAGAAATCCAGATTCCCGCTTTTAATCTGAAATGCAAAATCTTGGATAAACTATTTGCATTTCAGACGACAGACATTTATAACGATGCTTTCCCTAATATTTAACCGCATCAAACACATTTTACATCCCAAATCTCTCATTTGACTCCAGAGTCTCCACTACCTGCCGTCCTCCTCATGAGCATCTTCACCTGAGAGTCGGTCCGACAGCTGTGACCCGCAGAACCACTTATTGACCCGGAAAACATCCTGCAGTCACATGTTGGGGACTTAGAGGTCATGACCTGTTACTCCCTTCAATCTGGGCACCAAATATTGGATGCAAAATTCCTATGAAATATTATCTTAGTGAAAATGGGAAGTTTGGCCAAATTTCATGTCCTTTGCATGAAAACAGCCAAAGGTAGCGGAAATATGAATTCAAGAAAACACACATAAAAAATAAGTGATCGTGATCAATTAAAAATCTACACACATAATAAATAAAATACAATTTAAAAAATCCATATAATTTGTATTTTTGCCTGTAGTGAAATGTGAGCTGATATAAACTCATGCAGATGAGTTTAAATGATATTTCTGGTCACTATTTATTTTTTCAGATCTAATCATTTGGCTTTTTATTTATTTTATTTCTTTTCTCCTTTTATTTCTTCAAGCCTACAGGGACAGGAATGTGGCTCCCCCTGGTGGACAGCTGTACACATGCAGATTCAATTATTGAGAAAATGGGATTTATTTAAACAGGTGATTCAGTTTAAATGTGGATCAGCTTTATTATGTAATATTTTATGCATTTTGCTCTTGAAGAAAGAAAACACAACAATTTGAACTGAATCTGAGCTTTTTATTGATCTATTAATCAAAGCGTCTTCCTCTGGAGATTTATGATCTCAGCTTCACCGTCTCTGAAGCTGCTGTCAGAGAACGACCAGCTCCAGCTGGTTCTGTCATCCTACAGTCCGATCCAGGCGCTCTGCAACAACAGAACAACCTTCACTCAGTCCACTTTAAATCCTCGTTTAGTTTTTTTACTTGCATTGTTGGTACTAACTTCTAGTTCACACGTCCCCATGGTCAAATTATTTTCTGTCTTTTTTTGACGTAACGCCATTTTTGTTCATGTTTGTTTCATTAGCTTGTCTTTTATTCTTTATTTCACCAGGAAAATCAAAAATCTCCCGACAAGAGGCTCTTGGTCAAGACTGGCAGCAGTAGTTTAGGAAACAACGAAAGTAAAATAAAATTTTACCAAAAAAACAAACTGAATCTGTTGAACCAAAATTCAAAAGTCTGACTTTCATTGGCTCATTTTCAGAAAACTTAATTTATTATCACTATTGATGATTTATTTAATCTAAATATTTATTTAGAATAAATATTTAACATGAAAGAGAAAATGTTTCTTGTTGTTCAGGTTTAAAATTTGGTCAGTTATTAAATTAGGGAAAAACTAAATGTTTAGTTTGTGTTTTTATGCTGATGACTGTTTTACTGTCGATCTCTAATCTAAATGATTATTTTATTAAAAACACTAAAAGTTTAATACATTTAGAAATCATTCTGAGCAGCAATGTTTCCTAGATGAACTGAATTAATAATAAGAAGAACTAAAACAGAAGGAGACAGTTACATGGCTTTGCTGCTGGTCGGACAGCTGGCTGAGGTTTGCCAGGACGTTCAGGGTCGACACGTCTTCCATGTCCTTTACAGTTGCCAGGTCTGTGTGTTTTTCTCTGCAGTACGTCTGAGCATCAGTCCAGGTTTTAGGATCATAAATAAAAGTAAAGTGACGTGAAGAGGTCACATGCAGCGCTGCAGAGACGCAAAAACACCAGAACTGAGCCCAAAAAGGTTCTGGTTTTAGAAACAATCATGAATAAATATTTCACAGCAGAACTTACCTGAAGCAGCGATGATGAAGAGCAGCGCAACCGTCGCCATCTTCCTCAGATTCTGGTTCTGGTCCGTCAGATTGGACAACAGGAAAAATATTTGAATCGTAACTATTTGATTTTCTTATTGACTTATTGGCTGGTCAAAAAGATTCAAACCAGTTTTGTTTTATTTACATAGTCAAGGTCATAGAAAAAAAACAGGAAGAAAACACAGATCATACACAGGCTGATGGGAAACGATCAGCTCCCAAAATGACTGAACGGCACCGTTAACACATTTATTATTTGTATTATTTGTACAGGATGGACCTGGAGCCAGTTTTCTCGTCAGCATGTCGTCGTCTCACTGCTGGTCCATTTTCTCCTCCTGCTGTTTCTTCCAGCTCAGCTTGACGCCTGCAGCCACAGCTGGAGCTGAAACACAGTTACTGAGTTTATCTGTTACATTTGAGCTTAAATGCAAAATGTTTATCATAGAGAATAAGAAACATTATCTAAACTACAAACCTTCTGGGTTATTAAAGTGAATCTGCAGGAGATTTCTGGGATCTTTTACCTCCTTCATGTTTTCCAGGAGTTTAGCAGCTTCACTTTCACCAGTTGTGTTGTGAAGGACGGAGAGTCTTTAAAATAAATATTTGTAACATTTTAACAGAGTTAGAGAGGGGGAAAAAATTAGAAAGAAGATTCTGGACAGATTCTTCCCAAAGCAATAATCACCTTGAACTCTATCCAAGATGCACTGATTCTACACTATATTACAGAATAGCATGATAAAGTATCAAATCTTTCCATTTCACTGAACTCAGAGTGAATGGTAGCTCTGGTAGCTCTGGTTGCTCTGGTTGCTCCGGTAGCTCCGGTAGCTCCGGTTGCTCCGGTTGCTCTGGTTGCTCTGGTAGCTCCGGTAGCTCCGGTAGCTCCGGTAGCTCCGGTAGCTCCGGTTGCTCCGGTTGCTCTGGTTGCTCTGGTAGCTCCGGTAGCTCCGGTAGCTCTGGTTGCTCCGGTTGCTCCGGTAGCTCCGGTTGCTCCGGTTGCTCCGGTAGCTCCGGTTGCTCCGGTAGCTCCGGTAGCTCCGGTTGCTCCGGTAGCTCCGGTTGCTCCGGTTGCTCCGGTAGCTCCGGTTGCTCCGGTAGCTCCGGTAGCTCCGGTTGCTCCGGTTCCTCCGGTAGCTCCGGTAGCTCCGGTAGCTCTAGTTGCTCTGGTAGCTCCGGTTGCTCTGGTTGCTCTGGTAGCTCCGATAGCTCCGGTAGCTCCGGTTGCTCCGGTAGCTCTGGTTGCTCTGGTTGCTCCGGTAGCTCCGGTAGCTCTGGTTGCTCCGGTTGCTCCGGTAGCTCCGGTTGCTCCGGTTGCTCTGGTTGCTCCGGTAGCTCCGGTTGCTCCGGTAGCTCCGGTTGCTCTGGTAGCTCTGGTTGCTCTGGTAGCTCTGGTAGCTCTTGTTGCTCTGGTAGCTCTGGTTGCTCCGGTAGCTCCGGTTGCTCCGGTAGCTCCTGGGTTGCTCCGGTAGCTCTGGTTGGGCTCTGGTAGCTCGGTTGCTCTGGTAGTTCTGGTAGCTCTTGGTTGCTCTGGTAGCTCCGGTTGCTCCGGTAGCTCCGGTTGCTCCGGTTGCTCCGGTAGCTCCGGTTGCTCCGGTTGCTCTGGTTGCTCTGGTAGCTCCGGTAGCTCCGGTTGCTCCGGTAGCTCCGGTTGCTCTGGTAGCTCTGGTTGCTCTGGTAGCTCCGGTTGCTCTGGTTGCTCTGGTAGCTCCGGTAGCTCCGGTTGCTCCGGTAGCTCTGGTTGCTCTGGTAGCTCCGGTTGCTCTGGTAGCTCTGGTAGCTCTGGTTGCTCTGGTAGCTCCGATAGCTCCGGTAGCTCCGGTAGCTCCGGTTGCTCCGGTAGCTCTGGTTGCTCTGGTTGCTCTGGTTGCTCTGGTAGTTCTGGTAGCTCTTGTTGCTCTGGTAGCTCTGGTTGCTCCGGTAGCTCTGGTTGCTCCGGTAGCTCTGGTTGCTCTGGTAGCTCCGGTTGCTCTGGTAGCTCTGGTAGCTCTGGTTGCTCTGGTAGCTCCGATAGCTCCGGTAGCTCCGGTTGCTCTGGTAGCTCTGGTTGCTCTGGTTGCTCCGGTTGCTCTGGTTGCTCCGGTAGCTCCGGTTGCTCTGGTAGCTCTGGTTGCTCTGGTAGCTCCGGTTGCTCTGGTTGCTCTGGTAGCTCCGGTAGCTCCGGTTGCTCCGGTAGCTCTGGTTGCTCCGGTTGCTCCGGTTGCTCTGGTAGCTCTGGTTGCTCTGGTAGCTCCGATAGCTCCGGTAGCTCCGGTAGCTCTGGTTGCTCGGTAGCTCTGGTAGCTCTTGTTGCTCCTAGCTCTGGTTGCTCCGGTAGCTCCGGTTGCTCCGGTTGCTCCAGTAGCTCCGGTTGCTCCGGTAGCTCTGGTTGCTCTGGTTGCTCTGGTAGCTCCGGTTGCTCTGGTAGCTCTGGTAGCTCTGGTTGCTCTGGTAGCTCCGATAGCTCCGGTAGCTCCGGTAGCTCCGGTTGCTCTGGTAGCTCTGGTTGCTCTGGTTGCTCTGGTAGCTCTGGTTGCTCTGGTAGCTCTGGTAGCTCTTGTTGCTCTGGTAGCTCTGGTTGCTCCGGTAGCTCTGGTTGCTCCGGTAGCTCTGGTAGCTCTTGTTGCTCTGGTAGCTCTGGTTGCTCTGGTAGCTCCGATAGCTCCGGTAGCTCCGGTAGCTCCGGTTGCTCTGGCAGCTCTGGTTGCTCTGGTAGCTCTGGTTGCTCTGGTAGCTCTGGTAGCTCTTGTTGCTCTGGTAGCTCTGGTTGCTCCGGTAGCTCCGGTTGCTCCGGTAGCTCTGGTAGCTCTGGTTGCTCTGGTAGCTCCGATAGCTCCGGTAGCTCCGGTAGCTCTGGTAGCTCTGGTTGCTCCGGTAGCTCTGGTTGCTCTGGTTGCTCTGGTAGCTCTGTTAGCTCCGGTAGCTCTGGTTGCTCTGGTAGCTCTGGTAGCTCCGGTAGCTCCGGTAGCTCTGGTTGCTCTGGTTGCTCTGGTAGCTCTGGTTGCTCTGGTAGCTCTGGTAGCTCCGGTAGCTCTGGTTGCTCCGGTAGCTCTGGTTGCTCTGGTAGCTCTGGTTGCTCTGGTAGCTCTGGTAGCTCCGGTAGCTCTGGTTGCTCCGGTAGCTCTGGTTGCTCTGGTAGCTCTGGTAGCTCTGGTTACTCTGGTAGCTCTGGTTGCTCTGGTAGCTCTGGTAGCTCTGGTAGCTCTGGTAGCTCGTTGCTCTGGTGCTCGGTAGCTCTGGTTGCTCTGGTAGCTCCGGTAGCTCTGGTTGCTCTGGTAGCTCTGGTAGCTCTGGTAGCTCTGGTAGCTCTGGTTGCTCTGGTAGCTCTGGTTGCTCCGGTAGCTCTGGTTACTCTGGTAGCTCTGGTTGCTCTGGTAGCTCTGGTAGCTCTGGTTGCTCTGGTAGCTCTGGTAGCTCTGGTAGCTCTGGTAGCTCTGGTTGCTCTGGTTGCTCTGGTAGCTCTGGTTGCTCTGGTTGCTCTGGTAGCTCCGGTAGCTCCGGTAGCTCTGGTAGCTCTGGTAGCTCTGGTTGCTCTGGTAGCTCTGGTTGCTCTGGTAGCTCTGGTTGCTCTGGTAGCTCTGGTAGCTCTGGTTGCTCTGGTAGCTCCGGTAGCTCCGGTAGCTCTGGTAGCTCTGGTAGCTCCGGTTGCTCCGGTAGCTCTGGTTGCTCTGGTAGCTCCGGTTGCTCCGGTAGCTCCGGTAGCTCGGTTGCTCTGGTAGCTCTGGTTGCTCCGGTTGCTCTGGTAGCTCCGGTAGCTCCGGTAGCTCTGGTTGCTCTGGTTGCTCTGGTAGCTCTGGTTGCTCTGGTAGCTCTGGTTGCTCTGGTTGCTCCGGTTGCTCCGGTTGCTCTGGTAGCTCTGGTAGCTCCGGTAGCTCTGGTTGCTCTGGTAGCTCCGGTAGCTCCGATAGCTCCGGTAGCTCCGGTTGCTCTGGCTGCTCTGGTAGCTCTGGTTGCTCTGGCTGCTCTGGTTACTCTGGTTGCTCTGGTTGCTCTGGTAGCTCTGGTTGCTCTGGTAGCTCTGGTAGCTCTGGTTGCTCTGGTTGCTCTGGTTACTCTGGTAGCTCTGGTTGCTCTGGCTGCTCTGGTTGCTCTGGCTGCTCTGGTAGCTCTGGTTGCTCTGGTTGCTCTGGTTACTCTGGTTGCTCTGGTTGCTCTGGTAGCTCTGGTTGCTCTGGTAGCTCTGGTAGCTCTGGTAGCTCTGGAGACAGATGGATGGTTTCATTCATTCCTCGTTCCGGTCGCTCCAGGACCCAGAACTGCCAAAGATGGCAGCGCTGCATTTCTCCATCCCACCAGCAGGTTGGAAGCATGTGAAGCATTTTCATGTATAATGGATATTGAAAGTGTTGAAGTAAAGCTAAGAAATATAATCAATAAAGATAAAATACTTAAAACATTTCCAACAATATTAGCTTTCAGCATTTGCAAAGAAACTGAAAGTAACTTTCCAGAAGCTGAGGAGTCCGTCTGCTGCAGGTCGGCCATGTTGTTCAGGATCGTCACGTCTTGGTTGGAGTTATGAGCTCCAGTTGAGCCAAAGTTTTGAAATCAGGGAACATTTCTCCAGTTGCAGTGATCAGAGGTGAGATTCTGCTCCAAAGGTCCATGATCCTTAACATGCTGCCAGAGAAACGGGGTTACTTCAGGGTCCAGGTCAGAGGTGGCACTCCGATGGGATTTGGTTTTTATTGTACGGATTCAGTTACTGCCATGATTTCTGTGTGTGGAGTTGAAAAGGTCGGTGCATCTGCAAAAACTGGTCACGACCGGGAACTATAATCCCACTTTCTGATTTTTCTGTCACCATTTAAAAATATGAAATCAAGTGTGAAAGCATTCTGTTATGGTGAGCGCTGGCATAGATCAGCAGCATATAATCACCAGACCAACAAACATCGTCTGAAGCAGGTTCTGCATCCTTCCAGCTTCCTGCTGTGATCCATCAGGTTGGGTCAGCAGATGTACAGCAACAGGAAACATTATTTGCATTTTGACATTCTGTCTTTTCCTGATAAATTGGCAAGTAAAAAAATATTCAAACCAGTTTTATTTACATACTGAAGATCTCAGATTGCATCAGCCTCCATCTGAACCTTTATGTAAAACGAACATTTAAGATCCTAACACTGACAATAAAATAAAAACAGAGGGCCTATTACAAACTATCTGATAGTACATATTAAATAGTACATACTATATCTGTATATTAACTTGTTCTTATAAGAACTTAAGATTTTACAACACGGCAGGAGACAAAAACTCATCTAAGATTCATGAAAATAAGATTTATGAAGTTATTTATAAAATATTTCAACTCTTATAAATATGGCTCCATATGACATTTATTTTAATAAATAAATTCATTAATTTCATTAAACATTTAGGTAATCTCTGCAGCCCCTAATTTGTATTCAACTCCAGTCAAGTTTCCTTCTTGAAGATGAAGTTTCACCAATTTATTGCACAAGAATGAAAAAGTGAATTTCTGTCTCGGTTATGGAGACGAGAGGCGACTGGCTTTGGACTTTAACTTTGACTAATTGAAGCAGGTGTTTCATTTTCACACAGTGACCAAATCTAGGTGGTTAAACGTAATAAATATTCAGCTCTTAGTTTAAATAAGATAAAAACGACGCATTAGCTCCAGCTGCTTCCTGCCCTGAACGCATCAGTGACAGCATGTGATCCACAGTATGACACCACTGGATCAGTCAGGCATCATTTGGATTCAAATCCTTTTCTTTTCTACAAGCCGTTTACATAGTTTGGGTTTAGAAGGATTTATAGCTGGATGTTTTTATTTCCTCGTGAAACAAAAAACCTTTTGCGTTTGTTCCAAGTCAGTCAGTTGTTTTTAAACGTTGACACCGGATGAGTAAGAATATAGACGTGAGGTTAGAAGGTTAGAAACCTGTCCATGATGAGCCGTCAGGCACTGGTTTTGTTTTTTTCCAGTCATCCATATAGCTTTCGGCGCCCCTCCTGCAGTGGCACCGCGCCCCCTTTAGGGGGAGCGCCCCACACTTTGGGAAACAAAACAACACTCACCGTCTGTGGCGAACAAAAAGGGAACTTTATTTTGATAACAATGAAGGCACAGAACAGAATTTCCCTCCAGGTCCAGAGAGACGAGTTTGTACCTTCATTTTTCTGACAGTTATGCAGAAAACAAACTGCAAAGCAAACATTCAGGAAACCAGTTGAAATATTTGACAAAATGTAAAATAACTTTCTTTGCAAGTTCCAGATCATAACAATGCCCGAAATAATACCAAACTGTAGGATTTCTACAACAAAACACAAAATAAATTTATATTATAAAATATCCTATAATAAAACTTCAGACCAACATGAATACAGATATTTGCCTCCAAGTCACAAATAATCCATTAAACTGACCTGATTAAAAATAATAAATCTACTCAGTTTCAGCTTGTTCCTGTTCTTGTTTCGTTCTGGAATGAGAGCGAAATGTATGGAAACGACTTTCAGAACCTGAACCAGAACCAGGTCCAGGTCCAGGTCCGGATCCGGATCCAGAACCAGAACCAGAACCAGAACCAGGTCCGGATCCGGATCCAATATGAACTCCAGGGCCTCATGCATGAACCAGGGCGCAGTTTTCACACTAAAACTGCAGAAAGATTCAGAAAAGTGCTTCACGCAAAAATATGTGGACGTTGAAGCCGGGCGCGCATTTGGCTGCGCAGCTTTCCTTTATAAATCCTAATTTGTGGGAAACGGAGCAGCTGCTGCTTTATAATCGACACCTGATCACCTTCAATAATCAAACCCATTGATCACCTTCAATAATCAAACCTGTTGATTGTTTTAATCAGCTGGTTTGAGTTAAACAAACATTCTCAGTGAGAATGAGATGAGCCATAGATGCATTTTAATGTGTTTCGTCTTTATGAGACAAAATATTTACATTGTGAGGTTTCCACATCCGTTAATTTTTATTGTCTTTATTTTATGTCAGTTTATTGTCTGAGGATAAATGTGGTTCATTTTCATCATTTAAACAATATTTAAATGATAAAAATCATCAAGTTTGATGGTCTAAATAACTGAATGTCGTCACATTTCAGTGTTTTTAGGTGAGTTTTGACTCTTTGTACTTTATTGTCCACAGAAAAAGTTTTCAGGCTGCTGCACATTTTGAAAAAGTGCGTATATTTACACAAAGTTAAATTTATACATGCCGACTTGTGCGTAAAATTTGCCGCGGCGCTGCTTTACGCATGAGGCCCCAGGACTTTAAAACCTAAAACAGAATGAAATGTTGGTTTTCTCCTCCTGAGAGCCACGTGGTTCTCCAACACTGACCTTAGTCACAATAAAAGCAATCAGACATTAAATTAGTGCAAACCGACGGCAGGCAGCTGAAGCTGTTAGTGACGTTCCAGAACCTGCAGCTCAGAACCAACATGTTGGCGGTTCAATGAGGTCCAGTTAGGCTGCAGAACCTGACAGACCCGTCCAGTCTGCTTCTAGTGCATGTTTTCCAGTCACAGTAAATTAAAACATTAAGACAACAGAAGAAAAGTGCAACAGTGACGATGATGATTCAAAATAACATTGAATAAAAAGGAATGAACTTGTTGGTCGCTCTCTGGTCTGCTGGACCAGATCTGACAGAAACAGAATTTTATTTTCATGAACTTGTAAATAAATCCATTAGATAAAACAGCTCCTTTAACGTTGATCCTCTGATCAACATGCTGGCTGGTTCACCAGGCTGATCATCGGCTCGATTAGACTTCATGTCACAGTATGAACTGCAGGCTGAAAACACCAACCTGCCTGCAGATAAACTTCATTATTCAGCTTATCTGGGTTAAATCACCAATTATTTCACATAATTGTACCTCAACAGAAAATATTACAGAAGGACACAAAAAGATTTTAAGGATCCATATTTGGTGGCGTCACAATTTAAATTGGTCCAGAAACAGAAGTAGGGATGGAGAACACAGAGGAGTTACCATGTGTTCAGTATAATTAGTTATTCTGACAATAAACGATGATATAAAGTAAAACATATTCAGTCTCTTTGGCATCACTGCACACAGCAGAGCCTCAAACCTAAATATCAACGCTTGTTTATCATCATAAAAGGACTTGAACACAGCCGCTGCTTTAAAAAGTTAAACAGTTATGAAATGAATCAGAAATCTTAAATAATGAAATTAGAAATGGAAACACCCAATCATGCTTTAATTCAAAACTAAATAAATTAGATCTTGTTGTCATGGTGAATTCCAGATAACGATGAACTGAGCAGTTCATCACCCAGATCTCCAGGTTATTTGTACCAAAACAAATCTTATTGTTTCAATATTGTTTCATTCAACAGTTGAATCGTTTTAAATCCTCCAGCAGGAGAGAAAAGGCGTCTCCTCAGATCAGTGGTGCTATTTAGCTTAGCATTCAGATCGAGTGACTCGGTCCAGGTTGTCTGTTTATAACCGGATTATAAAACACACTGGAGAATAAGTCACATTTATTTAGAGATTAAGCATGAGAGGGACTTTGTTTATATTAATAATTTGATCTGGTGACTCGTTGTGTTCGGATGCTTTTTACAAACTCACAGAAACTGTCGGCTTTGGTTTGGCGGTTTCTGTCCGTGCTCCAGATCTGGACGATCTGAAATGGTTTTGCTCCGACGGCGAAGTGCGCAGCGGGGCGGAGCGGAGCGGAGACGCATGCAGTAGACAGGGAACAGAGAGAGGCGGCTGCGTTGTATGAAGCCAAGAAGGCCGACCTTGGAGAAGGGTTTCGAAAGGTAGCGCCGACCGACAGATGCCTATCTAGACGCACTGCGGTTGGAAAAGCAGAAATCCTCAGAACAGCAGCAGCACATTCTTTTTGCTCAAACTGTTCCTCCAGCTCTGGCCTCCTTCCTTCTTTCCTCACGGCTGCAGACGGTAACGTTTGATCCTTGGAACTCATATTTAACCAATCAGTCGAAAAATACAATATCTATAAGTTAATCCTGACAATAAAACACAGGACCAGCCAAGATTTATGAACACTAGTGTGACTTGGAGAGCGGAAAATAAAATATGGTATATCCTCTAACAATGTCTGCATGTTGCCCATCTACATGCACAGTGTTTCTACGTTTTTAATCTTTGGTCATTGATCCTGAACGGGGGAAGGTTCTGAAGGTTCTGCTGGAGCTCCGGCTCCATCGCTGCAGGTGAACAGGAGGGAACTGGACGGTTCTATTCACCGGACCCGGCTGCTACCTACCGGAAAACAGAATACGCTTCTGCTTTTGGACAAAACGGCTACGCTCTGACAAATTTTAAAAACATCTCAGAGACACAGAGGAAGATCATGACTAATAAAATAAACCTCAGGCTCCTTTCTGATTGGCTGTCTTTAGCGGGATCCACTATTAGCTGTAACATTTATTTTAGAAGTAAAACTACAGTAGGTTTAGTTCTTTTAAACCGAAATGAAAGAGTTGCCATGTTGTTTGTGCTGCAATGCATCCTGGGTAAATGAATAATACTACGTGATGTAGCATTAGCTCCTTCCAGTCAGAACATTGATTTTTGTGTTAAGCCATTTTAACTTGAACTGGAGCTCATTGACACAGAAGCTCAGACAGAAACGATGACAGGAAATGAAAACGAGGATCAAACTGAGGAAGAGGAGAGAGTCGCCTGAAAAATCTGGAGTTTGTGTTGCTGCTGCTGGAAACACCAACAGGAGAGTGAATCCTGCAGAGACGTCCTGATTCAAGCTGTTTAGCAAAACCTGTTCAAAGACTTAAAGATGCTCCATCATCACTTTAAACCACCATTCATTTAGTTCAAGTTGCTTTGTTTTTGCGTTAGCTCCCGCTAACGGCGTTAGCTCCTGCTAACGGTGTAAAGAGTAGATCAAAAGCTGATTAGCTTGACCTAAGCTGTTTGATGACACAAGGAAACCTTGTGCCGCCATCATCATCCTCCATGACCGACTTGTTTTAGACTCTAGTCCACTTTTATCACTATATCTTACTGAGCAGGTAAAAAACAAATAAACAGAATAAAACTGGCATCTTTCATAAGTGAAAAAAATTATATTTTTTTTCTAAAATAATTTAGAGTTTTACATCACAAAGCAACAACTTTTAGGTTGATAGGAAAATTAAAACATATTTAGGCCAACGTGTTCAACTAGTTGTGGATCCCCTTCAAGGAATGTTGTGGATGTTTTGACCAATTATTTGATGCTTTTCTAAACATGCCGACACACAGGCTCACCATGTACTTATAGAGACAGTCACAGTTGCCTCAGATGGTCTCCATTAAGCAAATAAAGTTTGTTTTCTGTGCTCAAATAAAGAAACATAAGAGAAAATCTCTAAACTGGAGTCTGAAGGCTCCGACTGTGTGGACCTAAAGAAGAAGATCTCCCTCCTGCAGCCTGAAAACTTCTCCTCTGCAGCTCTCAGATGCATCTGGTTGGTTTTGGGAATGCTTTAATAAAGTTAGAGACGAACCAAAGCCAAGGCTTCGAGGCCAGGCAGAGCGGGGCGGCGCCACGGCGTCGGGTCAGATGGTGATGTAGTGCTGTCGCAGTTTGGCCACCAGGAACTCGTGGGTTAAATTATGTCTTGTGATTATTCCGACAATCTGAAACAGAGATTTTGCTCAGACACAAGTAAAAAGTCTGCAGCTGTACGAACAGGAAGCACCAAAGTTTGAGGAGAACTTACTTCTCCAACAGCGTTGACCACTGGAAGGTGTCGAAGGCCCATGGTTCTGAACAGGTTGAACACCTGGGAGATCCGGGTGTTTGGTGAAACCGTGTAGGGGCAAGTGTTCATGTAGGGCGTCACATCCTAGCAACGCAGGGATCGTCATTTTACCAGCGGCTCCAAATCAAACTGAAACTTACCCAGCGGCGGGTCGGTACGGATCGTACCACTATCATCCGGGGGTTGAGCAGGGCCAGGTCCACTTCGTGGATGTCCGGGTACCGCGGGTAATCTTCAGTCATTTCTGTGAACGACAGCCTGGGCTGAGTGGCGCTCTGCACAGACGGAGACGTCTGTCAGTAACAGGGAATAAAACACGGATCTTTGAACAGGTGAACGTCTGACTGACCGACTGGTTCTCGGAGTAGCAGACGCCTCGGATGAGCAGGTTGACGAGCTGGGAGCGCAGGATGAGGCCGTGGAAGGTGAGCGGTCTGAACCGCTCCTCCATGCTCCACTCCTCACTGGGAGACTGGTCTGGGTACAGGTTTGGGTAGGGAGCGTGCCTGAAGCAGAAACACAACCGACATTATTCTGCTGGAAGAGAACAAAAACATGCAAACAGTTCAGATGTTACTGACCCATAACCAGGTCTGACCGTTTGAGGCAAAAGTGAAGCAGAAACATCAGACTGAAGCTCAGGCTTCATTTTTTATGTCATCACAGTGATTTAGTTGTCCAACATTTGGGTCCAACTCCAGTTTGTCCCAAAGAAATCTCCAGATTCATCAAAAGAAACCCACCAAAAAAAAACAGACAGCAGGACACATTCCTGAAAACTTCTCTCCATTTTTCTGTCTTTGGTTGATTTGCTCCAAATCAGTGGATTGAAAAACTCATTAACTTTTTCTTATTTATAAAGTTTGCATGACAAACTGATGCAAACAGCTGAAAATAAGAGAAAATGTTTTTCCCTTTGTCTTTTGGATGTCAGACAACTCTTTAATGAGATGAAATATATTTAGTTATTCTGACAGAAGCTGCATGGTGGAGTAGCTATGATTTCATCTCCATGCACAAAGTTTTTATTCTGCTGTTTTTTACACATCAGAAAACATTTTTGGAAATGCTGTCGAGCAAAAAGGACCTAATTGTAATTTTTTGTTTTAAATAAAAGCAATTAGATCTTGTTTAGTTAGATTTCCTGCTACCGTCTCTCCAGCATCTGCTGCAGCAGGTCCTCTCCCTCCTCCGCCGGCTCCGCCGCCGCGTTCTGGTCGTCACAGACGTTCCTCAGCTCGCTGGACGGATACGACTTCATCGACTGGCAGCGCCGCCGCTGCTCCGCCGCACGAGAGACGATGTTGGATTTCTGCCAGGGAAAATAAAAGTAATTTTATCTCCATCGCACATTTTAACCAACGAGGCAACAGGAAGTACAGTTTGTAAGCATCATGCTGTCATCGTGTTGTGACAGCATGATGATCTGTGAACAGACGGAGCTGCGACTGCTGTCTGCAGAAATGCAGCACCCCCGACCAACAGCAGCCAATCAGGGCCGGGAGGCGGGTCAACGCTGCGTACCTTGAACCGAATGTTGTTGCTGATCAGGATGTTGCCCTTCATGAAGTCCCGCTCGTTCTGTCGGTTTTCCGTGACCACGGGGAAGGCGTGGTAGACGGTGGTCCGCAGGATGCTGACGAGGGACTGGACTCGAGTGTGGGGATAAACGTAGGTCAGGTTGGGCTCCATGATGTCGCTGGCCGTCAGCCTGGAGGGAGGAGACGAAAACTGAACACCAGCTGAGCAGAAATTCAAAATGGAGAACAGAAATGTGGCCCAGTTGGTCATTTTATGAGTAAACTTTATTTTAAGGAGCTGAAAAGGCCACAGATCTTCTTCCAGTCTGATCTTACTTATCCATCTCCACCTCCGTCTCCCACTCCAGCAGAGGGACGCCTTTCAGCTGGATGTGGACGTCATAGATGCCCTTGTTGAAGAAATCTCCGGTCCATTTGGCAACCTAAAGTTCAGACACAAATTTACCTCGATCTGCTGCTGCATTATGATCGGTTCTCTCCGACATGGCGCTGTGCACCGAGGCAGTTTGTCCAGAAGTCTGAGGTTTAATTCAGGTGCGGCTTTGCAAACTGAAGTAGTGAAGTCATAATGTTTCCAGAGGCTTTTTGGTCCTTTAAAACAAACTTGCTGAGTGATTTCTAGTCATGAACTCCAACATGTAACATGCTAAATCAAACTCTTAGTCATTTAATTTTGGTCATTTAAGCAAAATGACCAAAACACACAAACCTCAGAAACATGAACTGCTAACTGACTGAAAGCATCACATGTGACAGAAAGGAAGCAGCGCTAGCACCATTAGCGTGATCATGATGGGCAGCCCGTATGTGATCTCATTGGTGGACTCGATGAGGATGACGGTGAGACTGATGGTCATCCTGACCACGCCCCCGAGGAAGGCGGCGGCTCCGATGAGGGCAAAGGTCCCGGAGTAGATGTGGAGTCCCAGTTTCCTGAGAGAACAGATCCCAGTTAGAACCAGTAACAGACACAGATCTGAACCTTTAACTCAACTCAATTTGTTGGTTTCTTCTGTACAACATTTCAAAGGAAACGAGAACTTTTTTTTTTTTTTTTTTTTTTACACTTTGAGGATGTTTGCGACCAGACGTCCGAACGCAGCGCCGCACAGGAGAGACGGGACGAAGAGACCGCTGGGGACAGAGACGCCGTACGTCCAACACGCCAACAGGAAGTACAGCAGGAAGAAGATGGACAGAGTCACCGGGCTGAAGGTACCTGCAGCAGAAAGCAGAGAATCTATTTATGGAAAATCAACTCATCACTCAATCTTTATACAGATAAGAAACTTTTACATCAGTGGTAGTCATCATCTTACCCTGTTTATTAATGATCAAAGTAGCATTTTTACATGTTTATTGTTGCTGCCCAACTCCACAGAGAACCTGTTAATTACTCCTGCAATAAAACTTTTAATGTGTGCATTGAAAATATGTATTGCATAAGTTTATCTCTCACATCTCTCAAAAAGGCGTCAAGAAGTAAGTCGACATGCATACAATAGCAGTTCTTTGCACAAACAGATATTTGCTTAGCATCATCATCATTTTCCCAGCAGGAACCAAACAAGTTGGTGGTTCAAATCCTCACCATCCTGGTGGAAGAGCTGGTGGATGGCCGCCTCCTGTGGGTTGAAGAACAACGTCGCCATGTCGTTGTAGGATTTATTGGAGCAGAAAAACTGCCGGATGGTTGAGTTAATGTCTTCGCTGCCAGAAACCTGCAACAAAAAAAAATAAATCATGAAGCTGAAGGTGAAGATTAACTTTTTATTTTCTGTTCGTCACAGAGAATCGGTGAAAATGATCCAGGGTTCAACTGTCTTCACAGAACATATTTAAAAGCATTTTCTCACTGTGGAGTTATGGGTCGTCGGGGAGGACAGGTCCCGACATTCACCCAGCAGAACGGAGGCCAAAAATATCACCACGGTGGTCACCATGGCAACCAGCAGACTCTCCAGGACCCTGCGAATAAAACGCCATCAGCCTGTTTATTACGCGGATCGACGCGTTACCGTCCAGCTGCCGGGCGAGACGGACCTGATGAACCTGGCTTTGGGGTGAATGTGCCTCATCCGATACTTGGACAGGCACTTGTTCATGCAGTTGAAGAGCGCCCCCAGCAGGCCGCCCACAACGCCCATCAGGACGAAGAAGCCAAGGTCCACTGCTGTCCACAGATGGCATTTCTTATCCCCGTCTGAACACTGATGGACAAAATGAAATGATCAAACATTGGTGGACTCCAAACACTGTCTGATGTGTTTATGATGCTGTTATGTTTTTATGATGTGAAGGACTTTGCACTGCTGTGTTGCTGAACGTGGTATAAAAATAATTTATATCAATGGTTGATATGAATTAAAGCCAATATTTTTATTTGTGTCAGTCTACAGCTGGAAACTAATAAACAGGAAAGCTGGAATCGATCATAACTTTAAAGTCTGAACTGGATGAACCATTTTAATTTAAAGTTAAAGGATAAATAACTTCAGATGCAGTTTCACCTTTTTACTGGTTTAGCTGAAAAACCTGCAACTTTTCCATTGACACAAACATGAGAGATTAATGTTTAAAGACAGAATGATTTAATTTGCTCTGATTGAAAATCATTCACAGTTCAGCTTTAGCTCCTCTTTTAATGTCAGGAGTATTTCCATGCAGTAAAACATGTGATGGCTTCAGGCGTAGAAATGCTAAACCCAGAAGCAGGACCTCTGCTCACCTTGAATTCCCCAAAGTTGAGGAGCCCAGGCAGCTGGAAAGAGCCCCATTTATTAAAGTTGATCCCAGAGCGGAAGAAGTTCAGCGTGAAAGTGGCCGACATCGAACAGAAGAGCTGAAAACACAGGATCCAACACCACTTCAGTTCATTTAGTTTCTGTAAATCCTGCTATGAGCAACATGTCAGAAAAAAAAAACCTTAAAGATAAGGAAAAAGTTTAAACATCTCTTCCATCCATGGCGTTCAATGCAACAGGATCAAATCCTCAACTCAGCATTTCTAGCAACATTCACAACATCCACAGCAACATTCTTCAGTCAGAGGCTTCCTCAGAGGAGCTGTGAGACTGACTGCTACTGCAGATCCTTCTTGCCCGCAGCATCACCATCCACACATGGTGCCAACTTTACAACCCAGATCCATTTGTGCTCTCAGTTTATCTAAATATGATTTAGAGCTGCAAATGTTACAAAACAAAAAAACAACTTTTAATTTTTTAGAAATATCTACTCCCAAAAATGTGATTTTTTTTCTTATATTTAGGGATATTATGTAAGAAAAATTATTACCTGTACTTTTAATGTCATTTTCTTGTGAAAGTGCAAAGCAACAAAATTCTAAAACCTGCATTTATTACACAGTTATTAAAAAAATAGTTGGTTCTTTAGCATTTCTAGCTAAAGTTATTATTGTGCTGAAGTTTGCTAGAAGACGGATTAGTGGTGCTTTAGGAAAAGACAACGCACCACTTTCCAGGTGAGTGCCTGGTTCCAGAAGGAGGAGCCCTCCTCCAGGCTGAAGAGAGTGCCCCCTATTGGCGCACCGAAGGCAGCAGCAACTCCAGCGGCGGCACCAGCTGACACAAAGTCCCGCTTGTCTCTGGGGAGCAGATTAATAAGGAAATAAGACACATTTCCCAAAGTTCGATCAGTGAGATTACCTGAAGAGTCAGCAGGTCGTACCTGTCACTGCGGAAGTAAGGAAAATCAAATCTGATCCTCTTGAAGGTGATGCTCTGAAACTGATGGAGGGAAGAGACAGGCTCATCCGTCAGCAGTCAAACAGAGACATGGTTAACCTAACGTGTGTGTGTGTGTGTGTGTGTGTGTGTGTGTGTGTGTGTGTGTGGGCTGTGGGAGGAGTCAGAGAGCCTGCAGGTTAACCATCCTCTCATGGTAAACTGGTTTAGAAGAACATCAGCAGAAGATTCAGAAACCAGCTGATCCGTGTGGCAGCGACGCACCTGAGGAAGGCCGGCGCCCACTATGGCTCCACTGTGGATCATCGGACCTTCCTTTCCCACAAACAGACCTGAGAGGACAAACAGAGACGGCTCAGAACATCAGTCACACCTCTGGCTGACCTTTTGTCTTAAAAAAAGTAAAATCAAAACAGAAATGTAGAAAAACTGCAGGATTAGAAGGTCAGGTGGACCAACACAGAACCAACACAGAACCAACACACTCAGAGCAATAATTAAGGCATAACTGGTTTAATTACTGCCAGTTAATTGGCAATAATTAAACCTTCTTTGTCAGTAATTATGTTTTGCTCCAGAGGCAGATTTAGCTTCAAATGGGTCAAATTCTGTCAACATAAATTTCCTGTTACGTCCCCGGTGTTTTCCAATGAGTAAACAGAAAAATAATAAAACATAAATCACTAGATCATCTCTACACTGCATCGATGTTCAATCCAGCAGAAGCAGCTGAACTTTTCACAAAGTGACGTTATCAGGATGTTTTTAGCTTCAGATGAATCCTGTAAATCAAATGATCTGCCGTTAACTAAAGGAATGCTGTCATTGCTTTTTAGGCAAATAAATCTTTATTTTGTTATTTAAAAAGGAACTGAAATTTCTGTATTTTTGTATACATTACTAAGACTGCATAAAAAAAGACTTGAGAAACCTGCAGAATGTCTCACTTTTCTTTGCTTAATCGTCAGAACAGCCGATTCCTACACTAACCCTGCGCTGCAGCCCTACCTCCAGCCACGCTGAACAGGACTCCAGCAGCTTTGCAGAGAAACGTTCGAAGTCGCACGATTCCTGGGATCTTCACTCCATTCAGGTAACTTTTGATCTCTGGAATACCGGATCCTGCAGCCACCGGCTGCAAGACGAGACGCATCGATAGCAACAGGTTTACGATGGAAAGGTTAGCGGATGGGTCTCACACTTCAGCTGAAGACACATCCAAGCAGTGATGTCGCCGCCTTTGCTGCTGTATGTTCCCACTAAAACGTACCTCGATGAGGACGAGGACGCTGGCGATGAAGACGAACACCATGTTGAAGGAGAGCAGCTCCAGCAGAGACAAAGACAGACAGCCTCTGTCTGTGCATTTCTCTATAGCTGGAATCTGCAGTTAAGGAGCACTTCCTGTTTTACATGATGGAGCTTCCTGTGTGTTGCAAAGCTAAAGGATACAATCAGCGACCACGGAGAATTTGATTTTAGTGAAGAGATGAACAAAGAAGTCCACAAACAGCCCGACCAGTCCGACCGTGACCCCGATCACGAACACCATCACCCACCGCACCGCCTCGTACTTTCTGGCTTTCTGAGGAAAAATTAAACCATCTTCAGAGATTTTTTCCCCCAAATGCTGCAATATTTATGTCTTTTTCTGAAATGACAGTAAAGCTTTTCCTCACCTTGTTGTCCATCCCCTCCAGAACCTCCACATACGGCTCGTTGATGCAGCGGTCATAATCCAGACTCTTAACAGAGACAAACATATTCACCAATTCATCTGGTAATAACTTCATAAAACTCGGTGATAAACAGTTTATTTCTGCATGCTTTCCTCTCAAACGGAACAACATTTTTATCCTTTTTAAAGCGTTTCTGATCAATAGTTTCATGTACAGGTGGAAGGTCCTGGTTATTGGACCCAGATCAGCTGACAGGATCAAAATTAGGGCGGAGACTTTAATGGGTTACATTTTAATAATTAATTACATAGATTTTAACACAATTAAATGAATTTTTTGAAAATAATACAAACGTTCCAGTATGCGTTTCCTGTAAATCCGAGCCACAAGCCACATCCAGGAACAACACAATGGATATCAGAACAGCATGATCTCCTACTGAATAAATGGGTTCTGACAGGTCCAAATGCACAGAACCAGGATGTTCTGCGACCTGTAGTCAGGAGAAAGTCCTGATGGTGTACCAGACAGTCACAGAACTGGGTCACTCAGGGTCAAAGCAACAAAACACCAAAGAAAAACTGCAGATCAGAACCAGTTTAAACATCTGAAAACTTCCCAAAGGTTCCTCACCTCGTAGTCTTTCCTGGGCAGAATCTCGTCTTCATCATCTCGGATTTCCCCAAGAATTGTCTGAGAAAATATGAAAGAATATATATATATTTTTAAAAATTATGCACAATCAAATTTAATTAACTATGAAACGAGCCAGATGAAATCACAACAGCAGGGCTGCAGTCTGCTGCTGCCTGTGATGATAACTGCAGGTGGATATTAACATGAGTTTATAGCAGCTGGGAACAGGAGCTACTGATAAACAAGCCGAAATTAAGCCAACAAACGGGAAGAAAATCTGATTCTCTGGGGAGAAGCTGAACATCTGAGGCTGGCAGGAGATGCAGCAGCTGCAGGGTGGAGCAGAGAAGGGATTCCTCAGAGGAACCGGACCAGAACCCGGGAATGCCCCACCGAACCCCGCCTTCACCGTCTGAACTCCCGCTGTCCTCACCAGCTCCTCCGGCGTCCGCGTCTCTCCCTCCCTGCAGCAACACTGGCAACAAAAACAGCTTCTGCAGCACGCCATCTTTGCTGTTGTGTCATGCTGCTTTCAGGAGCCGTGGTAAAAAAAAAAAACAGCGTCCGCCGAGCGAAACGCTCAGAAAATAACATTTACCGACAAGAAAAACAAGAGATATATTTGCAATAAAATAAATATGAAGTAATTAGCTTCAAATGCTTCATAATAGGACTTCGGAATAATTTAATAAATGCATCGATTTGTTTTGGAAGCGAATATTTCCCGAGACAAGTGAATGCAACAGAGCTCCTCTCACGTGACAATTTTTTGCTTGAAAGCTTTATTAAACAACCTTTCGTTGACAACATTAAATTACTGGATAAAAAAAACTGGATAGTTATAAATATATGTGTCGCTATAGAAACAAACTGAACTGAATATGTTCCTTATTTTTCACCAAGTCGATTCTATTGATCAGAACCGCTTTTTTTCCTCAAAAAGTAAAGTCAGAGGCAACATTGTTTTCTGATTGCTCCTTTAAACTCTGTGGTATTTTAATTAAACTACAAGAGTTGATTTATGTTGATTTACATGTTCTTTCCAAACTGGTCAAATTTATGAACACAGTGCAGCTCAGACCGAACTGGGTGATGAGATGAACAACATACTGCTTGACTGAAGCTCTTGAAATATATCTGCAATTAATTTTTGATTAAATGCAACAAGCTTAGTGTTAACTGAAGTGTTATCTTGATTTTAGGCATCTGGTTTAATCACAGGATCCGCAAAAGAACAAAAAGAATGTCTGAGATGCTCCAAAAAGTGTTACAAAAACACACTGAATGAAAATCTTTAATGGTAGAAATCATACTGAAAACATAACAATTGAAACGGACTGAGATTATGGAGAAAAACCTCCATGGCCTTTAACTTTTATTATGAGATGCAAATATAATGGTGGAGAAAAGTGTTTTTAAAGCAATACAAGTAAACAAATTTGGTTGTTTTATGTTGTGACAAAAGGCTTTTGATGAGCAGTAAAAGGGAAATGCAATTTCCTTGTTTCTGTCACAATAAAAGCCTCTAGTTTTGTTACTCTCACAGATGTGGGCCACCTCCAGGTACCTGTACGTTTCAACACAGAGTTGCTTGCTTTGACTGAGCAGAACGTTTTTCCATTGCAGCTGTGAATCCGCATTAATGCAACGGCAGTTAGCTGCAGAAAGCTGGAAGGCATCGGTTCGAAGCTGAGAGCAGAAGGATGATCAGCACCTGGCAGCGACTTCACCTGAGGGCCTCAAGCAGTCGGTCTTTTGGAGGACGCTGGAAAGAGCAGGTGGTCGGGTCAGGGCGCCAGCAAAAAGCCCCAATCACAGATATGATCTGCCCCTCATCTGGAAGGAAGAAACATGAGGTCAATCAGTCAGTGAATGCAGAAAATTAAACAAAACTGAGAGGAAAAAGGAATCTGTGATCAGACCACACTGAAGGTTTAACAGCCAGTGCTCACAGGCCACAGTTTGGACTGTTGGAGAAACAGAAATCACACAAAGATAAATCACATTCTGTCCAGCTTTTACAAGATCTCTGCGACAAAACGTACAAACCTGCAAAGAAACAGGAATATGTGGTGTCCACGTATCTCCCTGGAACATTGCTCTAAAGAGGGGCCTGCCCAGGGCACCATTCCTGTTAGCACCACCACTGTCTCTGTTGATAGAGTCCTGACCAGGAAATAAAGTTCAGTTAGCTCAGAAACATCAGAACAACAAGAAGTTTGTGATTTTAAGTCCAAGCTGAACATTTAAATAAGATCTGTTGATTTATATTTGCATAAATTGATCAAAAATAAAGAAAAACGTATTTCAGAAAGCTTTAATGTAAAAATGTAATAAGTAATTTATGAATAAACTTATATTATTTCCAGATGGATTAAAATACCAAGAATATATGGAGAGTGAAAAGTTTGAATAAATTAATGATATTTTTATAAATTATAAGCTTTGAGGGAAAAATATATTAGAAATATACTTCTATATATAAACATTTTTCACGTTTTTTCTAAATTAGTCTAATAGAGTATTAGAAATAAACTGGCTTGTTCTTAGAAAAATTTACATTTCAAAACTTTAAAAAATATATATATTTTCTCCAGTCCTAAATTATCAAATACAAAAATAAAATTGTACTGTTTCTTTAAATTATTACTAAAATGTATTAGCGATAGACGATGAATAAAACCTATCGTGCTTTTAACATGCGTTTTATTAGCGGCTGAGATTTTTTATTTTTTTTTTGCAGGTTTTTGAAAAGATCAAACCTGGCAACCCGCCAACAGCGCCATGTTTGTGTGAGGCGCATGCGCCATACTGGATAGAAATTTGGCGCATTTTCGACGTCAGCGTTTTAATTAAGGCGCGGCTTAAGAAGGGAGGTCAGACTTCCCTCTCCCAGCCACTTGTTCCAGCTCCTCTGAATCCCAAGGCGTTCCCAGGCCAGCTGGGATACATCGTCCCTCCAGCGTGTCCTGGTCTTCCCCTCCTCTGGTGGGACCTGAACTCCTCACCAGGGAGCCTGGTGCATCCTGACCAGATGCCCGAGCCTCGGCTGGCTCCTCTCGATGTGGAGGAGCAGCGGCTCTACTCTGAGTCCCTCCCGGATAACCGAGCTTCTCTCTCTAAGGGAGAGCCCAGCCACCCTACAGAGGAAACCCATTTCGGTCGCTTGTATTCGAGATCTCGTTCTTTCGGTTATGACCCAAAGCTCATGACCATAGATGAGGGTACGAATGTAGATCGACCGGTAAATCGAGAGCTTCGCTGTTTGGCTCAGCTCTCTCTTCACCACGACGGAGTGGTACAGCGTCGCTTCACGGCAGACGCTGCGCCAATCCGCCTGTCGATCTCCCGCTCCCTTCTTCCCTCGGTCCCCGAGTGCCATCAACACCAAATATGTTGGTCAGGATGGAGTTAAATTAGTTTCACAAATATTCAATCAGAATAACCAAATCTCCAATAAAAAAATATAAAACTGTGGTCAAAACATTTTGAACTGTAATGATTTTTTTATAAAACAAAAATTTTTATTTTTACTATTTTTCAAATTAAAATCATAACTTTTTGTCTTAAAAAATGATTATCTCAGGCCGAGGGAATAAAGAATAGAAGGAACCACCGGATTAGGCCAGGCTGTAGGTCTGAGTGGAAAGTCCTTACTAGCAAATAAGGCAGGTATTTTCTTGAGTTTTGGTTTTCTAAATTAAGGGAACTAAAATTTTGGAGAATGAAGCCCCGCTCACAGGGGAGGAGGGGCAGAGCGACCACAAAGCTGATTTGCACGCAGTTTCCTCCTCAGGGTGAATTGTTTGACTATATGATAATGAAATATTGAAAAAAAAAAAGGAGTGTGCTTGGTGTGAATGAAGGTGGAATGACTTTAAATTTTTCCCTGTAAAGTGAATTAGAAGCAGAGGAAAACGAGTACAGAATATAATCTTGAATATAACTCTTAGGTGGTTAAATTACAGGCCTTAATTATCTTTAAACATTTTCTTTTGTGTGCCTTTGAAGAAACAAATCATTTTCTATCTTAGCAGCATCAATCAATTAAGGAATTTTATTCTTAAGGGACCCTTTCTTACTAAAAGCAGCACAAAGAGTGTACAATTCGCCCTCGAGTTTCTCTGACTAACCGCTCCACAAACGAGAGTTATAATTCTGGATGGATAATAAATTACTAAAACTATATGATCACGCAAAAGGTTAACATAAGATTCATACATACATGTGGACAGAAAAACAAGGAAAACAACAAAACAAGCCCTAATCGATTTCTGTTTGCTTCTTTTCCCTCTGTCTGAGCCTCACTGCAGTGCGTCTGACCTCTGACCTCAACTCCTAAAACCTGTCCTCCCAGGCACTGGAGTGTCTGATGAGCCTCATAATTTTTTTTACCAGAAAACTGTTGGAACATTCAGGGGACAACTGCCGGGTCTCCTGTTGGACATTTGGACTAAAACTGCGTGCAACTAAGTTTTTAAACCTCCGCTGGTCTGCTGTCCAGTATCAGCGTCAGCGTGGAGAAGGAAAAGCTAAATATGCTTCAGAGCTGTGAGAGAAGACTCTGAACTGTTTGACGGTTGTTTCCTCTGTAGACAACATGAGCATTTACTCGGGGATGATCTGGACAACCCAAAGATCCAAGACCAGAACCAGTTGGACTGGTCTTGGATCAGTCCAACTGATGCAGCGATGCCGACACCGAGAGGAGGAGAGGAACGGAAAAGAGACGCTCAAGATAAGTGACACACACACTGCCGCTGCAACGAAGACTGCCTGCTACTAACCCTGCTGACATTAAGAACTTCTTTTGCGAGAAAAGAACGACATCAATTGAGTTTTGTGCCCCTGTTATCTCTGAGTCCTGTACAGCAGGACCAATATTACTGTTCCTTTAGGGGTCCGTGAGCCATAGATCGAGAAACTGAAGGGAAACTGTCGTTCTGCAATGACCCAACAAAATTATGCCATTGAACTATAATGAGTAAATGTTAGAGAACATTTTAAGAAAACTATGGTTTTGAAATAAAAGTTAAAATAAATAATTAAAATCTGAACCGTTGTAGACACAAACAGTAAATACAATGTTATCAATGAGAATTACAGTGGTCATATAAAATACCAGTGTCCCGAGACTCTATAAACGTTTTTAAATATTTTTTCTTCCAAATATTTAGTTTTTTTGTTTTTTTTTTGGTGTTAAGAATTAAATCCTTGATACTGCAGCATTTATAATATTTTGGTATACCATATACTATTTGGTTGCATTTAAATTGAACAGAAGAAAATTTATATAAAATACAGCTGTGATAAATTTGGATTTGGAGAGTTTAAAATACCTTTTGTTCTCCAGGAATTATTAGTTATAAGAACACAATTTTTTTTAAATTAATGAAGCGCTTCAGCAGAAACATGATAAATTAGTTGCTGTAATTCTAAATTATATTGAGATCTCTTTTGTATGTGTACACATAGCTTAACCTTAAAACAGGATCCTGTTCATTAGAGTTGATTCGAACATTAATATATGTTGGTAAAAGAAAATTTAAACTATTTGAAGCTTCAGTAAATTTGGTAATTTCAATTTAAGACAATATACACAAACTGAGGACTGACTGTAAATGTCTGACTGATGAAATTTTGAATGACTCCAATTTCTGATGGCAACATTTGTTTGTCTCTGTGTCATGTTGGAGTGTTTGTTTGTATGTTTTGTGTTACTAAACATTGTTTCCTAGACTATAAAAATTTGTAACTGACTGAGAAATTCAAGTTCTTCAAGGAATATTTGGCATGAAATGATTTAAGATCCGAGTTTATTTTTGAGATTATCATGAGACAATCAATAATCAAGCCAGTCTGGATGCAAGACAAGCAAAGCTCTCTCAGTTCTGCACAATTCATGCATAAACCTGATTGAGTGATTTTACCTGAACATTGCTTAGAAATACTTTTTTTCCATGACAGTGGCCATCTTGATCTGATCCAGATGACAGCAGGCAGCATTCTCACAGACATTCAACCAACTTCCTCCACATGTTCCTTCCTGTTCAGACTGGAAACAGTTTTTAATCTGCCTTCATAGTCTGGAAGGAGTTTGTCAAAGTTTCCACCCCCATCAGGCTGTTTGTAGCGAACAAAGACAAACTGAGCAAAATGTAAATGCAAGTCAGGTTTATTGAGGAAAGTTTAAATAAAAGCAAAACGGATGAAGACTGGAGCAGAAAAACAAATAAAATGCAAAGAAAACTGAAAGACACTGAAGAGAGATGAAGCTGCACATCTGTGGGTCACAACGCCTGTAGATGTTACTGATTGTGATGCATTTCATCCTCAGCACATCAGATCTGATGGTCGCTTCATTCAGTTTCACGTTAAACTGAAACCATATAAATATTAACTATCATTTCAACAGAATGCATTTTAGACATCAGAAAGTGAAATATCACCACTTCTAAACCTGCAACAAGGCCTTTGGAGTCAAGACTGGTTTTTTTGACTTTGATGCAAAAATTAAATGTATTCTTTCTAAATAAATGCAGAAAGACCCAGGCTGGGATTCAAACCCAGGACCTTGTTGCTGCAAGGCATTAGGCTGGTGACTGTGTTACTGCTGGACTGGAACATTAAAGGTGATTCGGGAAAAAGTTTTAACCGTACTACAGAGTTTGGACAAAACCTGCTAAACAGGATCGCCATGGCAACCAAACTCCAAGTCTTGGATTTTTTTTTATGATGCTAACTTTTTTTACAAAAAAAGAAAGGAAGAAATTAGAGGACTCAAAAAACAGGAATAAACAAATTAATAAATAAAATAAATACATATAAAAAACAAAATATGAATGAAGAAAAAAAAATCTTGCATATATGGATGAATTTAGAATTTAAAAAATTATTTCAGTTAATTTGCCAGTTGAATATTTGGGTTTGTTAATCAGGTTAAAAACATGGTAAATGAAGATGCTACTGATGGATGTTTCCTAAGATAAAGGAAGGAAATTTAAATAACCTGAATAAATCTAATGTGACATTAATGGTTTTCAATGTTGTTCTTAAATTTTGGAAAGATATTAGTTAAGTTAGACCATAAACTCACTTTCACAAACATATTTCACCTCCAGGTACTTGTAGGTGCCAGGACAGGGATCTTCGATACAGCTACTGGCTAAGAAAGAGCACTCCGATAGCCCATCACATCGGTGGATTCAGATCGAAGTCAGTTTCTTTGAAATTGTGATATTGCGTTTCTTGGATTTGTTCATTCATATTCAGTTTGAACAACCTTTAAGAAATACTGAAGCTCCGTACCTGTCAAACACTAAATCTGCCCTCGTAGAACAATCGGTATTCGTTATCTGGCTGAAAAGTCTCCCCTTGGAGCACGTCGTCTGGTCGCTGCGTCCATATGTAGCACTCATCACAAATATTTTCCCTTTTACTGTTGGAAAACAGAAGAGGAAATGTTGGAAATCTGAATGTGTTCATGGTGTAATGCTCCAGAACAACCAGTTAAAACCAGTGGCCTTACCACACTGGATGTGACTGACTGATCCCTCACATGAAAGAAGGTATATTGGTCTTGATGATTTCCTTTAACAGTATGGATTTATTTTAGTGTCCATGCTTTTGGTTCAGTTTCACTAGCAACACTCAGGGTAAAGTGCAGCCAAACTGTAGAAGCAGATTACTGTAGGGCCCAAATGCATTCTGGGAAACAACAATGTAGAGCTAGCTTAGTCTCCTGTCAGATGTCTAATATCCAGATAGACGCTGGTTATCTCCTGTGCATTAGTGTGCAGTTGTTGTTGTCCAGTTGGTCCCACGGTTGTCAGCCATTGTGATGATGTAGAGAACTCTGTTTGGATCAGCTGTTCTTGTACGTCTCCTGTTTTCTCCATCAGGACACTGCCAATGTGCAACAGTATATTGGGTGCAATGTACTGTTGGAATGTACATCAGTACTTTATTGATGTTCTCAGTCAGCTAAACTGTCTTACATTAGTTCCTTCAAAGAACAGGCTGCTTGTGAATTTGAAGAGGATTTAATGCAGAAAAGTGTGAAATTGAATATGCTGAAATAACTCTTATAGCTTATAAGGTTCCTTTAAACTTGGAATTCCCTTTAGATAAAGCTAGATAAGTCTGAAATATAGTCATGTTCAGACATGTTGCTGGCCATGATAAATGTGAGTTTGACTCTTGCCAAACTTTGCAGAATGACTAAGGCTGACACGTCCCACTATTGGGAGCAATTTAGTTTGGATTGTCAAAGGATTGAGAAAGATATAGATATTTGTGTTAAGTACCCACTTGTGAAAAATCATACAGTGGGGCATATGAAGATATGGCCATACTTGGAATGTATGAAATGTTGAGAACAATTCAAAGAAGCATTCTAAAAATCCCAGCTCATTTGAATGACCATGTGATGTTTTAGGAATTTTTTAAAGTTTGGAGGTCAGATGAAGCATTTTTCCATTTTTGTAAATAAGCCCCATGAACCTCAGCCAACTATGACCGTATTAAATACGGTCATAGTTTCACGCCATAAGCAAAGTTTGGCAAAAATAAAATTGCCAGTTTTTGTGTGTAAACAATAAAACGTTCTAAAGGTGTCATGTATGGTTGGGGGCCATCTTGATCTGATCCGGATGACAGCAGGCAGCATTCTCACAGACATTCAACCAACTTCCTCCACATGTTCTTTCCTTTTCAGACTGGAAACAGTTTTTAATCTGCTTTCATAGTTTGGAAGGAGTGTGTCAAAGTTTTCGCCCACATCATGCTGTTTGTAGCTAACAAAGGCAAACTGAGCAAAATGTAAATGCAATTCAGGTTTATTGAAGAAAAGTTGAAATAAAAGCAAAAAGGATGAAGACTGGAGAAGAAAAACAGTTAAAATGCTAAGAAAACTGAAAGACACTGAAGAGAGATGAAGCTGCACATCTGTGGGTCACAACGTCTGTAGATGTTACTGATTGTGATGCATTTCATCCTCAGCACATCAGATCTGATGGTCGCTTCTGGGTACATTATTTCGAAGTGGCTCTAAAAAATATCAACAATATTATTTCAACAGAATGCATTTTAGACATCAAAAAGTGAAATATCGCCACTTCTAAACCTGCAACAAGGACTTTGGAGACTCAAGGCTGGTTTTTCGACTTTGATGCAAAAATTAAATTTATTCTTTATAAATAAATGCAGAAAGACCCAGGCTGGGATTCAAACCCAGGACTTTGTTGATGCAAGGCATTAGGCTGGTGACTGTGTTACTGCTGGACTGGAACATTAAAGGTGATGAGGGAAAAGTTTTAACCGTACTACAGAGTTTGGACAAAATTTGCTCCCCAGGATTGCCATGACAAACAAACTTCAAGTCTTGATTTTTTTTATGCTAACTTTTTTTATATAAAAGAAAGGAAGAAATTAGAGGACTCAAAAACAGGAATAAACAAATTAATAAATACATATAAAAAACAAAATATGAATGAAAATAAAAAATGTTATCTTGCATATATGGATGAATTTTGAATTTTAAAAAATTATGTAAGTTAATTAATTCGCCAATTGAATATCTGAATTTTTTAATCAGTTTGAAAACATGGTAAATAAGCCACTACTGATGGAGATTTCTTCAGATAAATGAAGAAAATTTAAATCAGGTGAATAAAAGAAATGACATTAATGGTTTTCAATGTTCCTGAATTTAGGAAGACGATAAACTCACTTTGACAAATATATAGCACCTCCAGGTACTTGCTGGTCCCAGGACAGGGATCTCCGAACAGAGAGCTACTGACTAAGAAAGAGCACCTCGATTTCCCGTTGCAGCTGTGTATTTAGATCAAAGTCAGTTTCTTTGAAATTGTGATATTGTGTTTCTTGGATTTGTTAACTCACATTCAGTTTGAAAAACCTTTAGAAAATACTGAAGCTCCGTACCTCTGAGACACAAAATCTGCCTTCCCAGAACAATCAGTATTCAAGATCTGGCTGACAGGTATGCCCTTGGTGCATCTCATCTTGTCCCTGCGTCCATATGTAGCACTGATCACAAATATTTTCCCTCTTACTGTTGGAAAACAGAAGAGGAAATGTTGGAAATCTGAATGTGTTCATGGTGTAATGCTCCAGAACAACCAGTAAAACCAGTGACCTTACCACACTTGATGTGACTGACTGATCCCTCACATGAAAGAAGGTACATTGGTCTTGATGATTTCCTAATTTCTGTTATATAAAAGATTCAGATCATATTAATATCAGACACTGAAAAGTTCAGCTATCCATGGTCAAATGCAAAATTTATGTTTCATAATTTTAGATTCAATAAACTTGTCTTTATATTAAAACTACCAACACTAACTTTCCGGTCTTTGAAAGCCACGTCCTGCCTGTTAAAAAAAATAAACAAACAAATAACAAAAGGAATCACAAATGGAGACGACAGAGGATTTTTACTTCAAGCTTCTTGGAGCTGTAAGAATCTAATTAAAACCTTGTTAACAACTGAATGACAAAAAAACTCGAATTGCTAAATGAAACCAGTAAATAATGTTTTTCACAACAGATATTCAAACCACAAAGAGAAGAGAAGGTTTTCACTCACATTGATTTGTAGGACGAATCCACAGAGGAACAAAGTAAAAAGGACGAATTTCATCTGTATGAAAATAGGAAACATTCAGTTACTCTGAGATGTGGCTGAGAAAAACTCAATGATTTTATGAAATATTTTCAACAATCTGCTGAACTAAATGGCACATTTTAATTAATAAATATGAACATAAAAGGTTTTAGTAAGATTTAAACTTACAATTCCTTTTTTGTAAGTTTAAATGTTAGATTATAAAAAATGCAACAATAGGTTGACATTATCCAGTTTTAAGTCAAATCTAACCTTGTGATGAAGAATCAAGCAGCAGCAGCAGCAACAGGACTCTCTGGCAGCAGTGTGTCTTCAACAGGGGTATGGGGGGTTTATAAACCTTCACTAATGATCTGATTGAGGAAGATAATATCTTTACTCCTTCAGCAATTCAGCCTGTTGGATTTTTCTGACCAGAAGTTCAGGTTGGTGATGGGTGTGTCACACCTGAAGCCGTTTCTCCTCATTCCTATTGATAAATCACTGATCATCTCTTTACAGCCCCCAACCCAGCTAGCAAGTCACACCAGACTGAAAATGATGGGATGAAAAAACCCGGTTGGGTTTTAGATTCTGGCTGCAGCAGCCAGGTGGGATTGTCTGTAAACAAAGATTCTTGGCCTTGATGCGGACCGTGATTCTGTCTGTCGTCTCCATCTGCTCTCTGGTTTTATACAGGAATCATAAACCATTGATGTTTTTATCTGCTCTATGAAGTCTCAGTTATTTTACTCTTGGATGAGTTGAATATTTAAAACCTTCCTAATATCTCTGGAAACATGATGGAGCTAACGATTCCTTCTGAATTTGCTTTTTCTCAGTTTTGTCAAATTGTGGACAAATTTTAGTGTCATGCAAAGTTGATCCCAGTACATACAAAATGCTGTTTTAAATTGTGAATCAATTTAAATCCTATCTATATATTTTTGTTGAAATGTAGCTTTATTTGTCATACCCTGGTGGAAATACATTTAGGAAGAGAGAAGAAATAAATATTTGATATTTGAGTCTGGAAATGGTCACCAAGTCATTTCTAAGGCCTTGGGATTCTAGAAAAGCCCAGAGAGAACCATTATCTGTAAATGTGATGTGGGTGTTTCTGCACCAGAGTCTGTGCTGCTTTGTCTGGGACTGCAGCTTCATGTTCATGTTTATGATGATTAATGTTGAATGAGATCCCCATAAGCATCAGTAACATGCTATAAACTACAAAAGAATTAAGATTTAGGCATAAATATCTGGTGTGGATGGTGTGATATCTAATGATACAAGCTCCTTCTCAAAGACAAAATCTTTAAACGAAAACTTTTAGGAAAATAAAGCATCAGTTTGTTTAGCAACAGTATAAAATTCAACCGGTTTATCCAAACTACCACATTAAGCCTGATGTTCACATTATAAGTTCTATGAAAAAGCAAAAGCTTATATAAGCTCTAATCATCAGAAATGTGAAGAAGTACCTTCAGGATTGACCTCCTTCTGACCCCAACCCTTCCCCTTATTCACCCAGGTCACAGGTAAAGTGGACCTGGCCGTTCTGCACTTTCCTTTAAACGTTCCTTGGAGTTTTTCTTCAACTATTTGAGCTCCTCGGTGAAGGAAAGGTTCTTGAACAATGCAAAGCCATTTACACACTCCGCCATCAACACAAGAGGCACAATCCTGAGTTATTGCTTTGAGCAAAACTAACAAGTGAGTCTTTTCTTCACTTTTCAGAAATATTATTTAAATACCCAGATTAGTTTGTCCTCTGGAGTTTTTCTTATCTTAATTATGTAGCAGCCCAGGAGCAAACTGTGGAAAGAAAGAGGCCTGACAGACCGGCCTGCGTGTGTGTGTGTGTGTGTGAGAGAGAGTTTGTTTTTAATACTTTTTGGGGACCGTTTCCTTGACATGTACAACGTTGTGGGGACCCGCTGCTCCTTGTGGGGACAGAATCCTGGTCCCCACGGGCGATTTTCTTTTTTTAAGTCATGGGTTAGATTTAGGACTGAGTTGTGAATTGAGTTTTGGTTATTGTAAAGGGTTAGGTTTATGTTTTATAGGAATCTAAATATTAAACTACTATCAGAGTTTTGGGCGTTCCGGTGCTCTATTGCCAATCAATCAATCCATCAAGTTTATTTGTAGAGCACATTTCACCAAAATATCTGTCCACAGTACTTTACACAGTAAAAACACAAAAAAGTAAAAAGAACACAGCGATCATAAATATAATCAATAATCCCTTTAATATTTTTCAAAGCAACTTTAAACAGGTGGGTTTTCGTCTTGATTTAAAAGAACTTGGTTTTTTGGCTGTTTTGCTTTTTTCTGTAAGTGTGTTCCAGATTTGTGATGCATAGAAGATGAATGCTGATTCACCATATTTGTTTCTGGTTCTGAATGCTGAGCAGAACTACAACCAGAACCAAAGAGCTATGGAAGGTTGATCCAACAGCAGCAGATCTTTGATTCATTCAGTGATTTATAAACTACCAGCAGTAGTTTAGAGTCTGTTCTCTCAGTGAGGGACTCTAGAACTGAGCGGTGTATAACTATTCATTAATATCCACTTCTCGATGTGATGACCATGTGGATTATTGTACTTTGAGTTATCCCAGTTCTCCTTGGTTGTGTCCCCAGTGACTTCTACATAACCTGCTACGTAAGTTCACATATGAGCATTTAAGAGCCACTCAGTTATGGGAACATTCAGTTGCTATTTGCCAGCATTTTATTGAAGGTGAAATAACAAAAAGTCATTCATGGATATATTTGTTACTAACTCCAAACACTGATGAGGGTTGCTTGCTAACAATTTACCAGCAGAGTTCAGTTACCAGCCTAGCTCCTGTGAAGTGAGAGGAATACATTGTTAATCTTAAAAACTGAGTTATTTAATCTAAGGCCATGTACATATTCGTCTGTGCTTTTTGTTTCATTTTGGGTGAAAGAAAGGCTATCTTTAAGGTTGCTATAACTGGAAGAAAAATAAAAAGATTTTCAAAGCTTATAAATATTACTGTATTTATTATGTTTAATTGTAATTCAGGTTATTTTCTGACAGCTTCATGAGAAATCAAAGATCCTTCCAGGTGTGCATCAAGATGCTGCAGATCTTCTCTCAGACTGTTGTCTGCTGCCATCATCATCAGCATCAGAGCCTTCATCATCAGCATCCTGATGAAGAAGGCGACTTCTGCTTCTATTTCAGGCACGACTGGGGAACACCTGGACATAATGATGATGATGCACAGAGGATTATTCATAGAATCAAGAAAACTATTGATAACCCTGACAACCTCTAAATATTATGTTAGGAAAAGAGTGTCGTCCGTCAGAGGCTTCTTCAGATTTGCTGTAATTCAGACTGCTACAGGAGATCATTCCTGTCAACAGGCATCAGCATGAACAATAACAGAATTGTAAGCAGGTTTTAGTTTTGGGTTTGTTAAATCAAATCTTACCTCTTGATGAAGAATCAAAGGAGCAGCAGAAACCAGATTCAATGGAACCTGTTGAGGTTCTCAGACCAGAGGTCCAGGCTGGTGATGGGTAAGGTAGGGATGTGTCAGGTCTTTTAAGATTATGAAATTATGTCAGTGCTGTGCTTAGATTATTCAATTAATTGTAAAAATGTCCTTTAAAATTGTATAAATTTAACAGTATGGATTTATTTTAGTGTCCATGCTTTTGGTTCAGTTTCACTAGCAACACTCAGGGTAAAGTGCAGCCAAACTGTAGAAGCAGATTACTGTAGGGCCCAGATGCATTCTAGGAAACAACAATATAGAGCTAACTTAGTCTCCTGTCAGATGTCTAATATCCAGATAGACGCTGGTTATCTCCTGTGCATTAGTGTGCAGTTGTTGTTGTCCAGTTGTCCACGGTTATCAGCCATTGTGATGATGTAGAGAACTCTGTTTGGATCAGCTGTTCTTGTACGTCTCCTGTTTTCTCCATCAGGACACTGCCAATGTGCAACAGTATATTGGGTGCAATGTACTGTTGGAATGTACATCAGTACTTTATTGATGTTCTCAGTCAGCTAAACTGTCTTACATTAGTTCCTTCAAAGAACAGGCAGCTTGTGAATTTGAAGAGGATTTAATGCAGAAAAGTGTGAAATTGAAATGACACAAAACACTGAAAAATACTCCAAATACAAATCCTATTATGGTGAAATAAATATTATAACTTATAAGGTTCCTTTAAACTTGGAATTCCCTTTAGATAAAGTTAGATAAGTCTGAAATATAGTCATGTTCAGACATGTTGCTGGCCATGATAAATGTGAGTTTGACTCTTGCCAAACTTTGCAGAATGACTAAGGCTGACACGTCCCACTATTGGGAGCAATTTAGTTTGGATTGTCAAAGGATTGAGAAAGATATAGATATTTGTGTTAAGTACCCACTTGTGAAAAATCATACAGTGAGGGATTTGAAGATATGGCCATACATGGAATGTATGAAATGTTGAGAACAATTCAAAGAAGCATTCTAAAAATCTGAACTCATTTGAATGACCAATGTGATGTTTTAGGAATTTTTTAAAGTTTGGAGGTCAGATGTAGCATTTTTCCATTTTTGTAAATAAGCCCCATGAACCTCAGCCAACCATGACCGTATTAAATATGGTCATAGTTTCATGCCATAAGCTAATAGTTATGGCATGAAACTATATGCAAAGTTTGGCAAAAATAAAATTGCCAGTTTTTGTGTGTAAACAATAAAACGTTCTAAAGGTGTCATGTATGGTTGGGGGCCATCTTGATCTGATCCAGATGACAGCAGGCAGCATTCTCACAGACATTCAACCAACTTCCTCCACATGTTCTTTCCTTTTCAGACTGGAAACAGTTTTTAATCTGTTTTCATAGTTTGGAAGGAGTGTGTCAAAGTTTTCGCCCACATCATGCTGTTTGTAGCTAACAAAGGCAAACTGAGCAAAATGTAAATGCAATTCAGGTTTATTGAAGAAAAGTTGAAATAAAAGCAAAAAGGATGAAGACTGGAGAAGAAAAACAGTTAAAATGCTAAGAAAACTGAAAGACACTGAAGAGAGATGAAGCTGCACATCTGTGGGTCACAACGTCTGTAGATGTTACTGATTGTGATGCATTTCATCCTCAGCACATCAGATCTGATGGTTGCTTCTGGGTACATTATTTCGAAGTGGCTCTGAAAAATATCAACAATATTATTTCAACAGAATGCATTTTAGACATCAAAAAGTGAAATATCGCCACTTCTAAACCTGCAACAAGGACTTTGGAGACTCAAGGCCGGATTTTTGACTTTGATGCAAAAATTAAATTTATTCTTTATAAATAAATGCAGAAAGACCCAGGCTTGGATTGAAATCCAGGACTTTGTTGATGCAAGGCATTAGGCTGGTGACTGTGTTACTGCTGGACTGGAACATTAAAGGTGATGAGGGAAAAGTTTTAACCGTACTACAGAGTTTGGACAAAATTTGCTCCCCAGGATTGCCATGACAAACAAACTTCAAGTCTTGATTTTTTTTATGCTAACTTTTTTTATATAAAAGAAAGGAAGAAATTAGAGGACTCAAAAACAGGAATAAACAAATTAATAAATACATATAAAAAACAAAATATGAATGAAAATAAAAAGTGTTATCTTGCATATATGGATGAATTTTGAATTTTAAAAAATTATGTAAGTTAATTAATTTGCCAATTGAATATCTTAATTTTTTAATCAGTTTAAAAACATGGTAAATTAAGCCACTACTGATGGAGATTTCTTCAGATAAAGGAAGAAAATTTAAATCAGGTGAATAAAAGAAATGACATTAATGGTTTTCAATGTTCCTGAATTTAGGAAGACGATAAACTCACTTTGACAAATATATAGCACCTCCAGGTACTTGCTGGTCCCAGGACAGGGATCTCCGAACAGAGAGCTACTGACTAAGTTACTGCACTCCATTTGTCCAGAACATCTGTGTATTTAGATCAAAATCAGTTTCCTTGAAATTGTGATATGGCGTTTCTTGCATTTGTTAATACATATCCAGCTTTAAAAGGCTTTAGGAAAGACTGAAGCTCCGTACCTCTCAAACACTAATTCTGCCCTTACAGAACAAGTAATATTCCTTGTCTGCTCCTCAGGTATCCCATCAGAGCACGTCGTCTGGTCGCTGCGTCCATATGTAGCACTGATCAAAAATAAATACGTATTTTCTCCTGGAAAACAGAAGAGAAAATGTTGGAAATCTGAATGTGTTCATGGTGTAATGCTCCAGAACAACCAGTAAGACACTGACCAGTGACCTTACCACACTGGATATCACTGACTGATCCCTCACATGTCACAATGTTTATTAAGTCTGATGATTCCGTAGTTTCTGTTATATGAAAGATTCAGATCATATTCATATCAGACATTCAAAAGTTCAGCTATCCATGATCTAATGCAAAATTTTTGTTTCATAATTTAAGATTGAATAAACTGGTCTTCATACTAAAACTAGCAACACTAACCGTTCAGGTTTTGTAAACCACATCCTGCCTGTTAAAATAAATAAACAAACAAAAAACAAAATTATTCACAAATGGGAACAACAGAGGATTTTCACTTCAAGCTTATTGGAGGTGTAAGCATCAAATTAAAACCTTGTTAACAACTGAATGACAAGAAAACTTGAATTGCTGAAAAAAAATCAGTAAAATAATGTTTTTAACAACAGATATTCAAACCACAAAGAGAAGAGAAGGTTTTCACTCACATTGATTTCCAGGACGAATCCACAGAGGAACAAAGTAAAAAGGAAGAATTTCATCTGTATGAAAATAGGAAACATTCAGTTACTCTGAGATATGGCTGTGAAAAACTAAATGATTTTATGAAATATTTTCAACAATCTGCTGAACTAAATGGCACATTTTAATTAATAAATATGAACATAAAAGGTTTTAGTAAGATTTAAACTTACTATTCCTTTTTTGTAAGTTTAAATGTTAGCATATAAAAAATGCAACAATAGGTTGACATTATCCAGTTTTAAGTCAAATCTAACCTTGTTGTGATGAAGAATCAAAGCAGCAGCAGCAACAGGACTCTCTGGCAGCAGTGTGTCTTCAACAGGGGAATGGAGGGTTTATAAACCTTCACTGATGATCTGATTGAGGAAGATAATATCTTTACTCCTTCAGCAATTCAGCCTGTTGGATTTTTCTTACCAGAAGTTCAGGTTGGTGATGGGTGTGTCACACCTGAAGCCGTTTCTCCTCATTCCTATTGATAAATCACTGATCATCTCTTTACAGCCCCCAACCCAGCTAGCAAGTCACACCAGACTGAAAATGATGGGATGAAAAAACCCGATTGGGTTTTAGATTCTGGCTGCAGCAGCCAGGTGGGATTGTCTGTAAACAAAGATTCTTGGCCTTGATGTGGACCGTGATTCTGTCTGCCGTCTCCATCTGCTCTCTGGTTTTATACAGGAATCATAAACCATTGATGTCTTTATCTGCTCTATGAAGTCTCAGTTATTTTACTCTTGGATGAGTTGAATATTTAAAACATTACTAATATCTCTGGAAACATGATGGAGCTAACGATTCCTTCTGAATTAGCCTTTTCTCAGTTTTGTCAGATTGTGGACAAATTGTAATGTCATGTAAAGTTGATCCCAGTACATACAAAATGCTGTTTTAAATTGTGAATTCATTTAAATCCTATCTATATATTTTGTTGAAATGTAGCTTTATTTGTCATACCCTGGTGGAAATACATTTTGGAAGAGAGAAGAAATAAATATTTGATATTTGAGTCTGGAAATGGTCACCAAGTCATTTCTAAGGCCTTGGGATTCTAGAAAAGCCCAGAGAGAACCATTATCTGTAAATGTGATGTGGGTGTTTCTGCACCAGAGTCTGTGCTGCTTTGTCTGGGACTGCAGCTTCATGTTCATGTTTATGATGATTAATGTTGAATGAGATCCCCATAAGCATCAGTAACATGCTATAAACTACAAAAGAATTAAGATTTAGGCATAAATATCTGGTGTGGATGGTGTGATATCTAATGATACGAGCTCCTTCTCAAAGACAAAATCTTTAAACAAAAACTTTTAGGAAAATAAAGCATCAGTTTGTTTAGCAACAGTATAAAATTCAACCGGTTTATCCAAACTACCACATTAAGCCTGACGTTCACATTATAAGTTCTATGAAAAAGCAAAAGCTTATACAAGCTCTAATCATCAGAAATGTGAAGAAGTACCTTCAGGATTGACCTCCTTCTGACCCCGACCCTTCCCCTTATTCACCCAGGTCACAGGTAAAGTGGACCTGGCCGTTCTGCACGTTCCTTTAAACGTTCCTTGGAGTTTTTCTTCAACTGCTTGAGCTCCTCAGTGAAGGAAAGGCTCTTGAACAATGCAAAGCCATTTACACATTCCTCCATCAACGTAAGAAGCACAATCTTGAGTTACTGCCTTTAGCAAAACTAACAAGTGAGTCTTTTCTTCACTTTTCAGAAATATGATTTAAATACCCAGATTAGTTTGTCCTCTGGAGTTTTTCTTATCTTAATCATGCAGCATCCCAGGAGCAAACTGTGGAGAGAAAGATGCCTGACACACTGGCCTGCGTGTGTGTGTGTGAGAGAGAGAGAGTTTGTTTTTAATCCTTTTTGGGGACCGTTTCCTTGACATGTACAACGTTGTGGGGACCCGTTGCTCCTTGTGGGGACAGAAGCCTGGTCCCCACTGGGGAATTTCTTTTTTTAAGTCATGGGTTAGATTTAGGACTGAGTTGTGAATTGAGTTTTGGTTGTTGTAAAGGGTTAGGTTTATGTTTTATAGGAATCTAAATATTAAACTACTATCAGAGTTTTGGGCGTTCCGGTGCTCTATTGGCAATCAATCAATCCATCAAGTTTATTTGTAGAGCACATTTCACCAAAAGATCTGTCCACAGTACTTTACAAAATAAAAACACAAAAAAAAAAAAAAAAAAACCAGAGTGATCATAAATATCATCAATAATCCCTTTACTGTCATTCAAAGCAACTTTAAACAGGTGGGTTTTCATCTTGATTTAAAATAACTTGGGTTTTCAGTCGTTTTTTCTGTGTGTTCCAGATGTGTGATGCATAGAAGATGAATGCTGATTCTCCATGTTTGTTTCTGGTTCTGAATGCTGAGCAGAACTACAACCGGAACCAAAGAGCTATGGAAGGTTGATCCAACAGCAGCAGATCTTTGATTCATTCAGTGATTTATAAACTACCAGCAGTAGTTTAGAGTCTGTTCTCTCAGTGAGGGACTGTAGAACTGAGCGGTGTATAACTATTCATTAATATCCACTTCTCGATGTGATGACCATGTGGATTATTGTACTTTGAGCTATCCCAGTTCTCCTTGGTCGTGTCCCCAGTGACTTTTACACAACCTGCTAGGTAAGTTCTCATATGAGGATTTAAGAGCCACTCAGTTATGGGAACATTCAGTTGCTATTTGCCAGCATTTTATTGAAGGTGAAATAACAAAAAGTCATTCATGGATATATTTGTTACTAACTCCAAACACTGATGAGGGTTGCTTGCTAACAATTTACCAGCAGAGTTCAGTTACCAGCCTAGCTCCTGTGAAGTGAGAGGAATACATTGTTAATCTTAAAAACTGAGTTATTTAATCTAAGGCCATGTACATATTCGTCTGTGCTTTTTGTTTCATTTTGGGTGAAAGAAAGGCTATCTTTAAGGTTGCTATAACTGGAAGAAAAATAAAAAGATTTTCAAAGCTTATAAATATTACTGTATTTATTATGTTTAATTGTAATTCAGGTTATTTTCTGACAGCTTCATAAGAAATCAAAGATCCTTCCAGGTGTGCATCAAGATGCTGCAGATCTTCTCTCAGACTGTTGTCTGCTGCCATCATCATCAGCATCAGAGCCTTCATCATCAGCATCCTGATGAAGAAGGCAACTTGTGCTTCTATTCTGGGCACGACTGGGGAACATCTGGACATAATGATGATGATGCACAGAGGATTATTCATAGAATCAAGAAAACTATTGATAACCCTGACAACCTCTAAATATTATGTTAGGAAAAGAGTGTCGTCCGTCAGAGGCTTCTTCAGATTTGCTGTAATTCGGACTGCTACAGGAGATCATTCCTGTCAACAGCCATCAGCATCAACAAGAACAGAATTGTAAGCAGGTTTTAGTTTTGGGTTTGTTAAATCAAATCTTACTTCTTGATGAAGAATCAAGGGAGCAGCAGAAACCAGATTCAATGGAACCTGTTGAGGTTCTCATACCAGAGGTCCAGGCTGGTGATGGGTGAGGTAGGGATGTGTCAGGTCTTTTAAGATTATAAAATTATGTCAGTGCTGTGCTTAGATTATTCAATTAATTGTAAAAATGTCCTTTAAAATTGTATAAATTTAACAGTATGGATTTATTTTAGTGTCCATGCTTTTGGTTCAGTTTCAATAGCAACACTCAGGGTAAAGTGCAGCCAAACTGTAGAAGCAGATTACTGTAGGGCCCAGATGCATTCTAGGAAACAACAATATAGAGCTAACTTAGTCTCCTGTCAGATGTCTAATATCCAGATAGACGCTGGTTATCTCCTGTGCATTAGTGTGCAGTTGTTGTTGTCCAGTTGGTTCCACGGTTATCCGCCATTGTGATGATGTAGAGAACTCTGTTTGGATCAGCTGTTCTTGTACGTCTCCTGTTTTCTCCATCAGGACAGTGCCAATGTGCAACAGTTATATTGGGTGCAATGTACTGTTGGAATGTACATCAGTACTTTATTGATGTTCTCAGTCAGCTAAACTGTCTTACATTAGTTTCTTCAAAGAACAGGCTGCTTGTGAATTTGAAGAGGATTTAATGCAGAAAAGTGTTAAATTGAAATGACACAAAACACCGAAAAATACTCCAAATACAAATCCTATTATGGTGAAATAAATATTATAACTTATAAGGTTGATTTAAACTTGGAATTCCCTTTAGATAAAGTTAGATAAGTCTGAAATATAGTCATGTTCAGACATGTTGCTGGCCAAGATAAATGTGAGTTTGACTCTTGCCAAACACTGCAGAATGACTAAGGCTGACACGTCCCACTATTGGGAGCAATTTAGTTTGGATTATCAAAGGATTGAGAAAGATATATATATTTGTGTTAAGTACACACTTGTGAAAACACCCAGAGTGAGGCATATGAAGATATGGCCATACATGGAATGTATGAAATGTTGAGAACAAGTCAAAGAAGCATTCTAAAAATCTGAACTCATTTGCATGACCATGTGATGTTTTAGGAATTTTTTAAAGTTTGGAGGTCGGATGAAGTATTTTTCCATTTTTTTAAATAAGCCCCACAAACCTCAGCCAAACATGACCTTATTAAAAACGGTCATAGTTTCATTCCATAAGATTAGAAACTATGAGCCGAAACCCACCTTCAACTTCAACACCTGCTCCGCCAAAGAAAGATAAACAAGCAGCTGCAACCAAAACGGCTCCCCTGACCCCGCTCCCAGGGACAAAGCAACCAATCTGAGCCTCAAAACATCCTGACTCCGGAGGAACCCCACTGAAAAACAAATTTTCTGCACTCCACCCTGAGCCTCTCAGTGAAACCTCACCTTCAAACATCAACTATGAGGCAAGAACAACACATCCACCCCCCAAAGCTCCAAAGGACAAAGCGACCACCAGGAAAACGAAAGGTATCCCAAAAGTGCTTATTGTTGGAGATGAGGCAGTAAATGCAATCAGTAACATTTGCAATCCCAGGAAAACAAGATTGATGTCTTTTCCTGGTGATACTGTATCTGATTTAACCAACAAAGTGCTCTCTCTAACCACTGATCAGCCAGATACCGAGACTTTAGTTGTGCATGTTGGAGCCAATGATCTGGCAAAGCAAACGTCTGAGATTCTGAAAAAGGACTTTAATACTCTTCTGAACACTATGGGAAAATTAAAAATGAAGTTATTTCTCAGTGGCCCAATTCCATCACCTCAATGGGGAGATGAAAAACACTCCAGGCTGCTCACGATAAACAAATGGCTGATTAAAACCTGCTCTGCCAGCTCAGTGACCTTCATCGATAAACTCTGGATCTATTGGCAGCGCTTTCACCTCTTTGGAAGAGGCGGACGCAATCTTAATAGACATGGGATAAAGCTACTCACTGCAAACCTTTTTCATTTTATCAACAAGCACTGATGCAGGATCACCACATCAGAAGAACAGACTCAAGGATGTCTGACTAGTATGGAACGCTCCCCGCACCAGGAGCACGATATTCCAAAACAAGCTGATAAACCGACTGGAGACGGAGCGACCGGTTCCCTTCCTCCTTCCCTCTACTTCTCTCCCCCACTCATTCAGAAAATTCACAAGATTCACAAGATTCACAAGATATTAAATAAAAAATAAAATAAAATAAATACATCCATATAAACATGGACTGTGGGAGAACCACAGTGCTGGTTCTGTTGGAGCTCAGTGCAGCTTTTGACACTGTCGACCACGACATATTATTGAATCGACTGGAGAGTTGGGTCAAACTCTGGTTCAGTCCTCAACTGGTTTGAATCTTACATTAAGAATCTTTGTTTCAATTGGAAACTTCTATTCAAAGAGGTCAAAGGTCACATGTGGGGTACCCCAAGGTTCAATCCTAGGACCCCTTTTATTAAATATTTATATGTTCCTGTAGCGAGTGTGTAAACATGTTTATATTTCATCCCAAATCCATCCTCATTGTCTATGTATGCTTGTTTTTCTTGGTTTTAGAATTAAAATAAAATTTGATTTGATTTGATATGCAAAGTTTGGCAAAAATAAAATTGCCAGTTTTGTGTGTAAACAATAAAATGTCTTAAAGATGTAAAGTCTGGTTGGCGGCCATCTTGATCTGATCCAGATGACAGCAGGCGTCATTCTCACAAACATTCAACCAACATCCTCCACATATTCTTTCCTGTTCAGACTGGAAACTATTTTTAAACTGTCTTCATAGTTTGGAAGGAGTTTGCTAAAGTTTTTGCCTCAATCAGGCTGTTTGTAGTGAACAAAGGCAAACTGAGCAAAATGTAAATGCAAGTCAGGTTTATTGAGAAAAGTTTAAGTAAAAGCAAACAGGATGAAGACTGGAGAAGAAAAACAGTTAAAATGCGAAGAAAACTGAAAGACACTGAAGAGAGATGAAGCTGCACATCAGTGGGTCACAACGCCTGTAGATGTTACTGATTGTGATGCATTTCATCCTCAGCACATCAGATCTGATGGTCGCTTCATTCAGTTTCAAATGGATCTGAGACCTTGAAAATATTAATATCAAATAATCAATCAATCAATCAAATTTTATCTGTAAAGCACATTTCAGCAGCAACGCATTTCAAAGTGATTTACATAATAAGCACAAAAACACAAAGTCATCCAACATAGAATCAACAATCAAAAACTACATTAAGTCAAGTGCCATAACAACGCAAATAAAACATTTTTAATATTTAACCTACAAAACTCAGCCAATGGACATTGACCTGCTGGGCCCTTCAAAAACTGGCTTAATAAACATTAACCTACTTTTTGCAGACAACGCAGTCAGTATTAGATACATTTGCAGCACTTTCAGCCAGTAATCATTAAATTTGTATATCATCAATATAATTTCAGCAGCATGCATTTTAGACATAAAAAAAGTTAAATATCACTAGTTCTAAACCTGCAACAAGGCCTTTGGAAAGTCAAGGCTGTTTTTTTGACTTTGTTGCAAAAATTAAATGTATTCTTTCTCAATAAATACAGAAAGACTCAGGCTGGGATTCAAACCCATGACCAAGGCATTAGTGCTGGTGACTGTGTTACTGCTGGACTGGAACATTAAACTCCGTACTACAGAGTTTGGACAAAACCTGCTAATCAAGATCACCACGGCATCCAAACTCAAAGTCTTGATATTTTATTTTATGCTGCTAACTTTTTTCTAAAAAAATAAAGGAGGAAATTAGAGGACTCAAAAAACAGGAACAAACAAATTAATAAATAAAATAAATGCATATACAAAAATGAATGAAAATGTAAAAAAATTACCTTGCATTTATGGATGAATTTAGAATCTTTAAAAAATATTTCAGTTTATAAATTTGCCAATTGATTATCTGGGTATGTTAATCAGCTTAAAAACATGGTAAATTAAGCTGCTACTGATGGATGTTTCTGAGGATAAACGAAGGAAATTTAAATCACCTGAATAAAACTAATGTGACATTAATGCTTTTCAATGTTGTTCTTGAATTTTAGACAGATATTAATGAAGTTAAACCATAAACTCACCGTAACAAACATATTCCACCTCCAGGTACTTGTAGGTCCCAGGACAGGGATCTCCGAACAGAGAGCTACTGACTAAAATACTGCACTCCGATTGTCCAGCACATCTGTGGATTTAGGTCAAAATCAGTTTCCTTGAAATTGTGATATGGCGTTTCTTGCATTATTCTGGAAGTTTTTTTTTCCAGATGAGTGATGCATAGAAGCTGAATGCTGCAGATATTTGTGTTAAGTACAAACTAGTGGAAAAAAACCCCAGAGTGAGGCATTTGAAGATATGGCCATACATGGAGTGTATGAAATGTTTAGAACAATTCAAAGAAGCATTCTAAAAATCTCAGCTCATTTGCATGACCATGTGATGTTTTAGGAATTTTTTAAAGTTTGGAGGTCGGATGAAGTATTTTTCCATTTTTGTAAATAAGCCCCATGAACCTCAGCCAACCATGACAGTATTAAATATGGAAGATAAAACGTATGGCATGAAAGTATATGCAAAGTTTGGCAAAAATAAAATTGTCAGTTTTGGGTGTAAACAATAATACATCCTGAAGGTGTCACATCTGGTTGGGGGCCATCTTGGTTTGATCCAGATAACATCAGGCAGCATTCTCACAGACATTCAACCAACTTCCTCCATATGTTCCTTCATATTCAGACTGGAAACTGTTTTTAATCTGTCTTCATAGTTTGGAAGGAGTTTGTCATAGTTTTCGCTGTTTGACGTGAACAATGGCAAACTGAGCAAAATGCTGTTTTAAATGGTGAATTCATTTCAATCCTATCTTTACATTTTGTTGAAATGTAGCTTTATTTGTCATACCCTGGTGGAAATACGTTATGGAACAGAGAAGAAATAAATATTTGATATTTGAGTCTGGAAATGGTCACCAAGTCATTTCTAAGGCCTGGGGATTCTGGAAAAGCACAGAGAGAACCATTATCTGTAAATGTGATGTGGATGTGCCTGCACCGGAGTCTGTGCTGCTTTGTCTGGGACTGGAGCTTCATGTTCATGTTTATGATGATTAATGTTGAATGAGATCCCCACAAGCATCAGTAACATGCTAAAAAGTACAAAAGAATTAAGATTTAGGCATAAATATCTGGTGTGGATGGTGTGATATCTAATGATACGAGCTCCTTCTCAAAGACAAAATCTTTAAACGAAAACTTTTAGGAAAATAAAGCATCAGTTTGTTTAGCAACAGTATAAAATCCAACCGGTTTATCCAAACTACACATTAAGCCTGTCGTACACATTATAAGTTCTATGAAAAAGCAAAGGCTTCAATATGCTCTAACCATCAGAAATGTGAAGAAGTCCCTTCAGGATTGACCTCCTTCTGACCTCGTCACAGGTAAAGTGGACCTGGCCGTTCTGCACGTTACTTTAAACGTTCCTTGGAGTTTTTCTTCAACTGCTTGAGCTCCTCAGTGAAGGAAAGGCTCTTGAACAATGCAAACCATTTACACACTCCTCCATCAATGGAAGAAGCACAGTCTTGAGTTATTGCCTTTAGCAAAACTAACAAGTGAATCTTTTCTTCACTTTTCAGAAATATGATTTAAATACCTAGATTAGTTTGTCCTCTGGAGTTTTTCTTATCTTAATTATGCAGCAGCCCAGGAGCAAACTTTGGAGAGGAAGAGTCCTGGGAGTTCGTGACAGACCGGCCTGCATGTGTGTGTGAGAGAGTTTGTTTTTATTCCTTTTTGGGGACCGTTTTCTTGACATGTACAACGTTGTGGGGACCCGCTGCTCCTTGTGGGGACAGAAGCCTGGTCCCCACTGGGGAATTTCTTTTTTTAAGTCATGGGTTAGATTTAGGACTGAGTTGTGCATTGAGTTTTGGTTATTGTAAAGGGTTAGGTTTATGTTTTATAGGAATCTAAATATTAAACTACTATCAGAGTTTTGGGCGTTCCGGTGCTCTATTGCCAATCAATCAATCCATCAAGTTTATTTGTAGAGCACATTTCACCAAAAGATCTGTCCAAAGTACTTTACACAGTAAAAACACAAAAAAGTAAAAAAAACAGAGTGATCATAAATATAATCAATAATCCCTTTAATATTGTTCAAAGCAACTTTAAACAGGTGGGTTTTCATCTTGATTTAAAATAACTTGGTTCTTCAGCTGTTTTTTCTGTAAGTGTGTTCCAGATGTGTGATGCATAGAAGATGAATGCTGATTCTCCATGTTGTTTCTGGTTCTGAATGCTGAGCAGAACTACAACCGGAACCAAAGAGCTATGGAAGATTAATCCAACAGCAGCAGACCTTTGATTCATTCAGTGATTTATAAACTACCAGCAGTAGTTTAAAGTCTGTTCTCTCAGTGACAGACTGTAGAACTGAGTGGTGTATAACTATTCATTAATATCCACTTCTCGATGTGATGACCATGTGGATTATTGTACTTTGAGTTATCCCAGTTCTCCTTGGTCGTGTCCCCAGTGACTTCTACACAACCTGCTAGGTAAGTTCTCATATGAGGATTTAAGAGCCACTCAGTTATGGGAACATTCAGTTGCTATTTGCCAGCATTTTATTGAAGGTGAAATAACAAAAAGTCATTTATGGATATATTTGTTAGTAACTCCAAACACTGATGAGGGTTGCTTGCTAACAATTTACCAGCAGAGTTCAGTTAACAGCCTAGCTCCTGTGAAGTGAGAGGAATACATTGTTAATCTTAAAAACTGAGTTATTTAATCTAAGGCCATGTACATATTCGTCTGTGCTTTTTGTGTCATTTTGGGTGAAAGAAAGGCTATCTTTAAGGTTGATATAACTGGAAGAAAAATACAAAGATTTTCAAAGCTAATAAATATTACTGTATTTATTATGTTTAATTGTAATTCAAGTTATTTTCTGACAGCTTCATGAGAAATCAAAGATCCTTCCAGGTGTGCATCAAGATGCTGCAGATCTTCTCTCAGACTGTTGTCTGCTGCCATCATCATCAGCATCCTGATGAAGAAGGCGACTTGTGCTTCTATTCTGGGCACGACTGGGGAACATCTGGACATAATGATGATGATGCACAGAGGATTATTCATAGAATCAGGAAAACTATCGATAACCCTGACAACCTCTAAATATTATGTTAGGAAAAGAGTGTCTTCAGTCAGAGGCTTCTTCAGATTTGCTGTAATTCAGACTGCTACAGGAGATCATTCCTGTCAACAGGCATCAGCATCGACAAGAACAGAATTGTAAGCAGGTTTTAGTTTTGGGTTTGTTAAATCAAATCTTACCTCTTGATGAAGAATCAAAGGAGCAGCAGAAACCAGATTCAATGGAACCTGTTGAGGTTCTCATACCAGAGGTCCAGGCTGGTGATGGGTGAGGTAGGGATGTGTCAGGTCTTTTAAGATTATGAAATTATGTCAGTGCTGTGCTTAGATTATTCAATTAATTGTAAAAATGTCCTTTAAAATTGTATAAATTTAACAGTATGGATTTATTTTAGTGTCCATGCTTTTGGTTCAGTTTCACTAGCAACACTCAGGGTAAAGTGCAGCCAAACTGTAGAAGCAGATTACTGTAGGGCCCAGATGCATTCTGGGAAACAACAATGTAGAGCTAGCTTAGTCTCCTGTCAGTTGTCTAATATCCAGATAGACGCTGGTTATCTCCTGTGCAGCAGTGTGCAGTTGTTGTTGTCCTGTTGGTTCCACGGTTATCCGCCATTGTGATGATGTAGAGAACTCTGTTTGGATCAGCTGTTCTTGTACGTCTCCTGTTTTCTCCATCAGGACAGTGCCAATGTGCAACAGTATATTGGGTGCAATGTACTGTTGGAATGTACATCAGTACTTTATTCATGTTCTCAGTCAGCTAAACTGTCTTGCATTAGTTCCTTCAAAGAACAGGCAGCTTTTGAATTTGAAGAGGATTTAATGCAGAAAAGTGTGAAGTTGAAATGATACAAAACACTGAAAAATACTCCAAATACAAATCATGTTATGGTGAAATAAATATAACTTATAAGGTTCATTTAAATTTGGAATTCCCTTTAGATAAAGTTAGATAAGTCTGAAATATAGTCATGTTCAGACATGTTGCTGGCCATGATAAATGTGAGTTTGACTCTTGCCAAACTTTGCAGAATGACTAAGGCTGACACATCCCACTATTGGGAGCAATTTAGTTTGGATTGTAAAAGGATTGAGAAAGATATAGATATTTGTGTTAAGTACCCACTTGGAAAAATCATACAGTGAGGGATTTGAAGATATGGCCATACATGGAATGTATGAAATGTTGAGAACAATTCAAAGAAGCATTCTAAAAATCCCAGCTCATTTGAATGACCATGTGATGTTTTAGGAATGTTTTTAAAGTTTGGAGGTCAGATGAAGCATTTTTCCATTTTTGTAAATAAGCCCCATGAACCTCAGCCAACCATGACCGTATTAAATACGGTCATAGTTTCATGCCATAAGCTAATAGTTATGGCGTGAAACTATATGCAAAGTTTGGCAAAAATAAAATTGCCAGTTTTTGTGTGTAAACAATAAAACGTTCTAAAGGTGTCATGTATGGTTGGGGGCCATCTTGATCTGATCCGGATGACAGCAGGCAGCATTCTCACAGACATTCAACCAACTTCCTCCACATGTTCTTTCCTTTTCAGACTGGAAACAGTTTTTAATCTGTTTTATAGTTTGGAAGGAGTCTGTCAAAGTTTTCGCCCACATCATGCTGTTTGTAGCTAACAAAGGCAAACTGAGCAAAATGTAAATGCAATTCAGGTTTAATGAAGAAAAGTTTAAATAAAAGCAAAAAGGATGAAGACTGGAGAAGAAAAACAGTTAAAATGCTAAGAAAACTGAAAGACACTAAAGAGAATGAAGCTGCACATCACTGGGTCACAACGCCTGTAGATGTTACTGATTGTGGTGCATTTCATCCTCAGCACATCAGATCTGATGGTCGCTTCTGGGTACATTATCTCAAAATGGATCTGAAAAATATCAACAATATTATTTCAGCACAATACATTTTAGACATCAGAAAGTGAAATATCACAGGTTGTAATCCTGCAACAAGGTCTTTGAAGAATAAAGGCTGTTTTTTTTTTACTTTGATGTAAAAATTAATGTATTCTTTCTAAATAAATGCAGAAAGACCTTGACTAGGATTCAAACCCATGACTTTGTTGCTGCAAGGCATTCATGCTGCTGACTGTGTTACTGAGCTGGACTGGAACTTTGAAGCTGATGAGGGAAAAGTTTTAACCACATTAAAGAGTTTGAAGCTCTCTTCCACAGGTTCGTCATGGCAACCAAACTCCAAGTCTTGATATTTTAATTTGTGATTAACTTAAAAAAAAAAAAAAACAAATAGAGGAAGCAAAAAAAATAAACAAATAAAGAAATAATATAAATAATAAACAAAAATGACTGAAAAAACCCCCCCTTATTTCAATTAATTAATTTTCCAATTGAATATCTGGATTTGTTAATCAGGTTAAAAACATGGCAAATTAAGCATCTACTGATTGAATTTTCTTAAGATAAAGGAAGAAAATTTAAATCACCTGAATAAAAACTTATGTGACATCAATGGTTTTCAATGTTGTTCTTGAATTTCAGAACGATATTAATGAAGTTAGACCATATACTCACTCTGACAATGATATTTCACTGCCAGGTACTTGTAGGTGCCAGGACAGGGATCTCCGAACAGAGAGCTACTGGCTAAGACAGGGCACTCCGATAGCCCATCACATCTGTGGATTCAGATCAAAGTCAGTTTCTTTGAAATTGTGATATTGTGTTTCTTGGATTTGTTAACTCACATTCAGTTTGAAAAACCTTTACGAAATACTGAAGCTCCGTACCTTTGAGACACTAAATCTGTCTTCCTAGAACAACCAGTATTCCTTAGCTGGCTGACAGGTATGCCCATGGTGCATATAATCTTGTCCTTGCGTCCATATGTAGCACTGATCACAAATATTTTCCCTTTTACTGTTGGAAAACAGAAGAGGAAATGTTGGAAATCTGAATGTGTTCATGGTGTAATGCTCCAGAACAACCAGTAAAACCAGTGACCTTACCACACTTGATGTGACTGACTGATCCCTCACATGTAAAAAGGGATATTAACCCTGAGAACACCTTGGGTCTGTTATATGAAAGATTCAGATCATATTCATATCAGACATTCAAAAGTTAAGCTATCCATGATCCATTAGATCATGGATAGCTAATGGAAAAATTTATGTTTTATAATTTTAGATTCAATAAACTTGTCTTTATATTAAAACTAGCCACACTAACTTTTCGGTCTTTGAAAACCATGTCCTGCCTGTGAAATAAATACAAAATTAATCACCAATGGAAACAAGAGAGGACTTTAACTTAAAGCTTCTTGGAGCTGTAAGGATCAAATTAAAACCTTGTTAACAACTGAAGGACAAGAAAACTATAATTGCTATATAAAACCAGTAAAATAATGTTTTTAACAACAGATATTCAAACCACAAAGAGAAGAGAAGGTTTTCACTCACATTGATTTCCAGGACGAATCCACAGAGGAACAAAGTAAAAAGGAAGAATTTCATCTGTATGAAAATAGGAAACATTCAGTTACTCTGAGATGTGGGAGAAAAACTCAATGATTTTATGAAATATTTTCAACAATCTGCTGAACTAAATGGCACATTTTAATTAATAAATATGAACATAAAAGGTTTTTGTAAGATTTAAACTTACGATTCCTTTTTGTAAGTTTAAATCTTAGATTATAAAAAATGCAACAATAGGTTGACATTATCCAGTTTTAAGTCAAATCTAACCTTGTGATGAAGAATCAAAGCAGCAGCAGCAACAGGACTCTCTGGCAGCAGTGTGTCTTCAACAGGGGAATGGAGGGTTTATAAACCTTCACTGATGATCTGATTGAGGAAGATAATATCTTTAGTCCTTCAACAATTCAGCCTGCTGAGTTTTTCTGACCAGAAGTTCAGGTTGGTGATGGGTGTGTCACACCTGAAGCAATTTCTCCTCATTCCTGTTGATAAATCACTGATCATCTCTTTATAGTCCTAGCCCAGCTAGCAAGTCACACCAGACTGAAAATGATGGGATGAAAAAACCCGGTTGGGTTTCAGATTCTGGCTGCAGCAGCCAGGTGGGATTTTCTGTAAACAAAGATTCTTGGCCTTGATGTGAACCGTGATTGGAGGTTAGATGTTCATGTTCATGTTTATGATGATTAATGTTGAATTAGATCCCCATAAGCATCAGCAACATGCTATAAACTACAAAAGAATTAAGATTTAGGCACAAATATCTGGTGTGGATTGTGTGATATTTAATAAGAGCTCCTTCTCAAAGACAAAATGTTTAAAGCAGCAGTTTTTTTAAGTAGCAGTTTAAAATCCAGCCTGTTTTTCCACACTAAGACCTGAACCTAAGGTTAATGTTCTGACTTCTAGAAAACAGCAAAAGGTTACATGAGCTCTGATCATCAGAAATGTGAAGAAGTAGCTTCAGGATTCACCTCCTTCTGACCCCGACCCTTCCCCTTTTTCACCCAGGTCACAGGTAAAGTGGACCTGGCCGTTCTGCACGTTACTTTAAATGTTCCTTGGAGTTTTTCTTCAACTATTTGGCTCCTCGGTGAAGGAAAGGCTCTTGAACAATGCAAAACCAGACACACTCCTCCATCAACACAAGAAGCACAATCCTGAGTTATTGCTTTTAGCAAAACTAACAAGTGAATCTTTCCTTCATTTTTCAGAGATAAGATTTAATTACCCAGATTAGTTTGTCCTCTGGAGTTTTTCTTATCTTAATCATGCAGCAGCCCAGTAGTGAACTGTGGAGAGAAAGAGGCCTGACAGACCAGCTTGCGTGTGTGTGTGTGTGTTTGTTTGTAATACTTTTTGAGGATCAAAAGGCAATACAAACAAGCAGGGGACCTGCTGCTCCTTGTGGGGACAGAAGCCTGGTCCCCACAGGGGAATTGCTTTTTTTGGCAGTGGTTAGATTTAGGACTGAGGTGTGAATTGAGTTTTGGTTAGGGTTATTTAGGCTGTAGAAATTGATGGAAGTCAATGGAAAGTCCCCACAAAGATGGCCATGCAAACATGTGTGTGGTTTATGTTTTATAGGAATCTAAATACAAAACTACTGTCAGAGTTTTGGGCGTTCTGGTGGCTATTGCCAATCAATCAATCAATAAATCAAGTTTCTTTGTATTTCACATTTCACCCAAAAATTTGTCCAAAGTTCTTTAGAAAAAAACACAAAAACAAAACGTCATAAAAACAGGCAATCATAAATATACTCAATAATTATCAATATCATGTTGATTACTGTTCCATTTATTATGGTTCCAAGAACTTTAAAAAGGTGGATTTAAAGTTGCTTTAAATCTTTTTTAAAGCAAATCTGATCACTGAGTTCCTTGATTCTAAGGAACTCAGTGATCAGATTTGCTTCCTTGCTTCATTGATTTTAAGGAACTCAGTGTTTCGGCTGTTTTGCAGTTTTATGGAAGTTTTTTTCTAGATTTGTGGTGCATAGAAGCTAAATTCTGCTTCTCCATGTATGGTTCTGTTTCTGGATGCAGAGTAGAACCAGAACCGGAGAGGTCTGACGGTTAATCCAGCAGCAGCATATCTTTGTTCCATTCAGTGATTTATAAACTACCAGTAGTAGTTCAAAGTGTGTTCTCTCAGTGACGTTCTGTAGAACTGGGTGGTGTAGAACTGACTGATGTAGAACTATTCATTATTTTGGGTGAAGCAGTTTACCAAGAGAAGCAGTTGGAGAGAAAGGCTATCTTTTAGGTTGATATAAAAGGAAGAAAAATAAAAAATTTTCAAACTATAATCCATGATATTACCTTATTTATTATGTTTAATTGTAATTCAGATTATTTTTGTCGGCTTCTTAAGAAATCTAAGGTCCTTCCATCTTGCTGCCAGCAAGATGCTGCAGATCTTCTCTCAGTCTTTTGTCCTCTTCCATCATCTGCTGGCAGCAGCATCAGAGCCTTCATCATTAGCATCCTGATGAAGAAGGCGACTTCTGCTTCTATTCTAGGCACGACTGGGGAACATCTGGACATGATGAAGATGATGATGCACAGAGGATTATTCATAAAATCAAGAAAACTATGGGCAACTATGAAACCTTTCTACACTATCTTGGGAAAAGAGTGTCTTCAGTCAGAGGCTTCTTCAGATTCGCTGCAATACAGACTGCTACAGGACATCATTCCTGCTTTAACTCATCTGTAAGTGTACTCTACAAAGGATTCACTAGTTGGTGCAAATTAAAATATGTACTTCTATTTACTTGTTTAAGTAAATAGAAGTGCAGTCAGTTTACATGCTTTTGAAGTATTGATAATTAATTAGATTTTACAGTGTAGATGCTGATGGCTTTTGGCAGAAGAGATCTGTTGTAGCAGTCTGTATTACAGTGAGTCTGGAGAAGGCTCTGACCAAAACAGTCTCATGAAGAGGACGGTCAGGGTTGTCCAAACAAAAGAAATAATCATTTTTATGCTTTTATCATGATTCTTATCTTTAAAACAAAAAATTAATCAAAGGAAGCAAAAACACCTTTAACAAATAATTCTAATAATTTAATAATGTGCCAATTGAATATCCTGGGTTTGTTAATCAGGCTAAAGAACAAAGTGAATAAAGCTGCTACTGATGGCTTTTTGTTTAGAAGACACACAATGTTAAAATGAGCAGGAAAATCATCCATAAAGTTTCTGTTTGTGTTGCACCAACTTGCTGAAGCTGTTCCTGTTTTGAGAAAGATTTTAGTGAAGTGAGAACCTGAACTCACCGTAACAAATATATTCCACCTCCAGGTACTTGTGGGTTCCGTTGCAGGGATCTCTGAACACATAGCGTCTGGCTTTGACTTTACACCACTGTTTCCCGTTGCATCTGTGGATTCAGGTCAAAGTCAGTGATTTGCCTTTCTTAGACCTCCTCATTCACTCATTCACATCCAGTTTGAAAACCTTCAGGAAACACTGAAGCTCTGTACCTCTCACCAACTTCCTCTGCGTCTGTGAAGCATTCAGTGTTCTTTAGCTGGTCGGCAGGTTTCCCAGCGCTGCACGTTTTTTATCAGTGTGTCCATATGTAGCACTGGTCACATAGATAGCCTGACCTTCTTCTGCCAGAGCCAAGAGGAAATGTTGGAATGTATTCACGGTGTAATGCTCCAGAACCGACCAGTGAAACCAGTTACCTTACCACAGTGGAGTTGAGCCACTGTTCCCTCACATGCCACGAGGGATTTTTCCTCTGGGACGCATGCTGCATAAGACATTCAGATCATATTAATATAAGGACACAGAAAAGACCAAACTCAAAACACCAGAAAGATTAAAGCACAAACCTCCTGATGAACTTTTGCCCTGTTAATCAAAAGAGACAGATATAAAAAAATAATTTAAAAAACATTTTTGTCTTCAAAGTTTTTAGAGTTGATTGAAAATAAAGTTATCATCGTTTATCTGCAGTTCATACACACACATTTCAGTGTTTCACTGCCTGTTTCACATCTGGTCAAAATAAAGAAATAACACTAAAAGTAGATTTTTGACAACTGATTTTGTAAACAGCAAACAGAAGAGAAAGATTTCACTCACATTTATTTTAAAGATGAATCCACAGAGGAACAAAGTAAAAAGAACAAATTTCATCTGTATGAAGAAAAAAACATTCAGTTACTCTGAGGTATGACTGAAAATATTAGATGATTTTATCCAACATTTTCACAAGTTGCTGTACCAAAGGATACATTTCGTCCATCAATATGAACATGATGGAAACACGTTTTCATGTTTCTGAGAATCAGAACTAGATTTTATAATGAAATATATTAGAAGAACAGAATTGTAAGCAGGTTTTGATTTTGGCTTTGTTGAGTCAAATCTTACCTTGTGATGAAGAATCAAAACAGCAGCAGAAACCAAATTCACTTGAAGCAGTGTGCCTTCAACCAGGGAATGGAGGGTTTAAATACCTTCACTTATGATCTGACAGAGGAACAAAATGTCTTTATCCAGCAACAATTCATCCTGTTGAGGTTCTCAGACCAGAAGTCCAGACTGGTGATGGGTGAGGTAAGGATGTGTCAGGTTTTATCAGATTATGGAAATATTTCAGTGCTGTGCTTAGATAATTTAAGTAACTGTAAAATGTGCTTTAAATGGTATAAATTAAACAGTATGAATTTTTTTTAGTATTCAGGTTTTTGATTCAGTTTCACTAGCAACACTCAGGGTAAAGTGCAGCCAAAACTGTAGAAGCAGATTACTGGTAGGGGCCAGATGCATTCTGGGAAACAACAATGTCGAGCGAGCTTGGTCTCTTCACATGTCAGATGTCTGATTTCCAGATAGAAGCTGGTTATCTCCTGTGCAGCAGTGTGCAGTTGTTGTTGTCCAGTTGTTTTCATGGTTATCAGCCATTGTGATGATGTAGAGAACTCTGTTTGGATCAGCTGTTCTTGAATGTCTCCTGTTTTCTCCATCAGGACAGTGCTGAGTTTTCTGTGCTGGTTCTACTGACTGTGGCCTGATGTTGGTAGAGGTTACTTGTTTCTGATTAGAGAGCAAAATATTCTGTTTTTATCATGATCCGGATTCTTAAAAGGCCAAACAACAGAATTTTATGAGGATTTTATTTGCAGAGTTTAGTAATTAAAGATGTTCCATATTTTCCGGACTATAAATCGGACTGGTGATGGGTGAGGTAAGGATATTGAACATGCAGTGTTTTTTGTCATAGTTTAGCCGAGGGTGCGACTTATACTCCGGAGCGACTTATGTGTGAAATTTTTAAACATTATTATGTCATATCACATGTTATTTTCACACTAAACCGCCAAGGGCGCTCTAGGCCTGTGTTGATAATGTGTGTTGTAGAGGCTACGTCCGGAGTTAGCCGAGTTGTTTAAAGCGACACCGAAGATGAAGATTTTATTGCGTTTAGTGATTTGGAGCGACACGGATGGTTTGGTAAACTTGTTAGCATGTTATTTATGCTATCGTTATGTGAATAACTCTTAATATGTTATGTTAACATACCAGGTACGTTCTCAGTTTGTTTTTATGTGTCATGTAACGTTAGCATACTGTTCAATTATTCAGCCTGTTCTTGCCTCTATTCTATTTATTTTAAATTGACTTTCAAGATGACATGTCTGTTCTTGGTGTTGAATTTTACCAAATAAATTTCCCCAAAAATGTAACTTACAGGATACGCCGTTGCGACTTATAGTCCGGAAAGTACTGTAATTAGGAACAACCAGAGGAAGGAATGATGGATGGATGAACAAATAGAAGGATGAAAAGCAGAAGAATGACAGATAATTAAACAGATTATAAGTTTCTTGATATATCAGCATAACACTAATATCTGTCCCATAACTGAAATGATTTGATATTAATAACTGATGTTTATCTATGACCCTGGAGATGCCAGCCTCCAGCAGAAATCAGCAGGCTGTTTATTTCCATCTTGCTGCCTTTGGGCTGATGAAATCTGACATGTAGTATTTGTTTTGTCATGTGATGGCGATGCAGTGCATTGTGGGACGTTTGACTGAAACAGAGTAGCCATGTCAGTGGGAGTTTGAGTTGTCATGGGGTTGATATGGTAGTAAAATATCAATGAGATATGATGTAGGTTAATAACCATAACAGCAATATTAACATTTGGGGTTAATATCAACCCAAACGTTCAAATTGATGTATCCATATCACATTCTGTATTGAACATGCAGTGTGAGATACACCCATATGTATGTATAATATGTGATTTATATATTCATGTAAATATATTGTTACTGGGATTAAATATTTTTGGAGAGAAGGCCTCTGAAAAATAATTATTAAATCGGCATATAGAGATGGAATGGGATTAAAGTTAATGTCAGCAGTGTGATTTTTCATTACCTGTTAAAAATATAACTAAGAAATTAACAAACTTAAATTTGATGAAAATGAACTGTTCTTGAACCAAACATAAATAATGTCATTTGGGAAACTTTCGATCAAATACAGAAATTCAAATACAAAAAGTGGGTGTGAATATTGAAATAGTTCATAGAAACTCATTTCTAAGAATCATTTTTAATGATAAACTCAATTGGAAACCGAACATTCGAAATATTCAAAGAAAAGTCTCAAACACGTCACTGACCAAGTCAGTTATGGAGCGAAAAGCTTTACATGCTCTCTGCTGTTCACTAGTCTGACCCGTTGAAGTTGCCGTGCAGAAATCTGGGGTGGTAAATACAAAACTACATCACAGGCATCAACAATAATACAATAAGAGAAATATAATTAAACCCAAGGTGGGATAGTTTTTACTCATTAAATGTATAAAGGTTCAAAGCCATCCTTAATGTTATCAAGAAATGTGAAAAAATACTTCTCTTTATAAGAGGAAGATAAATCTGCATGGTATCAGAAAGAAACATTTCCAGGAATAGAACCAAAGGATCGCAGATAGAGACAGAATGTGAAGCTCAACATTATGGGACCCAGACTGAAAAAGCAGAGAGAAAAACCCACAAAGTTTGACACATAGAGTTTTTTCTACCAAATAAGATTTGAACCTGAAGCTGTGTGATTTCTTTAAAAGCCACTGTGTCAAAGACAGCAATTAAATCTAAAACCACAAAAGATCTGTCAGCTGAGACAGCTGTCAGACACACATTGTTAAAAACTTCTAAAAATAATGTAGAAAAATATCACAAATTACTCCTAAGCAAATTTCTCAAGAATTTGTTTGAAAAAATGCAATTTGACAACAGATCTGCGATTTGCAAATACATCTGAGTTCCTTGATTTTAAGGAACTCAGGGTTTCAGGTGTTTTGCATTATTCTGGAAGTTTTTTTTTCCAGATGAGTGATGCATAGAAGCTGAATGCTGCAGATATTTGTGTTAAGTACAAACTAGTGGAAAAAAACCCCAGAGTGAGGCATTTGAAGATATGGCCATACATGGAGTGTATGAAATGTTTAGAACAATTCAAAGAAGCATTCTAAAAATCTCAGCTCATTTGCATGACCATGTGATGTTTTAGGAATTTTTTAAAGTTTGGAGGTCGGATGAAGTATTTTTCCATTTTTGTAAATAAGCCCCATGAACCTCAGCCAACCATGACAGTATTAAATATGGAAGATAAAACGTATGGCATGAAAGTATATGCAAAGTTTGGCAAAAATAAAATTGTCAGTTTTGGGTGTAAACAATAATACATCCTGAAGGTGTCACATCTGGTTGGGGGCCATCTTGGTTTGATCCAGATAACATCAGGCAGCATTCTCACAGACATTCAACCAACTTCCTCCATATGTTCCTTCATATTCAGACTGGAAACTGTTTTTAATCTGTCTTCATAGTTTGGAAGGAGTTTGTCATAGTTTTCGCTGTTTGACGTGAACAATGGCAAACTGAGCAAAATGCTGTTTTAAATGGTGAATTCATTTCAATCCTATCTTTACATTTTGTTGAAATGTAGCTTTATTTGTCATACCCTGGTGGAAATACGTTATGGAACAGAGAAGAAATAAATATTTGATATTTGAGTCTGGAAATGGTCACCAAGTCATTTCTAAGGCCTGGGGATTCTGGAAAAGCACAGAGAGAACCATTATCTGTAAATGTGATGTGGATGTGCCTGCACCGGAGTCTGTGCTGCTTTGTCTGGGACTGGAGCTTCATGTTCATGTTTATGATGATTAATGTTGAATGAGATCCCCACAAGCATCAGTAACATGCTAAAAAGTACAAAAGAATTAAGATTTAGGCATAAATATCTGGTGTGGATGGTGTGATATCTAATGATACGAGCTCCTTCTCAAAGACAAAATCTTTAAACGAAAACTTTTAGGAAAATAAAGCATCAGTTTGTTTAGCAACAGTATAAAATCCAACCGGTTTATCCAAACTACCACATTAAGCCTGTCGTACACATTATAAGTTCTATGAAAAAGCAAAGGCTTCAATATGCTCTAACCATCAGAAATGTGAAGAAGTCCCTTCAGGATTGACCTCCTTCTGACCTCGTCACAGGTAAAGTGGACCTGGCCGTTCTGCACGTTACTTTAAACGTTCCTTGGAGTTTTTCTTCAACTGCTTGAGCTCCTCAGTGAAGGAAAGGCTCTTGAACAATGCAAACCATTTACACACTCCTCCATCAATGGAAGAAGCACAGTCTTGAGTTATTGCCTTTAGCAAAACTAACAAGTGAATCTTTTCTTCACTTTTCAGAAATATGATTTAAATACCTAGATTAGTTTGTCCTCTGGAGTTTTTCTTATCTTAATTATGCAGCAGCCCAGGAGCAAACTTTGGAGAGGAAGAGTCCTGGGAGTTCGTGACAGACCGGCCTGCATGTGTGTGTGAGAGAGTTTGTTTTTATTCCTTTTTGGGGACCGTTTTCTTGACATGTACAACGTTGTGGGGACCCGCTGCTCCTTGTGGGGACAGAAGCCTGGTCCCCACTGGGGAATTTCTTTTTTTAAGTCATGGGTTAGATTTAGGACTGAGTTGTGCATTGAGTTTTGCGTTATTGTAAAGGGTTAGGTTTATGTTTTATAGGAATCTAAATATTAAACTACTATCAGAGTTTTGGGCGTTCCGGTGCTCTATTGCCAATCAATCAATCCATCAAGTTTATTTGTAGAGCACATTTCACCAAAAGATCTGTCCAAAGTACTTTACACAGTAAAAACACAAAAAAGTAAAAAAAACAGAGTGATCATAAATATAATCAATAATCCCTTTAATATTGTTCAAAGCAACTTTAAACAGGTGGGTTTTCATCTTGATTTAAAATAACTTGGTTCTTCAGCTGTTTTTTCTGTAAGTGTGTTCCAGATGTGTGATGCATAGAAGATGAATGCTGATTCTCCATGTTTGTTTCTGGTTCTGAATGCTGAGCAGAACTACAACCGGAACCAAAGAGCTATGGAAGATTAATCCAACAGCAGCAGACCTTTGATTCATTCAGTGATTTATAAACTACCAGCAGTAGTTTAAAGTCTGTTCTCTCAGTGACAGACTGTAGAACTGAGTGGTGTATAACTATTCATTAATATCCACTTCTCGATGTGATGACCATGTGGATTATTGTACTTTGAGTTATCCCAGTTCTCCTTGGTCGTGTCCCCAGTGACTTCTACACAACCTGCTAGGTAAGTTCTCATATGAGGATTTAAGAGCCACTCAGTTATGGGAACATTCAGTTGCTATTTGCCAGCATTTTATTGAAGGTGAAATAACAAAAAGTCATTTATGGATATATTTGTTAGTAACTCCAAACACTGATGAGGGTTGCTTGCTAACAATTTACCAGCAGAGTTCAGTTAACAGCCTAGCTCCTGTGAAGTGAGAGGAATACATTGTTAATCTTAAAAACTGAGTTATTTAATCTAAGGCCATGTACATATTCGTCTGTGCTTTTTGTGTCATTTTGGGTGAAAGAAAGGCTATCTTTAAGGTTGATATAACTGGAAGAAAAATACAAAGATTTTCAAAGCTAATAAATATTACTGTATTTATTATGTTTAATTGTAATTCAAGTTATTTTCTGACAGCTTCATGAGAAATCAAAGATCCTTCCAGGTGTGCATCAAGATGCTGCAGATCTTCTCTCAGACTGTTGTCTGCTGCCATCATCATCAGCATCCTGATGAAGAAGGCGACTTGTGCTTCTATTCTGGGCACGACTGGGGAACATCTGGACATAATGATGATGATGCACAGAGGATTATTCATAGAATCAGGAAAACTATCGATAACCCTGACAACCTCTAAATATTATGTTAGGAAAAGAGTGTCTTCAGTCAGAGGCTTCTTCAGATTTGCTGTAATTCAGACTGCTACAGGAGATCATTCCTGTCAACAGGCATCAGCATCGACAAGAACAGAATTGTAAGCAGGTTTTAGTTTTGGGTTTGTTAAATCAAATCTTACCTCTTGATGAAGAATCAAAGGAGCAGCAGAAACCAGATTCAATGGAACCTGTTGAGGTTCTCAGACCAGAGGTCCAGGCTGGTGATGGGTGAGGTAGGGATGTGTCAGGTCTTTTAAGATTATGAAATTATGTCAGTGCTGTGCTTAGATTATTCAATTAATTGTAAAAATGTCCTTTAAAATTGTATAAATTTAACAGTATGGATTTATTTTAGTGTCCATGCTTTTGGTTCAGTTTCACTAGCAACACTCAGGGTAAAGTGCAGCCAAACTGTAGAAGCAGATTACTGTAGGGCCCAGATGCATTCTGGGAAACAACAATGTAGAGCTAGCTTAGTCTCCTGTCAGTTGTCTAATATCCAGATAGACGCTGGTTATCTCCTGTGCAGCAGTGTGCAGTTGTTGTTGTCCTGTTGGTTCCACGGTTATCCGCCATTGTGATGATGTAGAGAACTCTGTTTGGATCAGCTGTTCTTGTACGTCTCCTGTTTTCTCCATCAGGACAGTGCCAATGTGCAACAGTATATTGGGTGCAATGTACTGTTGGAATGTACATCAGTACTTTATTCATGTTCTCAGTCAGCTAAACTGTCTTGCATTAGTTCCTTCAAAGAACAGGCAGCTTTTGAATTTGAAGAGGATTTAATGCAGAAAAGTGTGAAGTTGAAATGATACAAAACACTGAAAAATACTCCAAATACAAATCATGTTATGGTGAAATAAATATAACTTATAAGGTTCATTTAAATTTGGAATTCCCTTTAGATAAAGTTAGATAAGTCTGAAATATAGTCATGTTCAGACATGTTGCTGGCCATGATAAATGTGAGTTTGACTCTTGCCAAACTTTGCAGAATGACTAAGGCTGACACATCCCACTATTGGGAGCAATTTAGTTTGGATTGTAAAAGGATTGAGAAAGATATAGATATTTGTGTTAAGTACCCACTTGTGAAAAATCATACAGTGAGGGATTTGAAGATATGGCCATACATGGAATGTATGAAATGTTGAGAACAATTCAAAGAAGCATTCTAAAAATCCCAGCTCATTTGAATGACCATGTGATGTTTTAGGAATGTTTTTAAAGTTTGGAGGTCAGATGAAGCATTTTTCCATTTTTGTAAATAAGCCCCATGAACCTCAGCCAACCATGACCGTATTAAATACGGTCATAGTTTCATGCCATAAGCTAATAGTTATGGCGTGAAACTATATGCAAAGTTTGGCAAAAATAAAATTGCCAGTTTTTGTGTGTAAACAATAAAACGTTCTAAAGGTGTCATGTATGGTTGGGGGCCATCTTGATCTGATCCGGATGACAGCAGGCAGCATTCTCACAGACATTCAACCAACTTCCTCCACATGTTCTTTCCTTTTCAGACTGGAAACAGTTTTTAATCTGTTTTCATAGTTTGGAAGGAGTCTGTCAAAGTTTTCGCCCACATCATGCTGTTTGTAGCTAACAAAGGCAAACTGAGCAAAATGTAAATGCAATTCAGGTTTAATGAAGAAAAGTTTAAATAAAAGCAAAAAGGATGAAGACTGGAGAAGAAAAACAGTTAAAATGCTAAGAAAACTGAAAGACACTAAAGAGAGATGAAGCTGCACATCACTGGGTCACAACGCCTGTAGATGTTACTGATTGTGGTGCATTTCATCCTCAGCACATCAGATCTGATGGTCGCTTCTGGGTACATTATCTCAAAATGGATCTGAAAAATATCAACAATATTATTTCAGCACAATACATTTTAGACATCAGAAAGTGAAATATCACAGGTTGTAATCCTGCAACAAGGTCTTTGAAGAATAAAGGCTGTTTTTTTTTTTACTTTGATGTAAAAATTAAATGTATTCTTTCTAAATAAATGCAGAAAGACCTTGACTAGGATTCAAACCCATGACTTTGTTGCTGCAAGGCATTCATGCTGCTGACTGTGTTACTGAGCTGGACTGGAACTTTGAAGCTGATGAGGGAAAAGTTTTAACCACATTAAAGAGTTTGAAGCTCTCTTCCACAGGTTCGTCATGGCAACCAAACTCCAAGTCTTGATATTTTAATTTGTGATGCTAACTTAAAAAAAAAAAAAAACAAATAGAGGAAGCAAAAAAGAAATAAACAAATAAAGAAATAATATAAATAATAAACAAAAATGACTGAAAAAACCCCCCACTTATTTCAATTAATTAATTTTCCAATTGAATATCTGGATTTGTTAATCAGGTTAAAAACATGGCAAATTAAGCATCTACTGATTGAATTTTCTTAAGATAAAGGAAGAAAATTTAAATCACCTGAATAAAACTTATGTGACATCAATGGTTTTCAATGTTGTTCTTGAATTTCAGAACGATATTAATGAAGTTAGACCATATACTCACTCTGACAATGATATTTCACTGCCAGGTACTTGTAGGTGCCAGGACAGGGATCTCCGAACAGAGAGCTACTGGCTAAGACAGGGCACTCCGATAGCCCATCACATCTGTGGATTCAGATCAAAGTCAGTTTCTTTGAAATTGTGATATTGTGTTTCTTGGATTTGTTAACTCACATTCAGTTTGAAAAACCTTTACGAAATACTGAAGCTCCGTACCTTTGAGACACTAAATCTGTCTTCCTAGAACAACCAGTATTCCTTAGCTGGCTGACAGGTATGCCCATGGTGCATATAATCTTGTCCTTGCGTCCATATGTAGCACTGATCACAAATATTTTCCCTTTTACTGTTGGAAAACAGAAGAGGAAATGTTGGAAATCTGAATGTGTTCATGGTGTAATGCTCCAGAACAACCAGTAAAACCAGTGACCTTACCACACTTGATGTGACTGACTGATCCCTCACATGTAAAAAGGGATATTAACCCTGAGAACGACCTTGGGTCTGTTATATGAAAGATTCAGATCATATTCATATCAGACATTCAAAAGTTAAGCTATCCATGATCCATTAGATCATGGATAGCTAATGGAAAAATTTATGTTTTATAATTTTAGATTCAATAAACTTGTCTTTATATTAAAACTAGCCACACTAACTTTTCGGTCTTTGAAAACCATGTCCTGCCTGTGAAATAAATACAAAATTAATCACCAATGGAAACAAGAGAGGACTTTAACTTAAAGCTTATTGGAGGTGTAAGGATCAAATTAAAACCTTGTGAACAACTGAAAGTCAAGAACACTCGAATTCCTAAAAAAACCCCAGTAAAATGATGTTTTTAACAACAGATATTCAAACCACATAGAGAAGAGAAGGTTTTCACTCACATTGATTTCCAGGACGAATCCACAGAGGAACAAAGTAAAAAGGAAGAATTTCATCTGTATGAAAATAGGAAACATTCAGTTACTCTGAGATGTGGCTGAGAAAAACTCAATGATTTTATGAAATATTTTCAACAATCTGCTGAACTAAATGGCACATTTTAATTAATAAATATGAACATAAAAGGTTTTTGTAAGATTTAAACTTACGATTCCTTTTTTGTAAGTTTAAATCTTAGATTATAAAAAATGCAACAATAGGTTGACATTATCCAGTTTTAAGTCAAATCTAACCTTGTGATGAAGAATCAAAGCAGCAGCAGCAACAGGACTCTCTGGCAGCAGTGTGTCTTCAACAGGGGAATGGAGGGTTTATAAACCTTCACTGATGATCTGATTGAGGAAGATAATATCTTTAGTCCTTCAACAATTCAGCCTGCTGAGTTTTTCTGACCAGAAGTTCAGGTTGGTGATGGGTGTGTCACACCTGAAGCAATTTCTCCTCATTCCTGTTGATAAATCACTGATCATCTCTTTATAGTCCTAGCCCAGCTAGCAAGTCACACCAGACTGAAAATGATGGGATGAAAAAACCCGGTTGGGTTTCAGATTCTGGCTGCAGCAGCCAGGTGGGATTTTCTGTAAACAAAGATTCTTGGCCTTGATGTGAACCGTGATTGGAGGTTAGATGTTCATGTTCATGTTTATGATGATTAATGTTGAATTAGATCCCCATAAGCATCAGCAACATGCTATAAACTACAAAAGAATTAAGATTTAGGCACAAATATCTGGTGTGGATTGTGTGATATTTAATAAGAGCTCCTTCTCAAAGACAAAATGTTTAAAGCAGCAGTTTTTTTAAGTAGCAGTTTAAAATCCAGCCTGTTTTTCCACACTAAGACCTGAGACCTAAGGTTAATGTTCTGACTTCTAGAAAACAGCAAAAGGTTACATGAGCTCTGATCATCAGAAATGTGAAGAAGTAGCTTCAGGATTCACCTCCTTCTGACCCCGACCCTTCCCCTTTTTCACCCAGGTCACAGGTAAAGTGGACCTGGCCGTTCTGCACGTTACTTTAAATGTTCCTTGGAGTTTTTCTTCAACTATTTGAGCTCCTCGGTGAAGGAAAGGCTCTTGAACAATGCAAAACCATTGACACACTCCTCCATCAACACAAGAAGCACAATCCTGAGTTATTGCTTTTAGCAAAACTAACAAGTGAATCTTTCCTTCATTTTTCAGAGATAAGATTTAATTACCCAGATTAGTTTGTCCTCTGGAGTTTTTCTTATCTTAATCATGCAGCAGCCCAGTAGTGAACTGTGGAGAGAAAGAGGCCTGACAGACCAGCTTGCGTGTGTGTGTGTGTGTGTGTGTGTTTGTTTGTAATACTTTTTGAGGATCAAAAGGCAATACAAACAAGCAGGGGACCTGCTGCTCCTTGTGGGGACAGAAGCCTGGTCCCCACAGGGGAATTGCTTTTTTTTGGGTCAGTGGTTAGATTTAGGACTGAGGTGTGAATTGAGTTTTGGTTAGGGTTATTTAGGCTGTAGAAATTGATGGAAGTCAATGGAAAGTCCCCACAAAGATGGCCATGCAAACATGTGTGTGTGTTTTATGTTTTATAGGAATCTAAATACAAAACTACTGTCAGAGTTTTGGGCGTTCTGGTGGTCTATTGCCAATCAATCAATCAATAAATCAAGTTTCTTTGTATTTCACATTTCACCCAAAAATTTGTCCAAAGTTCTTTAGAAAAAAACACAAAAACAAAACGTCATAAAAACAGGCAATCATAAATATACTCAATAATTATCAATATCATGTTGATTACTGTTCCATTTATTATGGTTCCAAGAACTTTAAAAAGGTGGATTTAAAGTTGCTTTAAATCTTTTTTAAAGCAAATCTGATCACTGAGTTCCTTGATTCTAAGGAACTCAGTGATCAGATTTGCTTCCTTGCTTCATTGATTTTAAGGAACTCAGTGTTTCGGCTGTTTTGCAGTTTTATGGAAGTTTTTTTCTAGATTTGTGGTGCATAGAAGCTAAATTCTGCTTCTCCATGTATGGTTCTGTTTCTGGATGCAGAGTAGAACCAGAACCGGAGAGGTCTGACGGTTAATCCAGCAGCAGCATATCTTTGTTCCATTCAGTGATTTATAAACTACCAGTAGTAGTTCAAAGTGTGTTCTCTCAGTGACGTTCTGTAGAACTGGGTGGTGTAGAACTGACTGATGTAGAACTATTCATTATTTTGGGTGAAGCAGTTTACCAAGAGAAGCAGTTGGAGAGAAAGGCTATCTTTTAGGTTGATATAAAAGGAAGAAAAATAAAAAGATTTTCAAACTATAATCCATGATATTACCTTATTTATTATGTTTAATTGTAATTCAGATTATTTTTTGTCGGCTTCTTAAGAAATCTAAGGTCCTTCCATCTTGCTGCCAGCAAGATGCTGCAGATCTTCTCTCAGTCTTTTGTCCTCTTCCATCATCTGCTGGCAGCAGCATCAGAGCCTTCATCATTAGCATCCTGATGAAGAAGGCGACTTCTGCTTCTATTCTAGGCACGACTGGGGAACATCTGGACATGATGAAGATGATGATGCACAGAGGATTATTCATAAAATCAAGAAAACTATGGGCAACTATGACAACCTTTCTACACTATCTTGGGAAAAGAGTGTCTTCAGTCAGAGGCTTCTTCAGATTCGCTGCAATACAGACTGCTACAGGACATCATTCCTGCTTTAACTCATCTGTAAGTGTACTCTACAAAGGATTCACTAGTTGGTGCAAATTAAAATATGTACTTCTATTTACTTGTTTAAGTAAATAGAAGTGCAGTCAGTTTACATGCTTTTTGAAGTATTGATAATTAATTAGATTTTACAGTGTAGATGCTGATGGCTTTTGGCAGAAGAGATCTGTTGTAGCAGTCTGTATTACAGTGAGTCTGGAGAAGGCTCTGACCAAAACAGTCTCATGAAGAGGACGGTCAGGGTTGTCCAAACCAAAAGAAATAATCATTTTTATGCTTTTATCATGATTCTTATCTTTAAAACAAAAAATTAATCAAAGGAAGCAAAAACACCTTTAACAAATAATTCTAATAATTTTAATAATGTGCCAATTGAATATCCTGGGTTTGTTAATCAGGCTAAAGAACAAAGTGAATAAAGCTGCTACTGATGGCTTTTTGTTTAGAAGACACACAATGTTAAAATGAGCAGGAAAATCATCCATAAAGTTTCTGTTTGTGTTGCACCAACTTGCTGAAGCTGTTCCTGTTTTGAGAAAGATTTTAGTGAAGTGAGAACCTGAACTCACCGTAACAAATATATTCCACCTCCAGGTACTTGTGGGTTCCGTTGCAGGGATCTCTGAACACATAGCGTCTGGCTTTGACTTTACACCACTGTTTCCCGTTGCATCTGTGGATTCAGGTCAAAGTCAGTGATTTGCCTTTCTTAGACCTCCTCATTCACTCATTCACATCCAGTTTGATAAACCTTCAGGAAACACTGAAGCTCTGTACCTCTCACCAACTTCCTCTGCGTCTGTGAAGCATTCAGTGTTCTTTAGCTGGTCGGCAGGTTTCCCAGCGCTGCACGTCTTTTTATCAGTGTGTCCATATGTAGCACTGGTCACATAGATAGCCTGACCTTCTTCTGCCAGAGCCAAGAGGAAATGTTGGAATGTATTCACGGTGTAATGCTCCAGAACCGACCAGTGAAACCAGTTACCTTACCACAGTGGAGTTGAGCCACTGTTCCCTCACATGCCACGAGGGATTTTTCCTCTGGGACGCATGCTGCATATGAGACATTCAGATCATATTAATATAAGGACACAGAAAAGACCAAACTCAAAACACCAGAAAGATTAAAGCACAAACCTCCTGATGAACTTTTGCCCTGTTAATCAAAAGAGACAGATATAAAAAATAATTATAAAAAACATTTTTGTCTTCAAAGTTTTTAGAGTTGATTGAAAATAAAGTTATCATCGTTTATCTGCAGTTCATACACACACATTTCAGTGTTTCACTGCCTGTTTCACATCTGGTCAAAATAAAGAAATAACACTAAAAGTAGATTTTTGACAACTGATTTTGTAAACAGCAAACAGAAGAGAAAGATTTCACTCACATTTATTTTAAAGATGAATCCACAGAGGAACAAAGTAAAAAGAACAAATTTCATCTGTATGAAGAAAAGAAACATTCAGTTACTCTGAGGTATGACTGAAAATATTAGATGATTTTATCCAACATTTTCACAAGTTGCTGTACCAAAGGATACATTTCGTCCATCAATATGAACATGATGGAAACACGTTTTCATGTTTCTGAGAATCAGAACTAGATTTTATAATGAAATATATTAGAAGAACAGAATTGTAAGCAGGTTTTGATTTTGGCTTTGTTGAGTCAAATCTTACCTTGTGATGAAGAATCAAAACAGCAGCAGAAACCAAATTCACTTGAAGCAGTGTGCCTTCAACCAGGGAATGGAGGGTTTAAATACCTTCACTTATGATCTGACAGAGGAACAAAATGTCTTTATCCAGCAACAATTCATCCTGTTGAGGTTCTCAGACCAGAAGTCCAGACTGGTGATGGGTGAGGTAAGGATGTGTCAGGTTTTATCAGATTATGGAAATATTTCAGTGCTGTGCTTAGATAATTTAAGTAACTGTAAAATGTGCTTTAAAATTGTATAAATAAAACAGTATGAATTTATTTTTAGTATTCAGGTTTTTGATTCAGTTTCACTAGCAACACTCAGGGTAAAGTGCAGCCAAAACTGTAGAAGCAGATTACTGGTAGGGGCCAGATGCATTCTGGGAAACAACAATGTCGAGCAAGCTTGGTCTCTTCACATGTCAGATGTCTGATTTCCAGATAGAAGCTGGTTATCTCCTGTGCAGCAGTGTGCAGTTGTTGTTGTCCAGTTGTTTTCATGGTTATCAGCCATTGTGATGATGTAGAGAACTCTGTTTGGATCAGCTGTTCTTGAATGTCTCCTGTTTTCTCCATCAGGACAGTGCTGAGTTTTCTGTGCTGGTTCTACTGACTGTGGCCTGATGTTGGTAGAGGTTACTTGTTTCTGATTAGAGAGCAAAATATTCTGTTTTTATCATGATCCGGATTCTTAAAAGGCCAAACAACAGAATTTTATGAGGATTTTATTTGCAGAGTTTAGTAATTAAAGATGTTCCATATTTTCCGGACTATAAATCGGACTGGTGATGGGTGAGGTAAGGATATGTGAACATGCAGTGTGTTTTTGTCATAGTTTAGCCGAGGGTGCGACTTATACTCCGGAGCGACTTATGTGTGAAATTTTTAACACATTATTATGTCATATCACATGTTATTTTCACACTAAACCGCCAGAGGGCGCTCTAGGCCTGTGTTGATAATGTGTGTTGTAGAGGCTACGTCCGGAGTTAGCCGAGTTGTTTACAAGCGACACCGAAGATGAAGATTTTATTGCGTTTAGTGATTTGGAGCGACACGGATGGTTTGGTAAACTTGTTAGCATGTTATTTATGCTATCGTTATGTGAATAACTCTTAATATGTTATGTTAACATACCAGGTACGTTCTCAGTTTGTTGTTTATGTGTCATGTAACGTTAGCATACTGTTCAATTATTCAGCCTGTTCTTGCCTCTATTCTATTTTTATTTTAAATTGACTTTCAAGATGACATGTCTGTTCTTGGTGTTGAATTTTACCAAATAAATTTCCCCCAAAAATGTAACTTACAGGATACGCCGTTGCGACTTATAGTCCGGAAAGTACTGTAATTAGGAACAACCAGAGGAAGGAATGATGGATGGATGAACAAATAGAAGGATGAAAAGCAGAAGAATGACAGATAATTAAACAGATTATAAGTTTCTTGATATATCAGCATAACACTAATATCTGTCCCATAACTGAAACTGATTTGATATTAATAACTGATGTTTATCTATGACCCTGGAGATGCCAGCCTCCAGCAGAAATCAGCAGGCTGTTTATTTCCATCTTGCTGCCTTTGGGCTGATGAAATCTGACATGTGGTATTTGTTTTGTCATGTGATGGCGATGCAGTGCATTGTGGGACGTTTGACTGAAACAGAGTAGCCATGTCAGTGGGAGTTTGAGTTGTCATGGGGTTGATATGGTAGTAAAATATCAATGAGATATGATGTAGGTTAATAACCATAACAGCAATATTAACATTTGGGGTTAATATCAACCCAAACGTTCAAATTGATGTATCCATATCACATTCTGTATGTGAACATGCAGTGTGAGATACACCCATATGTATGTATAATATGTGATTTATATATTCATGTAAATATATTGTTACTGGGATTAAATATATTATTTGGAGAGAAGGCCTCTGAAAAATAATTATTAAATCGGCATATAGAGATGGAATGGGATTAAAGTTAATGTCAGCAGTGTGATTATTTTCATTACCTGTTAAATAATATAACTAAGAAATTAACAAACTTAATCATTTGATGAAAATGAACTGTTCTTGAACCAAACATAAATAATGTCATTTGGGAAACTTTCGATCAAATACAGAAATTCAAATACAAAAAGTTGGTGTGAATATTGAAATAGTTCATAGAAACTCATTTCTAAGAATCATTTTTAATGATAAACTCAATTGGAAACCGAACATTCGAAATATTCAAAGAAAAGTCTCAAAACACGTCACTGACCAAGTCAGTTATGGAGCGAAAAGCTTTACATGCTCTCTGCTGTTCACTAGTCTGACCCGTTGAAGTTGCCGTGCAGAAATCTGGGGTGGTAAATACAAAACTACATCACAGGCATCAACAATAATACAATAAGAGAAATATAATTAAACCACAAGGTGGGATAGTTTTTACTCATTAAATGTATAAAGGTTCAAAGCCATCCTTAATGTTATCAAGAAATGTGAAAAAATACTTCTCTTTATAAGAGGAAGATAAATCTGCATGGTATCAGAAAGAAACATTTCCAGGAATAGAACCAAAGGATCGCAGATAGAGACAGAATGTGAAGCTCAACATTATGGGACCCCAGACTGAAAAAGCAGAGAGAAAAACCCACAAAGTTTGACACATAGAGTTTTTTCTACCAAATAAGATTTGAACCTGAAGCTGTGTGATTTCTTTACAAAGCCACTGTGTCAAAGACAGCAATTAAATCTAAAACCACAAAAGATCTGTCAGCTGAGACAGCTGTCAGACACACATTGTTAAAAACTTCTAAAATATAATGTAGAAAAATATCACAAATTACTCCTAAGCAAATTTCTCAAGAATTTGTTTGAAAAAATGCAATTTGACAACAGATCTGCGATTTGCAAATACATTGGAATCACGAAACAGCTGGTTAATTTGAGGCAACCTGTTGCATGTTTACAACACCGGGGGACAAACTAATCTGGGTATTTAAATCTTATTTCTGAAAAGTCAAAAAAAGACTTGTTAGTTTTGCTAAAGGCAGTAAGTGAGGATTGTGCTTCTTGTGTTGATGGAGGAGTGTGTAAATGGCTTTGCATTTTTAAGAGCTTTGAAACAATGACTAATGAGTTTTTCTTTGACTAATGAACTCATTTGGCAAAGAAAACCTGCAGGCAACATTTTAAAAAATGTGCAGATATCACACCATCCACACCAGATATTTATGCCTAAATCTGAATTCTTTTGTAGTTTATAGCATGTTACTGATGCTTATGGGGATCTCATTCAACATTAATCATCATAAACATGAACATGAAGCTCCAGTTCCAGACAAAGCAGCACAGACTCTGGTGCAGAAACACCCACATCACATTTACAGATAATGGTTCTCTCTGGGCTTTTCTAGAATCCCAAGGCCTTAGAAATGACTTGGTGACCATTTACAGACTCAAATATCAAATATTTATTTCTTCTTCTCTTCCTAAATGTATTTACATTAGGGAATAATAAATAAACCTATATTTCAACAAAATGTATAATAGGATTGAAATGAATTCACCATTTAAAACAGCATTTTGTATGTACTGGGATCAACTTTGCATGACACTAAAATTTGTCCACAATCTGACAAAACTGAGAAAAAGCAAATTCAGAAGGAATCGTTAGCTCCATCATGTTTCCAGAGATATTAGTAAAGTTTTAAATATTCAACTCATCCAAGAGTAAAATAACTGAGACTTCATAGAGCAGATAAAGACATCAATGGTTTATGATTCCTGTATAAAACCAGAGAGCAGATGGAGACGGCCGACAGAATCACGGTCCACATCAAGGCCAAGAATCTTTGTTTACAGACAATCCCACCTGGCTGCTGCAGCCAGAATCTAAAACCCAACCGGGTTTTTTCATCCCATCATTTTCAGTCTGGTGTGACTTGCTAGCTGGGCTGGGGCTGTAAAGAGATGATCAGTGATTTATCAATAGGAATGAGGAGAAACGGCTTCAGGTGTGACACACCCATCACCAACCTGAACTTCTGGTCAGAAAAATCCAACAGGCTGAATTGCTGAAGGAGTAAAGATATTATCTTCCTCTGTCAGATCATTAGTGAATGTTTATAAACCCTCCATTCCCCTGTTGAAGACACACTGCTGCCAGAGAGTCCTGTTGCTGCTGCTGCTGCTTTGATTCTTCATCACAACAAGGTTAGATTTGACTTAAAACTGGATAATGTCAACCTATTGTTGCATTTTTTATATGCTAAGATTTAAGCTTACAAAAAAGGAATAGTAAGTTTAAATCTTACAAAAACCTTTTATGTTCATATTTATTAATTAAAATGTGCCATTTAGTTCAGCAGATTGTTGAAAATATTTCATAAAATCATTGAGTTTTTCTCAGCCATATCTCAGAGTAACTGAATGTTTCCTATTTTCATACAGATGAAATTCTTCCTTTTTACTTTGTTCCTCTGTGGATTCGTCCTACAAATCAATGTGAGTGAAAACCTTCTCTTCTCTTTGTGGTTTGAATATCTGTTGTGAAAAACATTATTTTACTGATTTTATTTAGCAATTATAGTTTTCTTGTCCTTCAGTTGTTAACCAGATTTTAATTTGATACTTACAGCTCCAAGAAGCTTGAAGTAAAAATCCTCTGTTGTTTCCATTTGTGATTATTTTTACTTTTTTAACAGGCAGGACGTGGTATTTTTAATCCAAAAGGTAATGTTGCAAGTTTTAGCATGAAGACAAGATAATTGAATCTACAATTATGAAACATAAATTTTGTATTAGATCATGGATAGCTGAACTTTTCAGTGTCTGACATAAGTGTGATCTGAATCTGTCCTATAACAGTTGTTCGTGTGGCATGTGAGAATACAATGGCTGTAATATTGTGTGGTAAGGTCACTGGTTTTACTGGTTGTTCTGGAGTATTACACCATGAATACATTTAGATTTTCAACATTTCCTCTGTCTTCCAACAGAAAGTGGCTCTATATTTCTGATGAGTGCTATATATGGACGCACCGACCAGACGACGTGTTCTGATGGGATACCTGAGGAACAGACAAAGAATTCTGCTTGCGTTACAGATGCACCTTTAGTGTTTGAGAGGTACGGAGCTTCAGTCTTTCCTAAAGGTTTTTCAAACTGTATATAAATTAATACAGTAAATCCAAGAAACGCCACATCACAATTTCAAGCAAACTGACTTTGATCTAAATCCACAGATGTAATGGAAATTCGGAGTGCAGTATCTCAGTCAATAGCACTGTGTTCGGAGATCCCTGTCCTGGGACCTACAAGTACCTGTCGGTGATATATTTTTGTAACGGAGAGTTTATGGTTTAACTTCATTAATGTCTGTCTAAAATTCAAGAACAACGTTGAAAAGTATTAATGTCACATTAGTTTTTTCAGCAAATTTAAATTTTCTTCTTTTATCTTAATCAACCTCCTTCAGTATCAGCTTAATTTACCATGTTTTTAACCTGATTAATAAACCCAGATATTCAATTGGCAAATTAATTAGCTGAACTAATTTTTTTAAGATTCTAAATTTATCCATATTTGAAAGAACCGTTTTTCATATTTTCAGTCATATTTTGTTCTTTGTTTCTTTTTTTAAATAAAAGAAATTAGCATCACAGAAGAAAATATCAAGAGTTGGAGTTTGGCAATCTTGTGGAGCAGGTTTTGTCCAAACTCAACTTTTTCCTGATCAGCTTTAATGTTCCAGTCCAGCAGTAACACAGCTGGACATTAGTGCTACTTACAGCAGCACTAATGCTTTGCAGCAACAAGGTCCTGGGTTTGAATCCCAGCCAGGGTCTTTCTGCATTTATTTAGAAAGATTCAGTCTTTCTAAATAAAGTTTTGCATTTAAGTTTTGCATCAAAGTCAAAAAAACCAGCCTTGACTCCAAAAGTCTTATTGCAGGTTTAGAAGTGGTGATATTTCACTTTTTGATGTCTAAAATGCATTCTGCTGAAATTATATTGTTAATATTTATATGGTTTCAGTTTAACGTGAAACTGAATGAAGCGACCATCAGATCTGATGTGCTGAGGATGAAATGCATCACAATAAGTAGCATCTACAGGCGTTGTGACCCACTGATGTGCAGCTTCATCTCTCTTCAGTGTCTTTCAGTTTTCTTTTAATTTTATTTGTTTTTATTCTCCAGTGTTCATCCTTTTTGCTTTTATTTAAACTTTCCTCAATAAACCTGACTTGCATTTACATTTTGCTCAGTTTGCCTTTGTTCACTACAAACAGCCTGATGGGGGCGAAAACTTTGACAAACTCCTTCCAGACTATGAAGGCAGATTAAAAACTGTTTCCAGTATGAATAGGAAGGAACATGTGGAGGATGTTGGTTGAATGTCTGTGAGAACGCTGCCTGCTGTTATCTGGATCAGACTAAGATGGCCGCCAACCAGATGTGACACCTTCAGGACGTTTTATTGTTTACACACAAAAACTGGCAATTTTATTTTTGCCAAATGTTACATATACTTTCACGCCATAAGTTTTATCTAACTTTATATCAGGGGAATTCCAAGTTTGAATAAATCGTATAAGCTATAATAGTTATTTCACCATAATATGATTTGTATTTGGAGTATTTTTCTGTTTTTGTCTCATTTCAATTTCACACTTTTCTGCATTAAATCCTCTTCAAATTCAAAAGCTGCCTGTTCCTTGAACGAAGACAGTTCATGCAAGACAGTTTAGCTGACGGAGAACATCAATAAAGTACTGATGTACATTTCAACAGTACATTGAACCCAATATACCGTTGCACATCGGCACTGTACTGATGGAGAAAACAGGAGACGTTCAAGAATATCTGGTGTGGATGGTGTGATATCTGCACATTTTTTAAAATGTTGCCTGCAGGTTTTCTTTGCCAAATGAGTTCATTAGTCAAAGAAAAACTCATTAGTCATTGTTTCAAAGCTCTTAAAAATGCAAAGCCATTTACACACTCCTCCATCAACACAAGAAGCACAATCCTCACTTACTGCCTTTAGCAAAACTAACAAGTCTTTTTTTGACTTTTCAGAAATAAGATTTAAATACCCAGATTAGTTTGTCCCCCGGTGTTGTAAACATGCAACAGGTTGCCTCAAATTAACCAGCTGTTTCGTGATTCCAATGTATTTGCAAATCGCAGATCTGTTGTCAAATTGCATTTTTTCAAACAAATTCTTGAGAAATTTGCTTAGGAGTAATTTGTGATATTTTTCTACATTATATTTTAGAAGTTTTTAACAATGTGTGTCTGACAGCTGTCTCAGCTGACAGATCTTTTGTGGTTTTAGATTTAATTGCTGTCTTTGACACAGTGGCTTTGTAAAGAAATCACACAGCTTCAGGTTCAAATCTTATTTGGTAGAAAAAACTCTATGTGTCAAACTTTGTGGGTTTTTCTCTCTGCTTTTTCAGTCTGGGGTCCCATAATGTTGAGCTTCACATTCTGTCTCTATCTGCGATCCTTTGGTTCTATTCCTGGAAATGTTTCTTTCTGATACCATGCAGATTTATCTTCCTCTTATAAAGAGAAGTATTTTTTCACATTTCTTGATAACATTAAGGATGGCTTTGAACCTTTATACATTTAATGAGTAAAAACTATCCCACCTTGTGGTTTAATTATATTTCTCTTATTGTATTATTGTTGATGCCTGTGATGTAGTTTTGTATTTACCACCCCAGATTTCTGCACGGCAACTTCAACAGGTCAGACTAGTGAACAGCAGAGAGCATGTAAAGCTTTTCGCTCCATAACTGACTTGGTCAGTGACGTGTTTTGAGACTTTTCTTTGAATATTTCGAATGTTCGGTTTCCAATTGAGTTTATCATTAAAAATGATTCTTAGAAATGAGTTTCTATGAACTATTTCAATATTCACACCAACTTTTTGTATTTGAATTTCTGTATTTGATCGAAAGTTTCCCAAATGACATTATTTATGTTTGGTTCAAGAACAGTTCATTTTCATCAAATGATTAAGTTTGTTAATTTCTTAGTTATATTATTTAACAGGTAATGAAAATAATCACACTGCTGACATTAACTTTAATCCCATTCCATCTCTATATGCCGATTTAATAATTATTTTTCAGAGGCCTTCTCTCCAAATAATATATTTAATCCCAGTAACAATATATTTACATGAATATATAAATCACATATTATACATACATATGGGTGTATCTCACACTGCATGTTCACATACAGAATGTGATATGGATACATCAATTTGAACGTTTGGGTTGATATTAACCCCAAATGTTAATATTGCTGTTATGGTTATTAACCTACATCATATCTCATTGATATTTTACTACCATATCAACCCCATGACAACTCAAACTCCCACTGACATGGCTACTCTGTTTCAGTCAAACGTCCCACAATGCACTGCATCGCCATCACATGACAAAACAAATACTACATGTCAGATTTCATCAGCCCAAAGGCAGCAAGATGGAAATAAACAGCCTGCTGATTTCTGCTGGAGGCTGGCATCTCCAGGGTCATAGATAAACATCAGTTATTAATATCAAATCAGTTTCAGTTATGGGACAGATATTAGTGTTATGCTGATATATCAAGAAACTTATAATCTGTTTAATTATCTGTCATTCTTCTGCTTTTCATCCTTCTATTTGTTCATCCATCCATCATTCCTTCCTCTGGTTGTTCCTAATTACAGTACTTTCCGGACTATAAGTCGCAACGGCGTATCCTGTAAGTTACATTTTTGGGGGAAATTTATTTGGTAAAATTCAACACCAAGAACAGACATGTCATCTTGAAAGTCAATTTAAAATAAAAATAGAATAGAGGCAAGAACAGGCTGAATAATTGAACAGTATGCTAACGTTACATGACACATAAACAACAAACTGAGAACGTACCTGGTATGTTAACATAACATATTAAGAGTTATTCACATAACGATAGCATAAATAACATGCTAACAAGTTTACCAAACCATCCGTGTCGCTCCAAATCACTAAACGCAATAAAATCTTCATCTTCGGTGTCGCTTGTAAACAACTCGGCTAACTCCGGACGTAGCCTCTACAACACACATTATCAACACAGGCCTAGAGCGCCCTCTGGCGGTTTAGTGTGAAAATAACATGTGATATGACATAATAATGTGTTAAAAATTTCACACATAAGTCGCTCCGGAGTATAAGTCGCACCCTCGGCTAAACTATGACAAAAACCACTGCATGTTCACATATCCTTACCTCACCCATCACCAGTCCGATTTATAGTCCGGAAAATATGGAACATCTTTAATTACTAAACTCTGCAAATAAAATCCTCATAAAATTCTGTTGTTTGGCCTTTTAAGAATCCGGATCATGATAAAAACAGAATATTTTGCTCTCTAATCAGAAACAAGTAACCTCTACCAACATCAGGCCACAGTCAGTAGAACCAGCATAGAAAACTCAGCACTGTCCTGATGGAGAAAACAGGAGACATTCAAGAACAGCTGATCCAAACAGAGTTCTCTACATCATCACAATGGCTGATAACCATGAAAACAACTGGACAACAACAACTGCACACTGCTGCACAGGAGATAACCAGCTTCTATCTGGAAATCAGACATCTGACATGTGAAGAGACCAAGCTCGCTCGACATTGTTGTTTCCCAGAATGCATCTGGCCCCTACCAGTAATCTGCTTCTACAGTTTTGGCTGCACTTTACCCTGAGTGTTGCTAGTGAAACTGAATCAAAAACCTGAATACTAAAAATAAATTCATACTGTTTAATTTATACCATTTTAAAGCACATTTTACAGTTACTTAAATTATCTAAGCACAGCACTGAAATATTTCCATAATCTGATAAAACCTGACACATCCTTACCTCACCCATCACCAGTCTGGACTTCTGGTCTGAGAACCTCAACAGGATGAATTGTTGCTGGATAAAGACATTTTGTTCCTCTGTCAGATCATAAGTGAAGGTATTTAAACCCTCCATTCCCTGGTTGAAGGCACACTGCTTCAAGTGAATTTGGTTTCTGCTGCTGTTTTGATTCTTCATCACAAGGTAAGATTTGACTCAACAAAGCCAAAATCAAAACCTGCTTACAATTCTGTTCTTCTAATATATTTCATTATAAAATCTAGTTCTGATTCTCAGAAACATGAAAACGTGTTTCCATCATGTTCATATTGATGGACGAAATGTATCCTTTGGTACAGCAACTTGTGAAAATGTTGGATAAAATCATCTAATATTTTCAGTCATACCTCAGAGTAACTGAATGTTTCTTTTCTTCATACAGATGAAATTTGTTCTTTTTACTTTGTTCCTCTGTGGATTCATCTTTAAAATAAATGTGAGTGAAATCTTTCTCTTCTGTTTGCTGTTTACAAAATCAGTTGTCAAAAATCTACTTTTAGTGTTATTTCTTTATTTTGACCAGATGTGAAACAGGCAGTGAAACACTGAAATGTGTGTGTATGAACTGCAGATAAACGATGATAACTTTATTTTCAATCAACTCTAAAAACTTTGAAGACAAAAATGTTTTTTATAATTATTTTTTATATCTGTCTCTTTTGATTAACAGGGCAAAAGTTCATCAGGAGGTTTGTGCTTTAATCTTTCTGGTGTTTTGAGTTTGGTCTTTTCTGTGTCCTTATATTAATATGATCTGAATGTCTCATATGCAGCATGCGTCCCAGAGGAAAAATCCCTCGTGGCATGTGAGGGAACAGTGGCTCAACTCCACTGTGGTAAGGTAACTGGTTTCACTGGTCGGTTCTGGAGCATTACACCGTGAATACATTCCAACATTTCCTCTTGGCTCTGGCAGAAGAAGGTCAGGCTATCTATGTGACCAGTGCTACATATGGACACACTGATAAAAAGACGTGCAGCGCTGGGAAACCTGCCGACCAGCTAAAGAACACTGAATGCTTCACAGACGCAGAGGAAGTTGGTGAGAGGTACAGAGCTTCAGTGTTTCCTGAAGGTTTATCAAACTGGATGTGAATGAGTGAATGAGGAGGTCTAAGAAAGGCAAATCACTGACTTTGACCTGAATCCACAGATGCAACGGGAAACAGTGGTGTAAAGTCAAAGCCAGACGCTATGTGTTCAGAGATCCCTGCAACGGAACCCACAAGTACCTGGAGGTGGAATATATTTGTTACGGTGAGTTCAGGTTCTCACTTCACTAAAATCTTTCTCAAAACAGGAACAGCTTCAGCAAGTTGGTGCAACACAAACAGAAACTTTATGGATGATTTTCCTGCTCATTTTAACATTGTGTGTCTTCTAAACAAAAAGCCATCAGTAGCAGCTTTATTCACTTTGTTCTTTAGCCTGATTAACAAACCCAGGATATTCAATTGGCACATTATTAAAATTATTAGAATTATTTGTTAAAGGTGTTTTTGCTTCCTTTGATTAATTTTTTGTTTTAAAGATAAGAATCATGATAAAAGCATAAAAATGATTATTTCTTTTGGTTTGGACAACCCTGACCGTCCTCTTCATGAGACTGTTTTGGTCAGAGCCTTCTCCAGACTCACTGTAATACAGACTGCTACAACAGATCTCTTCTGCCAAAAGCCATCAGCATCTACACTGTAAAATCTAATTAATTATCAATACTTCAAAAAGCATGTAAACTGACTGCACTTCTATTTACTTAAACAAGTAAATAGAAGTACATATTTTAATTTGCACCAACTAGTGAATCCTTTGTAGAGTACACTTACAGATGAGTTAAAGCAGGAATGATGTCCTGTAGCAGTCTGTATTGCAGCGAATCTGAAGAAGCCTCTGACTGAAGACACTCTTTTCCCAAGATAGTGTAGAAAGGTTGTCATAGTTGCCCAAGTTTTCTTGATTTTATGAATAATCCTCTGTGCATCATCATCTTCATCATGTCCAGATGTTCCCCAGTCGTGCCTAGAATAGAAGCAGAAGTCGCCTTCTTCATCAGGATGCTAATGATGAAGGCTCTGATGCTGCTGCCAGCAGATGATGGAAGAGGACAAAAGACTGAGAGAAGATCTGCAGCATCTTGCTGGCAGCAAGATGGAAGGACCTTAGATTTCTTAAGAAGCCGACAAAAAATAATCTGAATTACAATTAAACATAATAAATAAGGTAATATCATGGATTATAGTTTGAAAATCTTTTTATTTTTCTTCCTTTTATATCAACCTAAAAGATAGCCTTTCTCTCCAACTGCTTCTCTTGGTAAACTGCTTCACCCAAAATAATGAATAGTTCTACATCAGTCAGTTCTACACCACCCAGTTCTACAGAACGTCACTGAGAGAACACACTTTGAACTACTACTGGTAGTTTATAAATCACTGAATGGAACAAAGATATGCTGCTGCTGGATTAACCGTCAGACCTCTCCGGTTCTGGTTCTACTCTGCATCCAGAAACAGAACCATACATGGAGAAGCAGAATTTAGCTTCTATGCACCACAAATCTAGAAAAAAACTTCCATAAAACTGCAAAACAGCCGAAACACTGAGTTCCTTAAAATCAATGAAGCAAGGAAGCAAATCTGATCACTGAGTTCCTTAGAATCAAGGAACTCAGTGATCAGATTTGCTTTAAAAAAGATTTAAAGCAACTTTAAATCCACCTTTTTAAAGTTCTTGGAACCATAATAAATGGAACAGTAATCAACATGATATTGATAATTATTGAGTATATTTATGATTGCCTGTTTTTATGACGTTTTGTTTTTGTGTTTTTTTCTAAAGAACTTTGGACAAATTTTTGGGTGAAATGTGAAATACAAAGAAACTTGATTTATTGATTGATTGATTGGCAATAGACCACCAGAACGCCCAAAACTCTGACAGTAGTTTTGTATTTAGATTCCTATAAAACATAAAACACACACACATGTTTGCATGGCCATCTTTGTGGGGACTTTCCATTGACTTCCATCAATTTCTACAGCCTAAATAACCCTAACCAAAACTCAATTCACACCTCAGTCCTAAATCTAACCACTGACCCAAAAAAAAGCAATTCCCCTGTGGGGACCAGGCTTCTGTCCCCACAAGGAGCAGCAGGTCCCCTGCTTGTTTGTATTGCCTTTTGATCCTCAAAAAGTATTACAAACAAACACACACACACACACACACACGCAAGCTGGTCTGTCAGGCCTCTTTCTCTCCACAGTTCACTACTGGGCTGCTGCATGATTAAGATAAGAAAAACTCCAGAGGACAAACTAATCTGGGTAATTAAATCTTATCTCTGAAAAATGAAGGAAAGATTCACTTGTTAGTTTTGCTAAAAGCAATAACTCAGGATTGTGCTTCTTGTGTTGATGGAGGAGTGTGTCAATGGTTTTGCATTGTTCAAGAGCCTTTCCTTCACCGAGGAGCTCAAATAGTTGAAGAAAAACTCCAAGGAACATTTAAAGTAACGTGCAGAACGGCCAGGTCCACTTTACCTGTGACCTGGGTGAAAAAGGGGAAGGGTCGGGGTCAGAAGGAGGTGAATCCTGAAGCTACTTCTTCACATTTCTGATGATCAGAGCTCATGTAACCTTTTGCTGTTTTCTAGAAGTCAGAACATTAACCTTAGGTCTCAGGTCTTAGTGTGGAAAAACAGGCTGGATTTTAAACTGCTACTTAAAAAAACTGCTGCTTTAAACATTTTGTCTTTGAGAAGGAGCTCTTATTAAATATCACACAATCCACACCAGATATTTGTGCCTAAATCTTAATTCTTTTGTAGTTTATAGCATGTTGCTGATGCTTATGGGGAACTAATTCAACATTAATCATCATAAACATGAACATGAACATCTAACCTCCAATCACGGTTCACATCAAGGCCAAGAATCTTTGTTTACAGAAAATCCCACCTGGCTGCTGCAGCCAGAATCTGAAACCCAACCGGGTTTTTTCATCCCATCATTTTCAGTCTGGTGTGACTTGCTAGCTGGGCTAGGACTATAAAGAGATGATCAGTGATTTATCAACAGGAATGAGGAGAAATTGTTTCAGGTGTGACACACCCATCACCAACCTGAACTTCTGGTCAGAAAAACTCAGCAGGCTGAATTGTTGAAGGACTAAAGATATTATCTTCCTCAATCAGATCATCAGTGAAAGTTTATAAACCCTCCATTCCCCTGTTGAAGACACACTGCTGCCAGAGAGTCCTGTTGCTGCTTCTGCTTTGATTCTTCATCACAAGGTTAGATTTGACTTAAAACTGGATAATGTCAACCTATTGTTGCATTTTTTATAATCTAAGATTTAAACTTACAAAAAAGGAATCGTAAGTTTAAATCTTACAAAAACCTTTTATGTTCATATTTATTAATTAAAATGTGCCATTTAGTTCAGCAGATTGTTGAAAATATTTCATAAAATCATTGAGTTTTTCTCAGCCACATCTCAGAGTAACTGAATGTTTCCTATTTTCATACAGATGAAATTCTTCCTTTTTACTTTGTTCCTCTGTGGATTCGTCCTGGAAATCAATGTGAGTGAAAACCTTCTCTTCTCTTTGTGGTTTGAATATCTGTTGTTAAAAACATTATTTTACTGGTTTTATATAGCAATTCGAGTTTTCTTGTCATTCAGTTGTTAACAAGGTTTTAATTTGATCCTTACAGCTCCAAGAAGCTTTAAGTTAAAGTCCTCTCTTGTTTCCATTGGTGATTAATTTTGTATTTATTTCACAGGCAGGACATGGTTTTCAAAGACCGAAAAGTTAGTGTGGCTAGTTTTAATATAAAGACAAGTTTATTGAATCTAAAATTATAAAACATAAATTTTTCCATTAGCTATCCATGATCTAATGGATCATGGATAGCTTAACTTTTGAATGTCTGATATGAATATGATCTGAATCTTTCATATAACAGACCCAAGGTCGTTCTCAGGGTTAATATCCCTTTTTACATGTGAGGGATCAGTCAGTCACATCAAGTGTGGTAAGGTCACTGGTTTTACTGGTTGTTCTGGAGCATTACACCATGAACACATTCAGATTTCCAACATTTCCTCTTCTGTTTTCCAACAGTAAAAGGGAAAATATTTGTGATCAGTGCTACATATGGACGCAAGGACAAGATTATATGCACCATGGGCATACCTGTCAGCCAGCTAAGGAATACTGGTTGTTCTAGGAAGACAGATTTAGTGTCTCAAAGGTACGGAGCTTCAGTATTTCGTAAAGGTTTTTCAAACTGAATGTGAGTTAACAAATCCAAGAAACACAATATCACAATTTCAAAGAAACTGACTTTGATCTGAATCCACAGATGTGATGGGCTATCGGAGTGCCCTGTCTTAGCCAGTAGCTCTCTGTTCGGAGATCCCTGTCCTGGCACCTACAAGTACCTGGCAGTGAAATATCATTGTCAGAGTGAGTATATGGTCTAACTTCATTAATATCGTTCTGAAATTCAAGAACAACATTGAAAACCATTGATGTCACATAAGTTTTATTCAGGTGATTTAAATTTTCTTCCTTTATCTTAAGAAAATTCAATCAGTAGATGCTTAATTTGCCATGTTTTTAACCTGATTAACAAATCCAGATATTCAATTGGAAAATTAATTAATTGAAATAAGTGGGGGGTTTTTTCAGTCATTTTTGTTTATTATTTATATTATTTCTTTATTTGTTTATTTCTTTTTTTGCTTCCTCTATTTGTTTTTTTTTTTTTAAAGTTAGCATCACAAATTAAAATATCAAGACTTGGAGTTTGGTTGCCATGACGAACCTGTGGAACAGAGCTTCAAACTCTTTAAGGTGGTTAAAACTTTTCCCTCATCAGCTTCAAAGTTCCAGTCCAGCTCAGTAACACAGTCAGCAGCATGAATGCCTTGCAGCAACAAAGTCATGGGTTTGAATCCTAGCCAAGGTCTTTCTGCATTTATTTAGAAAGAATACATTTAATTTTTACATCAAAGTAAAAAAAAAACAGCCTTTATTCTTCAAAGACCTTGTTGCAGGATTACAACCTGTGATATTTCACTTTCTGATGTCTAAAATGTATTGTGCTGAAATAATATTGTTGATATTTTTCAGATCCATTTTGAGATAATGTACCCAGAAGCGACCATCAGATCTGATGTGCTGAGGATGAAATGCACCACAATCAGTAACATCTACAGGCGTTGTGACCCAGTGATGTGCAGCTTCATCTCTCTTTAGTGTCTTTCAGTTTTCTTAGCATTTTAACTGTTTTTCTTCTCCAGTCTTCATCCTTTTTGCTTTTATTTAAACTTTTCTTCATTAAACCTGAATTGCATTTACATTTTGCTCAGTTTGCCTTTGTTAGCTACAAACAGCATGATGTGGGCGAAAACTTTGACAGACTCCTTCCAAACTATGAAAACAGATTAAAAACTGTTTCCAGTCTGAAAAAGAAAGAACATGTGGAGGAAGTTGGTTGAATGTCTGTGAGAATGCTGCCTGCTGTCATCCGGATCAGATCAAGATGGCCCCCAACCATACATGACACCTTTAGAACGTTTTATTGTTAACACACAAAAACTGGCAATTTTATTTTTGCCAAACTTTGCATATAGTTTCACGCCATAACTATTAGCTTATGGCATGAAACTATGACCGTATTTAATACGGTCATGGTTGGCTGAGGTTCATGGGGCTTATTTACAAAAATGGAAAAATGCTTCATCTGACCTCCAAACTTTAAAAACATTCCTAAAACATCACATGGTCATTCAAATGAGCTGGGATTTTTAGAATGCTTCTTTGAATTGTTCTCAACATTTCATACATTCCATGTATGGCCATATCTTCAAATCCCTCACTGTATGATTTTTCACAAGTGGGTACTTAACACAAATATCTATATCTTTCTCAATCCTTTGACAATCCAAACTAAATTGCTCCCAATAGTGGGACGTGTCAACCTTAGTCATTCTGCAAAGTTTGGCAAGAGTCAAACTCACATTTATCATGGCCAGCAACATGTCTGAACATGACTATATTTCAGACTTATCTAACTTTATCTAAAGGGAATTCCAAATTTAAATGAACCTTATAAGTATAATATTTATAAGTTATAATATTTATTTCACCATAACATGATTTGTATTTGGAGTATTTTTCAGTGTTTTGTATCATTTCAATTTCACACTTTTCTGCATTAAATCCTCTTCAAATTCAAAAGCTGCCTGTTCTTTGCAGGAACTAATGCAAGACAGTTTAGCTGACTGAGAACATCAATAAAGTACTGATGTACATTCCAACAGTACATTGCACCCAATATACTGTTGCACATTGTCACTGTCCTGATGGAGAAAACAGGAGACGTACAAGAACAGCTGATCCAAACAGAGTTCTCTACATCATCACAATGGCGGATAACCGTGGAACCAACTGGACAACAACAACTGCACACTGCTGCACAGGAGATAACCAGTGTCTATCTGGATATTAGACATCTGACAGGAGACTAAGCTAGCTCTACATTGTTGTTTCCCAGAATGCATCTGGGCCCTACAGTAATCTGCTCCTACAGTTTGGCTGCACTTTACCCTGAGTGTTGCTAGTGAAACTGAACCAAAAGCATGGACACTAAAATAAATCCATACTGTTAAATTTATACAATTTTAAAGGACATTTTTACAATTAATTGAATAATCTAAGCACAGCACTGACATAATTTCATAATCTTATGTTAGCAAGCAACCCTTATTAGTGTTTGGAGTTAGTAACAACTCCAAACACTGAATGACTTTTTGTTATTTCACCTTCAGTGAAATGCTGGTAAAAACAAACTGAATGTTGCCCTAACTGAGTGGCTCTTAAATGCTCATATGTGGACTTACCTAGCAGGTTGTGTAGAAGTCACTGGGGACACGACCAAGTGGAACTGGAAGAACTCAAACTACAATAATCCACATGGTCATCACATTGAGAAGTGGATATTAATGAACAGTTATACATCACCCAGTTCGACAGTCCCTCACTGAGAGAACAGACTTTAAACTACTGCTGGTAGTTTATAAGTCACTGAATGAATCAAAGATCTGCTGCTGCTGGATCAACCTTCCATAGCTCTTTGGTTCCGGTTGTAGTTCTGCTCAGCATTCAGAACCAGAACCAAACATAAATCTGGACAAATCTTCCAGAAAACTGCAAAACAGCCGAGACACTGAGTTAACTTTGAATCAAGGCTAAAATCCTCCTGTTTAAAGTTGCTCTGACCCATAATAAATGGAACATTGATCAACTTGATATTGATGGTTAATGATGATATTTATGATCTTTCTGATTTTATTACTTTTTGTTCATGTGTTTTTATGATGTAGAGAACTTTGAACAGCTATTTTGGTGAAATATGCTATAAAAATAAACTTGATTGATCGATCGATCAATTGATTGATAATAGACCACCAGAGGGCCCAAAACTCTGATAGTAGTTTTTGAGATTCTTGTATATAACATAAAACACACACACACATATTTGTGTGGCTATCTTTGTGGGGACTTTCCATTGGCTTCCATTAATTTCTACAGCCTAAACCTTGCCCTTACCCTGACCTTATCCATTACATACCTAACCCTAACCCTAACCAAAACTCAATTTACACCTTAGTCCTAAATCTAACTCCTGACCCAAAAACAGTGAACCGGGTCCTCTGCTTGTTTGTAATATCATTAAGTCAGCAAAAGGTAATACAAACAAACTCTCTCTCACACACACACACACACACACCCAGACACGCATGTTTGCGTGACCATATTTGTGGGGACTTTCCATTGAGTTCCATTAATTTCTACAGCCTCAACCTAAACCTAACGCTAACCAAAACTCAATTCACACCTCAGTCCTAAATCTAACTCCTGACCCAAAAACAGCAGGTCCCCATAATGTTGTACATGTCAGGGAAATGGTCCCCAAAAGGTATTACAAACAAACTCTCTCTCACACACACACACACGCAGGCCGGTCTGTCAGGAACTCCCAGGCCTCTTTCTCTCTACAGTTTGCTCCTGGGCTGCTACATAATTAAGATAAGAAAAACTCCAGAGGACAAACTAATCTGGGTATTTATATCGTATCTCTGAAAAGTGAAGAAAAGACTCACTTGTTAGTTTTGCTAAAGGCAATAACTCAGGATTGTGCTTCTTGTGTTGATGGAGGAGTGTGTAAATGGTTTTGCATTGTTCAAGAGCCTTTCCTTCACTGAAGAGCTGAAGCAGTTGAAGAAAAACTCCAAGGAATGTTTAAAGTAACGTGCAGAACGGCCAGGTCCACTTTACCTGTGACCATGGTGAAAAAGGGGAAGGGTCGGGGTCAGAAGGAGGTCAACCCTGAAGCTACTTCTTCACATTTCTGATGATTAGAGCTCATGTAACCTTTTGCTGTTTCCTAGAAGTCAGAATGTTAACTTCCATTCAAATATCCTGAAATTTGCTGCGTCTGGATTGCATGTGTTTATGTGAAAAGATTATCTGTTTATGTTCTTATAATTTGTTCACTCTCAAAAGGTCAGAGGTCATTGCATGGCAGAGACGGGAGGGTTTTTTAGATAAAAGTTAAAGACGCACATTCCTTCAAAAGGAGCTTTCATAACTGTAGTTCCTAAATAATGTATAAAATCTATTACCATTTAACAGTTGCTAACTGTCTGTGAATAATGGAGGATTTTGTAGAAACAGGTTTATTCATATCCAGGTACTGAAAAGCCCAGTGACCTGCAGTAGCTGAAGTGCCTTGCCCAAAGACACAACGACAAACACAGTGAATACATACACACTGAAACTGACATGCTGCCTGTTCTTTTTAATTCAATGATTCATCCCCCTAAACTGTTGCAAAAAAAAATCCAAATGACAAAAATATCAAATTTCAAGATTTAAATCATCATAAAGCAAATTATAACCTCAATGACTGGAAAAACCAAATAAAGGAAACAAATCAGAAACCAAATTAAAAGTGTGCAGTTGCTGTTTTTCAATCTGAAACAGTTGAATTTGAGACGAATCCTGAGTTGATGCTTGTTGTAGATTCATCACAGATTCTTGGCACAAACAAAAGGCATGTTGGAGGTGCATGGCATGTCGTTCCAGTAATCTCCTGTTGGCACAAAAAACAGCAACTTCAATTTACACCAATGTTGCTATAAAGCATGAAGTTTCTCATTTTTCCACAACTTAATAAAAAAATGTTAAACTCCAATAAATATTAATTTACCTGCATAGTTTATTTCCATGCAGTGCTGATTTCCCCCAGAGTTGTCTGGCTGGTTGGAATACCAGCGCTGAAAGCCCAACTCTGACCCATCGCTCCACAGCCACGTTTTCTCCTGATGACAAACACCATCAAATATGTAAAACACAGAACACAAAGAAGAATTTATTTGAGATTATTTATTTTTGTCTGCAGGGCTTACGGATACGGCATCATAGCTTCCAATCCAGGTATCACGAGAATATCCGGTCGCTCTCTGAACCATTTCGCTGATGAAGGCGTGTTCTTCAGAGCTGTGGATCGAAGCCAGATTTCCTCCAATAGAAATGCAGAATTTCTGAAGAAGAACAGTCAACACATTTCAGGTAATATTTCAGAATAAATCAAAAGGTTTTCAATTCAAACATCTCTTCGGTTTGAAAAATGTCAGTAAAGGATTAAAAGTAAACATTAATAGTAAACATTTCCATCTGAGGTTTGATATACATATTTTTTAGTTTATTCATTTCTTGATATTGTTAAACTAAATTGCATCAGTGTAAATTACTATGCAGATCATACTTAGTTATTCAAGATAACAAGATTTCTGCTGTTCGGAGATTGTGGACACCTGGTTTAACGACAAATCTGTGACAGATTTGGCCAAGTTAGCAAACACTGAGACTGTATGTTGTCGGGCAGAAACGGCATTTTAATGCCCAACTAAAACCGTTTCAATCCGTGAGCTGCTCTCTGGATCTGGTAGTCAGTCTGTGGAGTTTATATATTCTTCATTTTAACTTGTTTATGATGTTTTACCTTTATTTATTATGTGTTTTATGTCTAAAACACACCAGTTTAGACCTTTTGCATTGCTCACATTCCAATTCTCAACTCTTAAAAGATGCGGAAACCAAACCATGAAACATTTCAGGTTTATTTCTTTCTGACAACACGCCTGAAGTTTAGGAACAGGATCAGATGTTATCCCAACATGTTGCTATGTGATAACATGGATTTCCTCCTTCCTAAGCTCAGTTTTGCTCCCTACCTCAGCATCAGACCATTTCCTGGAGTTGTAGTAGAAAATGAAGGAGCGAGATCCAAACTGTGTCCAACCAGGAGGGCAAGGAGCCGGACACTCAGCTGCAACAGAACCCAAATGTTAGAGAATGTGTTAGAAACCAGTGGTGCTGAACTGCAATGATCAGTTAACAGTTTATTATTCATAACATGAGATAATGTTTCTGTTTCACTAAAAAAATCGTGTTTCCTGTCATTTTTCAGCTCTTCTGTTTTCTTTTTTATTAATTCTTGAGTTGGAACTCATCTTAAAATGAGCATTTTACCCTTGTTTTGTTTTTTGCACATTCAGAATGAGTTTTGTTTTGTTTTTTTTTGTTTTGTTTTGTTTTTTACCTAAAGAACTGTTATGACTGTATTTTTGCATTGTATGACATAAAGCACTTTGAATTGCTTTGTTGCTGAAATCTGATACACAAATAAACTGGACTGATTGACTGATAAAGTTCTTGAGTCATTTTAAGTTCAGTTATAAATTAAAACAAATTTAATAATGGAAAGTAATACTTTTTCCTTTTCTGGTTGCTACCAATAATTTTCATTTTTCAGAGAACTGTTATCAGTAGATAATAAATGAGCCTTTGTGGTTTGGATTCTTCAAATTATCTTTAGGAAAATGATCTGATATGAAGTGTACATAAATTAAAGATCAGATTTTGGGAGGAAGAACGAGAAGCACCAACCTGCCTTCTCGTGGCTGTCGCTTTGAGCAGGCGCTTGCGAAGACAAAGTTTCCAAAGTTTCTCCTCCTTCTGTCATTTTCTCCACATCTTAAAGTGTTAAAACTGAAATAATCACAGTTAATTTTACTCACAGCTCCAACAGTCAAGAGGCCGACGACAGAGCCGAGGAGGAACACCACCTGACAGCCAGACGCCATCTGAGGAGAGGCATTAAAGTGAAATAAAAACACGAATCCATCCCCAACATCAGAGACTGTTTGGCTGTAAACAGCTTCAGTTTAACAGAAGAAAAAAAAAAAACATCATTACAAAATGGAGATGTTACCTTTGCTGGGTTAAATCCTGACAGATGATCCCAGTTCGGAGAACGGACCTTTTTATAGCCGGTTGATGCTGGAATGCAGAACTCAGGATCACATCTCATGTTTTATTGCTGTCAAAAGGAAGCATGTTGCTGTTACAGGAACTCATGGCAAGAAGTATTTCTTGACATGCAACATATTTTATAAAGCAGTAAACAAAGACATCTACTGATGGCTTAAAGTTCCATTTTTAAGGACATGAATTAGTTGTTGATGTGTGAACTTCTATCAACAGCAGGAAGGTTCTGTTTGCAAGCTTTAAACAGTCCAAATACTGACAGGTTCAGTGATATTAACCTGGTTTTGAACCTCCGACATCCAGGATGCTACAGCTTATAGCGGACGTATTTCAGTTCTCTCCTGAATGCATAGTGGTATTTTAGGAGGAATATTTAGAGGATTTGGGAAAAAGCTAAAGTTTTTTGTTCTCTTGTTGGATCAGAGCTAAGTGTGTTCCAACAGGAAGTAGTTTTACTGTAACCATGGCGACAGCAACTCGGCATTCAGGCTGCGCTAAAGAAGTACCGGCTCATAGTACTATTCAAATCTGTGAAAAACAAAACCTAATTGTTGCGGCTCTAGTTTTATGAACTTATAAGTCTGCAGACAAGCAGCTCTCAGATTAATGAGCAGGTTGTTTGGTTAAAGAAGTCGACAACATTTATATCGCAGATTTTTTAATTATTGATTTACTTTATTTATTTATTTCTCTTATTTAACCAGGTTTTGGTTGAATTGAGATCACAACTCACAGCAACCTGGTTTCATAAAAGTAAAACAAATTAAACCTTATAGAAAAGTTTAAAACAAATTACAAAACAAAATGTTTCTGGAGTCATGATGCTTTTTATATCAGGTTTGATTGTTATCTCAGGAAAAGATAAAGCTGCAGGGAATATCACCTCCGCTGTCACTTTCACCCAGGAATCAGAGTTTAAAATCTGTGAAGATGGCATTGAAAAGCTCTGCAGATAACAAAGTCACCTGTCAGCACCTGAACAATCAGCCTCAGACCTGATCTGCAGCATCCTGCTGCTACAGACTTCAGGGAAACTGGCCATGGGAAATGCTTTCTAAACTGATGACGGATTCATTTGAATCAACTGTCTTATCACAGAAAGAAGATGTGCAAAAGAAAACATTTAAATCAGGAGAATCTGGAAGGGAAACTGTTTCCTGTTAATATTAACATAATAGCTATACATAAAGACGTGCAAATGCAGTAAAACGTGATGCTCAAAATGGCTAAAAATGCCAAACACAATGTTGACAGATTGTCTTTGAACTGGTGTCACAAACTTGCTGGTATGTTGTGGGTTATTGTCCATTTAAGACCCATTTGTCCTCAGACTTCATGGGTCAATAGTTCAACATCTGACTGCTTTGTCCTTCCTGCAGGAAAACTCCAGCCTAAATAAATATATATATTATACTTTATTTCAACAGACTCATGGTCCACAAAATACAAAACAGTACAACATATATAAAAAAAATAAATAAATAAAATAAAACTTTATAAAAGACTTGCACACCAATGTTTCCACAGAGCCGACTGGTATCTTAGCACACTGACAGAGGGAAATGCACCATTTAAAATTTTTTCTTCTTTCTCAGGTTATAATTTGTCAAATAAAAAAAATGATGTGGTAATCTCAAATTTGAAAGTGTGATTAAAAAAAGCTTAAATGTGATGTGTGACTGCAACTCATTTTAAACCCAACAGTAAATGATAGAAACAGGAAACAGTCTGCTGAGAAGATCATACATTTATTTAAACTACAGTCAATTCAGATGGGAGGAAACGTCTCCAAAAAGTCCAACAGGGTCGCAGCGACGGACGTCGTTTGCAGATGACGGCGTTATTCCTGTGGCACACGGCATCGCTGACAGTCTTGTTCTGAAACAGGACAAAAAAATTAACTATCACTTATTTCTCAGGAAATGCTACAAATATGGAATAGGACCACTGTTATGAACATGAAGGAGTTTATTAATGTCTATGACTGTTGTCATGAAGTAGAATAACATGATGTTACATCATGTTTATGTTTAAGGAATTTTATTATGGCACACTCAACAGCCAGAAGTACAAATATTGTAGTAAATTCAAATCATGAGAAGTTTTTCCACAACATGTTTATGATGCAGTTGCAGAAACTGAAAACACAAAAATGTGCAGAACTTAAAACACATTTGTCCTGTGCTTGCCGTCCGTTTTATTTAGTTCATGACATTCTGCACCAGCACATTTTATCTCTTATGTTAATATCCTTAATTATGGCGAAAGCTGATAAATATAAACAAGGATAATTATCAGCCAGCAGCTTTAACTCCAAAGTCTTTGAAACAATAATATAGAACTGGATGAAAAATGCTCTCCTAATCTGTAGAAACCAGTTTGATTTAAAATTTATCAACACTGCAAAGATATTTTTATCACTTCTACTTTTTCCATGAAATAGATTTTGATAAGTAAAAATGGGCATGGAATGTTTAGATGTCTTCAGTAGCAGAAAACTGATGATTTGTCTTGTTTTTTGGACAATGTGCAGCTGGCTCCACCAGATCTCTCACAGCATCACATTGTTCATAAAAAGTTGTGTCATTCCAGCATGTTGAATCCATATTCTTCTATAAAACGATTGACTATGATTTCCCCATCACCTGGATGACCAACCTTATTGTTGTCACTGTGAAGTGCACAATTCAGAAACTGAGATCCAGACAAAAGTCAGGGAGCAAAAACAATCTTTAATACATCTGCAGACGGAGAGCAAAAACACAGTGCATTAGGCGAGAATCATTCTGCTCTAACAAATTCAGAGTTGCATCGTTACTTTATTCACCTAACAGAGGCGGAGACTCAATCTTCTAAGACCAAACAAAAGAAACAAAGGAAAACAGATGGAACAGTTTAACCTTGTATGCTCATTCACTATCATATCTACGGGACACGAAAACTAAACACTCTACCCTCGTGCAGGGGAGGCTGCGGGAAAAACAGCGAGTTCCCAGACAACCGGTCTGGGGAAGTTCAGCAACCCTGGGAAAACTTACTTCAGTAGACACATCTTATTTCATTAGTTTATACACCCTCTGCAACTGCACAAAAACCCTTTTAACTGTTATACAAAAAACATTACATTTATATGATGCATAAAGGAACATTATTTGATTCAAATAAAACATTTTGCCTTTAAAGAAAAACTCCTTCACATCACCAGTTTATTCTGGAACTGGTTGCCATATTTGGAGTTGTTTTCCTGATAAGCACATCTTCCAGGATGTTCTGATCTCAGGACAGTAGACCATGTTGGATACATATTGCTCCCGGTGCGAATAAGTGTGTAAAAGACAGTGTGTGTGTGTGTGTGTGTGTGTGTGATCTTTGTTTTCTAAAGCTGCATACTTTGGGCTGAAAGAAACTGTGTGAGTGTAAACTCTCCTTTGCTGCAAAGAATATCCGGTTACGGTACGGCTGCAGTGAATCAGACTTTGATCCAGCAGGAAAAACAGGTTTGTCGACTAATGGTTCATTTGAACTCTTTCCAAATGCTCCAAATGTCTTATTTCTCCTGGGTCTTTATATTTAAAGCACAATTTTACATCCAGGAAAGAACTGAAATATAACAATAACAGCAATCCTGCATAAATTGATGTGTCGAATGGTTCAAAACCAGATTAATATGCAGCTTGCAAACAGAACCTTGCTGTGGTGAAACCTCAGACATTTATGGGAACTAATTTGTTTCCATAAAAAGAGAACTTAAAGTTATTTATACGTCCGTCCGTCCGTCCGTCCGTCCGTCCGTCTGTCCATCGTCTGCCGCTTATCCGGAGTCGGATCATGGGGGTAGCGGCCTAACTAGGGATCCCCAGACCTCCCTCTCCCAGCCTCTTCCAGCTCCTGGGGGGAATCCCAAGGCGTTCCCAGGCCAGTCAGGATACATCGTCCCTCCAGCGTGTCCTGGTCTTCCCCTCCTGCCAGTGGGACCTGAACTCCTCACCAGGGAGCCGTCCATCCTGACCAGATGCCCGAGCCTCAACTGGCTCCTCTCGATGTGAAGGAGCATCAGCTCTACTCCGAGTCCCTCCCGGATGACCGAGCTTCTCTCTCTAAGGGAGAGCCCAGCCACCCTACAGAGGAAACCCATTTTGGCCGCTTGTATCCGAGATCTCGTTCTTTCGGTCATGACCCAAAGCTCATGACCATAGACGAGACAAACACAGTTTTACATTCAGGAAACAAATAAATTATGAAGGTAACAATATTCCTCCATAAGCTGATGTATGATAGAGGTTTAATTATCACTCAACCTGGCAGTATTGGATTGTTTGTTGAAACAAAAAACTTTAAGCCATCAGTAGATGTCTTTGTTTACTGCTTTATAAAATATGTTGCATGTCAAGAAATACTTCTTGCCATGAGTTCCTGTAACAGCAACATGCTTCCTTTTGACAGCAATAAAACATGAGATGTGATCCTGAGTTCTGCATTCCAGCATCAACCGGCTATAAAAAAGTCCGTTCTCCGAACTGGGATCATCTGTCAGGATTTAACCCAGCAAAGGTAACATCTCCATTTTGTAATGATGTTTTTTTTTTTTCTTCTGTTAAACTGAAGCTGTTTACAGCCAAACAGTCTCTGATGTTGGGGATGGATTCGTGTTTTTATTTCACTTTAATGCCTCTCCTCAGATGGCGTCTGGCTGTCAGGTGGTGTTCCTCCTCGGCTCTGTCGTCGGCCTCTTGACTGTTGGAGCTGTGAGTAAAATTAACTGTGATTATTTCAGTTTTAACACTTTAAGATGTGGAGAAAATGACAGAAGGAGGAGAAACTTTGGAAACTTTGTCTTCGCAAGCGCCTGCTCAAAGCGACAGCCACGAGAAGGCAGGTTGGTGCTTCTCGTTCTTCGTCAGTTACAATTGACTTGTGACAAATCTGTCAAAAACAATCTAGACAGGTATCAGAAAAGCAAAATGTATGACTTTCCATCATTAAATTTGTGTTTTAAATTAATCTCTATGGAGCTCCTCAGGAGACACCAAAGTAAAACATTTAAAAAATAAACTTTCCAGAAAAATAAACTTTCCTTATGTTTCTGTCATAAGTAATAAAACTGTAAGCTTTGTGTTAACTAGTTATTGAAGAATAATATATATTCTTCTGTCTCCATTTTGTTGCAGCCGACTGTCCGGCTCCTTGCCCTCCTGGTTGGACACAGTTCGGATCTCGCTGCTTCATTTTCTACTACAAGTACATGAGATGGTCTGATGCTGAGGTAGGGGACAAAACTCAGTTAGCTCAATGGAGGAATAAAACTGATTCTTCTGGTGCTGAATGAGGAAGAAAGTCATTTTGATTAATCGAATCAGCAACTGCTTGGATGAATCAGGATGTTGTCACAAAAAAACAACCATCCGACTTCAACTTCATGCTGTTGCAAATCTTCAGATATGCTATAAGGAAGGACAGAAAAACAAACCAGAAACCTTTCATGGTGTGTGAGTCTAAACTAACTGGAAACTTTGAGCACCAAATGAACCACAGTCTTCCAGACTCATAAAAGTAATCTATCCAGAATAAATAACTGCATATCATGCTTCTGGTATGCGTACATCCTAAAATTAACAGCAAAATGTCAAATGATTCAGGCCTGCCTTTTTTATCAAACCAGCTGTGTATATTTATTGTTAGTTTCTGATTATAAAAAGAACTTGATGTCATCTGCGTACGGATGTACATTTATAAATTCAGTGACACAGTTAGTGGAAAAATTAATAAAAAATATGTGATCAAACACAAAACCCTGGAGAACTCCAAAACTAAGTGTGTGAGGAAGAATTATTGTTTACATCAGTTCAAACATTTTGGGGCCAAAACTGTGAAGTTCAAAGTGTAAGTTTAGCATTAATGTCGGCTTTAGCTTGGTGAGTTTGTGGTTTTATTTAAACCATTTTCATGAAAAAAGAAATTGGCTTCATGAATGAGAAACAATTTATGTTGTACCAAACATTATTTTATGAAGATTTATATTAAAGCATATTAAAATTTTAGCCTAAAAAAACCATGTTGGCCGAATGGAGCCATATAATGGAGCCATTATAGAAATGTGGGCGGAGTCCAAATCATTGAGAGGGCCACAAAGTCAAATTTATTTTACTTTGAAATTTCCAAGTTCTTTTCCAGAAAATCTCTCGAGATTTTTTCTTGTAAATGTTTTACTTTTGGAGCTCAAAAATTTCCAATTTACGTTCTGGAAAATTTCAGAGATTAACCTCAAACTTTCTTAGTTTTCTGGCAGAAATGTACTTCCTTACTCTTTTTTTCTCCCCCTAATATGCCACCATAGACAAAACATGTTTAGGAATGTTTTCTTAACTTAATTTCTTTCATTCGATCCTTTGCCTTTCAGAAATTCTGCATTTCAGTTGGAGGGAACCTGGCATCGATCCACAACTCTAATGAAATGTCACCTTTGTCAGTGACATGATTACCAGAGCGTCTGGTTCTCGTAGTACCTGGATTGGAGGCCATGACGCCTTCGATGTAAGTCTCCCAGACACTCTGAGTGTTTGGTGCAGATCCTGCAGTTAGTGCAACATAAACTGGTCTTCATTGTTGTGTTGTCACTACATTTTGTTACGCTGATCTTTGGTATCAGGAGAAAAAATGGCTGTGGAGTGACGGATCCAGCTTTGAGTTTGCGCACTGGTACAACAACCAGCCAGACAACTCTGGAGGAAATCAACACTGCCTGGAAATAAATTATGGATATTTACTTGACTTTAAATTGTTTATTTACTCTCCCGTTTGCTGATAAAACTGGTGGATAGTTCGTAAGTAGGACACTGAAATGACTGCTGATTTTTCCCCCAAAACAGGAGACTACTGGAACGACATGCCGTGCACATACACCAGGCCGTTCGTTTGTTCCCAGGATCTCTGAGGCAGTCAAGAACGTCTCAGCCTTCATCTGACTTACAGTTCAAATCACATTCAGCTGCACACTTTTAATTTGCTACTTCTGTTCATAAAATTAACTCAACGTGATTCTTTTTCTTCTCATCTCTTTAAAATTGTTCAAATATAAATTTGGTTATTGGGATATTTTAATGTGGACAGATTATTTCTTTATTTAGGGACTTTAATATCTGAATAAAACTGAGTGATATGACTTGTCTCTCCAAAGTGAGAGACCTCCTTTCTCTCACTTTTGATGTTTTTTTGAGGATCAAGTGAAAAGCGAGATATTTAAAGATCTCTTAATGAATAGTCCCAGTTTATTTCACACGACTCCCTTAGAAATGGAGCAAAATGAAGAGCTGTGCATTTGTCATAGTATATTAGTAACGATGCAGGAGCTGCATTATGTCAAAGTCCCAGATGTTTTTGCAGCTGTTTTATGTCCTGTCTGAAGGATGCTGCTGTGTTTGCTGCTGCATCACCTAAACAGATTCCATTTAGCCTAATAATACATTCATCTAATTTGTTTGTTGTTTAAAAGAAATAAAAATAAGTGATTGGTGCTAAATAAAAGACTAATATGGAAATGTTAACCGTTTTTAAACAGAAAGCAGAAAATTTGCGTGATAAGATGTCGCCCCCTGGTGGCTGATCTAAAGCATTACATAACTAACTCTAAAGACTTGCAACTGTCTGCAAGGGGAATTTTTTTGTCTTTCAAATTCGTGTCTCCAAGCTTTCTCCCCACCAGCAACAATATAAAGCATAAAAAACTCTGAGCTGCATTTAGTTAATTTCATTCAGAAGAGCAAGAGGAAAGGATAGGAGGGAAAGAGGCAGGATAAGATATTCACCCAGCATCCACTCCACACAGGAGGCAGATTTTTATTTCCATTTTATCAATATTGCTTGAATTTCTGCCAGTAATAAATATTTCAGTTTTACTGTGTGATTATAAAAAGAGACAGAAAAATCCCCACAATCCCTGGAACGATGCTAACTAGCCTAGCATGTGACTGACCTCAGTGGCTTTCCCTGGAGCTGGGAGGATTTGAGCTGGTCTGGGAGCTCAGCACTGCTGCTGACTCTCCTGTTGTTCAGTTGGTAAAGGATGCAGGACAAGTTAAATGTATGAATATATTGGTAAATGTTTCCCAACACTGAATAAATCCTGTTGAGATGGAGACTAACACTGGTATGTAGCTGAGCTAACGAAGCTAACAGGTTTCTGGAGAAAAACAGTAACTTCAAAATCCTTATTTTATATTAATTACATTCTCTCGGCTAACTTTGTGTTTTTGAAGTGCTTTAATTACACATTCTGATTGAGGCTTTCCTAATATATCAGCCATTGTTATTGAGAGGCTTGTTGTCTTTTCCTTTACATTTTATCAAACATGTTCAACCTCTTTTATTCCTACTTCTATTTCTTTACAGCGGACATTTTCCTACAATATTTAAACCACTACTAAGACTTGTAATCCTCATCCTATTCATCCATATTTCCTCCTTACATTAACCGCCTGCTGTTGTCTTTGGATGTTGCTCCAATATTTCCATATATTTCATTACTTGTTCCTGCAGCAAAAAACGCCCACAACATGATGCTGCCGCCCCGTGCTTCACAGTTAGGATGATACAAGCGTCTCTGTTTCCTCTCCAAATGTAACGATGGTCATTATGACCAGACAGTTCCAATATAAATTTACACTTAATTTATTTTAAAGGAAGTTAAAGCTATTTTTCCAACATAAAATTCTATTTTTTTTTAATGTCCACTACAGATCTACAACCAGAATGCCAATACATTTGTCTTTAAATCAGTAAAATGACAAGAGGAATGTGAAACAGCTGATTTGTCGTCATTTATTTTTAAGTGTAGTTTCAATTTTTAAAAAACTGTGTGTAACATGAGTGACAGAATGAGGGAGGAAGGAGGTACAGGCTGAAAATGTCAGACGTTTTCTAATTAGAAAAATAAACGACATCAGTGACAGACTTGGTTACACCAGGATGACGAGTTCATTCCTACCGTTTCCATCAAAGACACAGTGGCTGAAAATGCACCAATGTGATCAGTCATGAACATGGGATCCGCAGAGGAACGCCTCAACACATCGGTAGTGTTTGGAACAATTACAGTTTCAAATCAGATCTGTGCGGCTGGCCGCCGGCTGTGCTCTGTGCCTGCTGTAACTGGGGAAAACGGTAAAAACACAACTTCTAATGATTAACCTGATCAAAACGAGCATCTTGCACTGAAAGCAACTTCACTTTGAGTCGGGGTGAGAAGTGTCGTTAAGAAAACAGCTGGAAAGGTCAAACATACAACGATGAGGGAGAAGGCTGAATGCACACGTTATTCCCAACCGGAGCGGGGGCGGCGTTCCTCCGGACCGACGCCGGGAGGTTCTGCTCCGCGTCTCCTCGCATGCGATGCTTACGGCGCCGAGTAGATATCCAATAAGATTAACTCTTTAGGAATAAATGGGCTTGAGGTTCCTATGGTCCTTTCAAGCACACACATCAAAGAATACAACCACATCTCACGCTATTCTTTAAGCAGGAAGCACAGCGGCTCTGCCCCCCCGCCGCCGCCGCTCAGAGTCCGTCTAAGACACGGCGTCTCGGTTCCCTACACGTAGACTCCCTCCGCTCGCCACCAGGTTGCGCAGCAGTTTGCAGCGGCCGGCCAGGTAGTCCTCCTCGTCAACATTGACCAGCAGTTTGATAGCCTCGTGGCCCACGGCCTGCTTTAGGGAATCCGTGATAAAGACCCCTTTGAGCGCCTCCAGCAGCGAGCCGTTGATGTAGTCCCTCCAGAAGGCGTCCAGGTAGGTGAGCTCCGAGAACTTGATGTCGCAGATGATGGAGCCCAAGTCTCTGGATTTCAGGATGGTGTTGGCCTGGTTGAAGCGCTCAAACTGCCGCTCCACCGCCTCCTGCTTGTTGGAGAAGATGTTCCCTTGGAGGGCCGACTCGTGCTGGCAGTATTCTGCGCGAACCCGAAGACGAATATCTGAAAAGGGACCAACATGAAATCAGAAAATGATCCCGTCCAGTGCATTATGGGCCTGGCGGGCCTCCAGGTTCTCTTGGTTCTGTTTGTTTATTTGTTGTAATTTATCATGAGACTAACTGATTTATTGCTTCTTTCAATAACATGATCAGTATGTGAACACATTGGGAGGCTGAGCTCAGCCTGTTTTAACCCGGGAACAGAAACCGCTCTACAATCTAACAACTTCAGCCAATAAAGTCAGAAGACTCAGATTAAGGATCAAAAATATACGGACACTTTAATTAGGATGAAACAACTCAAGAGAAAAATATTAATATTTATTTTAATTGTATTGTTTGCCTTTTTTAAGGTGTTGATAATGTCTCCCAGTAGCATAATTACCTCGTCATATTGTCAAATTTCCTGTCAGCTTTAAACATTTGAAGTCAAAAACCCGTCGAGTTGCTGGCGGGCGCCTTGGCGCCCCGACCACAAGGTGACAAAAACAAAGTGTTTCTGTGTTCTATAGACGGGCGCCACATGGGGGCGCTGTGGGACCTCAGAAAGATGAGAAAATAAAGGAACATTTTTTTTAAAAATCACATAATTTTTTAAAATATAAAATGTTTAATCCTAATTTTTCTTCTCTGTTATTCATTTTTATATTAAATAAAAGTTTAAATAAATTATTTCAATGTTATTTCTGTTCAGCTGTCAGACAAAAATTGTAAAAGTTTGACAAGAGAAAGACCAAAAGAACTGTCCAAACGTGGAGAAGCTGTCAGCTGAAACTGTGGGAATTAAATTAAATTAAATTAGATGTGATAATATAAAATATGAAATAAATATTACATATATTTGTTCATCACTTCCTGTTGTCCTCTTCCTGTTACTGAGCTGAGCTTAACATAGAAGTCAGATTACGTCATTTCTTCTTCTGTGGTGTTACATACACATCAGGACTGACTGCTCACGTTTATATACATGAGAGATCGTTTTAGCGTTGCATTCTCACTAATATAACGTTTCTAACTCCTCTGAGCTGCAGTCCTTTCCATTCTCACCACAGGTTTGCTTTTCTTTGCAGTCGGCAGATGAATTACTCCTCTTGCGCTTGCGGTGCGGCGCCGGAGGGCTCGGCTTGGTTCGGGGAGAGCCCACATGTGATCCTGATGGGGAGCAGCATATGAACGGCTGTGAACCTATGAAGTAGAATCACATTTAAAACTGTCAGGAAACCATCTCAGCAGAAGTTAAAGAGGTCTTTGAAGAAACATGTTGCTGTTTGTTGTTGGTATTTTTGCCAGCGGACTGCTGTAAACATGGCGGCTGGGATGTTTCCCACGCAGACCCACCTGTTCTTCTGTGGGCTACGGCGTCTTTACACTGCTCTGATCCTCTGGGTGAAATGTATCGCACAGACGTTTCCTCCAGGTACTTGTCAACAGGATCTGGGCATACTGGAAACAACTTAGTTAGTCGCTGATTTCTAATGCAAACCTCCAAACTAACAGAACCAAGAACCCAAATGCACCAGCGATCATTGAATGCTGCTGATTTTACAATTAAATTTTAATTCAGTATGATGAAAAATGTTCTTAAAGAGACAAAAGTTCAACCTAAACTCTTGAATGATAAACAAGTTTCCAGCCCCTAGAGGGCAGCAGTGTTCAAATTAGCCAACAGGCTGTGTTCATGATTTGTGGTGATTTGCGCTCTCACTTCGCCTATTAGCTGTTGCTACGCGCTAGCAGCACGACGGTGGCGTTTCTGGTGTTTTATGGGACAAATAAGCATTAATTGTGATGCTGGATGTCCGACAGCTTTTGTGATGTAGTTACATTTCGGAGGAGAGAGAGAGACAACAAGAGGGAGATCCAATTAATTGCAAATATTTCTGAGTTACAAAAGTAAAAAAATTCAATAAAACAGTCAGAAATTTCACTAAACAGCCTGAAAACAACGTCTTCTCTTGGGCGACCAGGGGAGGTAAAATGGAGTCTTAGAGGAAGGCGGTTTAGAAAAGCCAGAGTTGAATAAAACCGAACCTTTGTGATTGAGCAGAACCCTTCCTGCAGCATTTCAGATCAGCTGGCCCTTTAAGAAGTTTCAGTTTTGCAGACACCACACAGATTAATGTTTTATTCAGGAACAAGATGTTCAGAACTCTGGCATTGATGTGCAAGCGAAACGATGGGGCCCCACGGACGCTGCTAATGTGCATCCTGGATAAAAATAACTCCAAGATTCCACATAGAGGAACGGACTGCAAAGAGACGCCACTGGAGGGAAACGACTGGCCGCAGAAGTTTGTTCCCAAGGTGCGTCTTCTCTCAATTTATTCAAACTTGTATGGGTTTATAATCTTTTAATCTATTCGGTCGAATGGATTCTCAATGCAAAACTACAGCTAAATATCAGCATAGCAGCGAAATCGTATTTATGGAAAAATCCTATGTTCAGGTTTAAAGTCACAGTTTGGTGTGTTTTCAACTTCATTCAGAAGTAAAACAGAAAATAATTTTCCATTTCTGACATTAATTTGATTTAATTTTATTCTAAACTTAAAAAATTGGAATTAACTGAACGAACTGGTTCGGTTATTTTTCATGAATTAAACTGTAAACAATACAACCCCTTGAAAACGGTGCAGACTGAAACATGTTTGAATCACTTAGAGTTGTTTTGACATGTTGGCAGTCTTGTGTCCCAGCTGTACTTGAATGCATCAACAGAGATTCCTCCAACAGGATGTAAGGAGTTGGACCGGAGGCTCAGCTGGATTTGGACTTTAGCTGATTTTTCTCAGTGCAAACAAAGACGTCAGAAAAAGTATTTTTCCCGCCTATTAAGTTTCACTGCAGGCTGAATGATTAAAATGTTTTCTAAAAGGCTAATTTTTGATTTTCTGCTTGGAAATCCCTTTATTCAGTTCTTTTCTTCTCCTCCTCTGTATCAATCAGCACATTATCGCCCCTGTGAGGCTGAAGTGAAAACTGCATCTCTTTTACTGGACAGCAATAGTTCAGTTGAACTAAAAATATCATGAGTCTGTGTTCATGTTTGTCCGTGAGGGTCAAGCAGAGCGCAGCGGCCTTTGGATGACCCAGGGGTGAATGTTTGACCCTCTTCCTGTTGGGTTTATAAGAGGAACCACAATGCAGGGAGAAAGTTTATCTACATGAATTATTGGATTTATCAGAAAAACGTGGAGCTGAGAAAGCATTAGATCCAGTTTGGTACTGGAGTAAGTTGGCTGCAGAATCTAAGTGGATCTGAACTGATTTTGATTGATCCGTTTCATTTCTTTCAGAGGTTTTATGAGAATCAAAGTTTCTCTTTAGAGTATAAAACATTTTTATTCCTCTGATTTACCGGCAGTTTACAGGTTACTTGTGAATAGCTGCGTCTTTTTCTACATTCTGCTAATGTTGAAAAAAATAAACAATTTTGCAATTATGGTGTTTCCATTAAATAGGAAATTAAAGTCATACGTGAATAATTTTTCTCAAGCAATAAGTTATAGAAAATCATGGCAGCGATGGATGTAAACAGTTAAATAAAATATATTCATAGCTCAGCCAATCAGAGGAGACATCAGCGTTCTACGCAGGCGTTGGAGCAACAAGCCCCGCCCACTAGGGAGCGGCGACGTCTGCGGCATTTTGAGGAAAATTGGAATGAGACACAACTTTGGCTGCACATTGTCTGAAAAAAACAAAACAAACCATCCTCCTCCAACTACTTCCTGTTGTATTTTTTGTCATTTCTGCCAGTAGTAACATCTGGCTGATGATCATGTGACTAGTGTAATGTGAAAAAAAAGTGTATTCATAGCAGTTTTGCAAGACATATCTATTAAAATCCGTCTGAAAAACAACATCATCGTCCAGCAAAAGATTTTTTTCAAAATTTCCGTGTTTCTTGTGAGCAAATTTATTTTCATAATTCAGGTTGTGCAGTTCTGTGGTTGATGGAAACGCAGCTGCTGTTGAACAGAAACCGTAACTCACCAGTTTGCCGCTTCCTGAGGGTGACGTAAGGCAGGAGGTCGTGGCGGGTGATTATCCTCAGGAGCTGGAGAACGTGTCGAAAGTTCGTCTCGTCGCACCGGCCCTGGCGTTCCAACGCCAGCAGGAAGTCTCTGCCGCTCCTGATGCCGCCGCGCTCGTACTCGTCGATCACGTCGACAAACAGGAAGGACAGCACCCTGACGTCCCTGTGAGTTAGCTGGGCTCCGACTATGTCGAACATGCGATGGAGGGAGTACAGGCCGTGGGAGTTGTCCACGGCCTCCTCAGGCCACGGCTCAAAGCCCCCGTCTTGTCTGGATGAGCCGGAGTTTGTGGAGCGAGCGGAAATGTTTCTGTTGGCCGTCTGGTCGCTGGTCGCCGCCACGCTGCGGCCCCGCCTGCCTACCAACGCTCTGTGCTCCAGTGGCCCGCTGTTCGCCCGGCTCTGACTGAAGTCCACCCGCAGCTGGGAGTGAGCCGAGGAGTTCGGGGCCAGGTGAGCAGGAATACCGGCATTCGGGATTGGTTGTTGTTGTTGTGATGTCATATCCAAGGTCGATAGAGACGAGAGACGTTAGGATCCTCTGCTCCGACAGACGAGCTGATGAGACGAAAGCACAAAGCAGGAAGAGTAAAACTACTTTTCATCAGGATTCGCAGCTCCAAAGCTACAAACCACGTCTCCATTCTCTGTTTCCACTGTTTACTGAAATACCTTTTTATTGCACAATTGTTCTTACTACTAATTAAATTATTAGTCGCAATAAGCAATAAATCAATTAATAGTAGAACTGGACAATATTACTGAAAAACATATAAGCAGTAAAACAAAACGTAACGTTTTCTGTCCAGAATACGTTATGACTCCTTGTTTTTCCTAATCCAGATTCATTTTATTCAGTTAATCTACAAAAAATAAAAACCACATTGCAAGAGGAAAACAGTCTTGAATTTATTTCTATTGGTCACATTTTTTTAAACACTTCCCACAGCCGCTGGATGCACCAGACTATTTCAATACCAAGTAAAGATTTTTTTTTAATTAATTGAGTAGAAATATATTTTACTTATATTGCAGGGGGTTGGGGTTTTTCCACACATACTGTACAATTTTTTTTCTTTTGATTACCTTCCTCAGTTGCAAATTCCATAGTAATTTAATTTTAATCACTGTACACAACTTAACAATAACAGCATTGGCCGATGTTGGACGTTTTTTTAACGAGAGCTGGGACTCGATTAAAATTAAAGCTAGTTAATTTCAGAGTCTGTAATCAATTGTATTTTAATATTTTCCAGCATTCCTTTAGATTATTTTTAAAGTAAAAATTAACCCCCAGTGTGCTGAGAGGAAGCCACATTTCGAAAGCCATCAGATGTTAACGGATGTTGCTTGTGCGTCTGATTTATGGGTGTACCAGAAATGAACAAATACAAAGGTTCCGACGGGAACCAATGTTTATTTCCATCTGTTTGCTGTTTGTATTTCAACAATAGGAGAGAAAATTGTTGGTCATGTGACAGTGATGAATGCAGAGCAGGACAGCGATGCTGTCATGTTTTCACTGTGTGTAAAGAAGTTAATACAATATTGGAAGATATCTGATAGCAGCTATAACAGCAATTTTTATATCACAACATTCCTCAACTGATCAGTATTACCTATCCTATGTTTTCCAATTTTCTCTATTATAAAATCTCTTGTCCTTATTTTTATGTTTTACCTTTGCATGAATCTGCATCCTCCCACTTTCCTTTGACTTGCTGCTGGTACACCTGAATTTCTCCATTATAGGACAATGAAGAACATTTCTATTGTATTCTTTTCTAAAAAATATAAAAACATCTGCAAGGGTGAAGCTAAATGTTTCAACATGTATTTCTTCCGTAGGGAAACAAAACTGATGTCAGGTAAAACAGATTTGGATGATTATTGATATCAGTGTACATTAGTGGTCATTTAACTGAATATATCTGGATAAAGGGGGCATTTAGCTGTGATGGACCTCTGAGCTGAACACATGTGATGGGCTGTGGCTGTTTATTGACGCTGCTAACGACAACATTTCATCTCTGTTAGCTGACAGCGACAGATAAATTCACTCCAGACAATAAAACGCATAATCCACACGCAAACGTCTCCTGCAGGTGAAAGTTTTACTTTACCTGGAGTGTTTTGGGATGATCTGGATGAGCCTTAGACAGCAGGAGTCCGCGGTGGATAAACAACATGAAGCTAGCTGCTCCTGAGCTGTTAGCAGCTTAGCTTCTTCTCCAGTAAAACCCGTCAGCTCCGTTCTGCGGCTGCGCTGCAGTTCACTGGAACCGGCCGAACCATCGCTTAAAGGCGGACTGAGGGGCAAACAGCAACCCGCAGAACAGGACCGAACGGTAACGCAGTTGTTTTGGTCCGGCTGTCGACATCACAGGTAAATTAAGCTAAAGAATTTTCGGTGTTGAGGTAAAATGAAAGAACATCCGGGTCGCTCTGCGGTTGACTTCCGGGTTTTCGATTCAGTTTTTTTTTTTTCACTTGATCGAATAAATAATAAAAACAACTTATCAAATTTGACACAAACAAAAAAAATATAAAATACATAAACACAATTGTTCAATATTTAATTTAAAAATTCTTAGCTGTAGTTTTAATTACTGTAAAATTATCTTACAGTTATCTTGTTTTTGTATTTATGACACATTTTTTGGGATGAAAAAAATGTTGTATCAGACAAATAATGCAATTTTAAAACAATGATATTATTTATTAATAAATTTTAAAAATCAGCTTTCCAAACCAAGATAGTCCTATATCAGCTTAATAAATCATAAATGTACTCTAGATTATCATGGTTTTTGGAAAGTTGAGCTCATTTTCACTGAATGTGGCTACTAGATGAGTAAAATCAAGAAATCACTTCAACAGAAAGAGCCTGAAACATCTCAAAAAACTACAAATCACCACCCCAGTCGGAGGAGATGAGGAATGGATGAGAAGCAATGTAACTGACATCTGACAGTCATAGAGATATTCCTACAGCTTTGGGATTCAAATGACCACATTCACAACCTGGAACGGTAGAGAATCGTCTCAGCAGGGGTCAACCAACCCAAATTACTTCAATAACTCATCAATGATTCATCCAGGAGGTCACGGAGGAACAGGAACACCTGAAACCCTATGGGCCTCACTTGCCTCATTTAAGGTCATTGTTCATAAGTTAATAACTAACGACGAAGACATTTTATCAAAGAAACATCTTAAAAATCTCCACAACTTTTGAGGGCGAAAATTTTCTGGACTTATGACACAAAAACTGACATTTCAGAACAATTTCCATCCTATTACATTTGGTGCAAAACTAACAGCGTCTCAAAGAGTACAAAACAACAAAACAAATAGGTAAACATGAAACATGAACAGTCAAAGTCAGGACTTAAATCTGACTGATGTGCGTTCGTGTGCCTGAGTTTCTCTAAATATCAGGTCATTTCAATTAGAAACCTGACGGTCTCTGCTGGGAAACTAAAAACGGGTTTTAATTTTCCAATAGGATCATGACTCATAAGTCACATTAATCTGAACAGCAACGGCTCAACAGACCCAAAATCAATCTTTCTCTACTTCAGCCCCTGGACCGAAGACGTGTAGAAACCTTTGGGCAGAGCTGACAAAGGTTTCTACACCAGGACCCATTCTCCACATGGTTCTGGAGAAGATCAGGACTATCTAGTGGCATCCAAAGTCAGGCCTCAAGGGTCGGCGTCCTACGTATTCTAGATGTCATCCACGGTCAACAGACCTGCACCAAATGACTGGCTCGTTGCCAGGCCTGTGGAGAATTTTAAGACGTGTTGGTTCGGTAATTTAGCTGTTGACATCAGCCGTGTTGGAACAAGAACTTCCAAAATCAGAGGTATCAAACTGGAGTTTCTAAATATGAAATATCGTTTTACTGGAAACTTAAATCAGCTCTACGCATTTTATCATGTTAATGACCATATCTGTCAGTTGGTGCATGTTGGTCTCTTTCTTGGACAAATGATTTTCTTGATGTCTCAAACAATCAGCATTACCTTCAGACTTTTTTCTACGTTTTTGTACTTCCTGTAGATTCTCAATTTGCCTGGACAGAAGTCACTTCTTTGCTGACCTTCTTGACATGAAGCAGCTGTCTGGGAGTCTCCATCTCACTGCCTATGCAGATACATTTATATCAACTCCTGCAGCTGCTAGTAAAGCTCCTCGGGGGGGAGGAGAGACGTCATCTCAACATAAACTCATAAACTGAACCTCTTCTCTTGAATCTACTTTATCCATTAAACTGTTAAACCTTCAGATGGCGTGTTTGTGGATGTGTGGCCGTTTTGACACAAAACAATGCAAATGACAGACGTTTCTTTGGAGATAATAATTTCTAGCACACAAGGACAATGTCTTAAAACACATCTGTCCTTCTGACTTTTTTGCCTCTGCACCTGTGATTATGAAATTAAGTCTGAAGGTGGAGACAATACTGACTTTGATGGCGTTCCACCTATTTACATTTACTTAAATATTTCATTATTTTACACACCTGGTTTAAATGAATAGGTCTTGGGAAGGAAACGTTTTGTAAGACCCTTCATAATCATTGGGATTAGACTCTTTACCTCGATTCTGCCTGAAAAAATCTGGTGCATATTAATATGATAATCCAAACGTTTATAGCAATAATTTTATTGAAAAGTCTTTTCATATGCACTTTGATTTCATACTGCTGTCAGAAGACAATGTTTGTAAAGAAAAAGTGTAAACATGTCTTCAGGAATGGACTTTGATGACAACTTGAAGTGAAATGTTGTGGAGGGAAATGCCACCAGAGCTCCTTACTCAACACCTTTCATGAACTCCAGGAACTCTGCCAAAGACAAAAAACACACAATCTCTTAATACAGCTTATTGTAGACAGGCATAAATACATTCCAGTTTATGCAACGCTCTTAGAGACTACAACTCTCCAAGAATAGCTACAATCTGCAAATATCTGAGATCACCTCTAAGATGTATCAGTTAATTAACCAATTAAACCTTAATATGCATTAATACACACATTGGAAACCGTCTTAGCACTAACCCAGATGCTAACATCAACTGTCTTCTTTATATCGACCCTTGGAGCTTCAGCCAATCAGCACCAAGGGAACTAAATGTCATTCCTGGATCGACCTCTTTGCAAACGCCAGCCAACCACATGTCAACAAGTATTGCACTGTCTTTTGAATACTGAAGTTATGTGCTATGAAAAAATTCTGCAAATATTTTGAGATGCACAGAAAAATCTGTGAATTGGCAAAAACACAATCAGAAATGTGTTTTATCCCAATAAGGACTATTGAGTGACACAGACTACTAGATCACAACCTCAGTCAACCTAAAGGATGCAATATTAAATACAGTTTAGTTATCAATAATTTTCTTTTTCATAACTTAGAGTTGTGAAAAAAAAGATCAATACCATCATAATCAATCTTCCCATCATTGTTTTTGTCTCCGTCTTTCATCAGCTCCTCAATGTCGTCTTCTGTGATGGGTTCTCCGGTGGACTCCAGCATGCTCTTCAGTTCCTCTAAGTCAATGTAGCCATCCCCGTTCCTTAACAAAAGGTCAAACTTTAAAGTTGATCTAAGGACGAGTCAACCTTCTAATCTGTATGACGAGGTCAGTGTTTCTTTGCCTCTACCTCGAAGAGAATGACCATTTAAATAAAACCTACTTGTCAAACATGCGGAAAAGTTCAGCCAACTCTTCTTCTGATTTCCCTTTGCTCTCCTCCTTCATGCATCGGACCATCATGACCAAGAATTCATCAAAGTCTACTGTGCCGCTCCCTGTGAACACAAACCCTTCTGTTATAAAACTACTTGCATATTGGTATGTACTACCCCGAAGCATTTTTACCTTTAAATCATCTAATAAAAAGAAAAGGTATTTCTACTTAAAGTGAGGTCAAAGGACAGGCAACAAAATGGTGACCCACCATCCTCATCCACCTCATCGATCATCTCCTGTAACTCTTCAGGAGTTGGATTCTGTCCCAGCATCCTCATCACCTTCCCCAACTCTTTTGTGCTGATGCAGCCGTCTTCTGCATCCTGAATGAAGATGTCAAAGGCAGCCTTGAATTCTAGGAGAAACACAGCATTGCATGTTTGAGGACCAGGAACCTTCTGGTGAGACGTGGGAACAAGCCGTGGCAAAAAGAAAACATAGAAAAGAAATGTATTGACTACTGAAATACACTGCAAACAAATCACAAACCATGTTGTGACTGGACAAAACTTCCTGAAGATTCAAGGACTGATCTTTTTAATGGTTTTACAAAATAGAGAAATGGTGAGATGTGTGAAACATTTGTTGTCATTAAAGACAGTAAATCTTGTCTCTGTGGTCCAAAAGGCAATATATCCCTCCACTGACTGTAACAATCCAGGACTGGGTCAGAGAGGCACCAGATTTAGGAGAAAATCCCTGATAAACCCAGAGATGCTGTGCAGCTCCTCTGTAATGTTCCCAGACCAGATGGGTGCAGATCCTTCTGCAGCACTTGGGATTTGACCAGGGGGGCATACCTGGAAACATTCAGGTATATTTATCAAATGTGCTAATAGTGGAGCCATTTTTTTTACTTTAGCATCTTGCTATCATTTACAATCCATTTTTTCATCTAGGTTCCCCTAAATTAATTTTCCAGGTAAATTCTGAGGTTCCAGTTTTCTTGACTTTTGCAAATGGTCAGTTGAATAAAGTATCAACATGATTGAATTTAGCGCTTCACCATTAGCTCCTGCTAAATACCATGTTAGCCTAGCTCTTTAGCATTAGTGGAACTAGTGTTTATGATTAGTGCTTTAGGGTTAGCACCGCTAACATTCTAGCTAGCATTGCTCACCACTGGTTGTTTTATTCCATAGGCCCTAAAAAATAACATTTATACAAATGTCCTAACTCCAAGTCAAAGCAGAGCACAAACCTGAATATTTGAAATGCTGTAGGGGGCGCTAAGTATCTGATGTATTTTTTCACCTGTCATTTCACCTTAATGACACAGAGCTCTGCGAAGAGCCAACAGTTCAGCTAAAGTCACAGAGGAATGGCACCAATTAAAACACAGCTTCCTGCCCTGAGTGGGCGGGGCCAAAATGTCGGCTCTGAGGATCCTCTTCACACCAAACATGGCCGACCTCAGAGCCGACTCTCTCAGCTTTCAGATTACTGTTAGAAGACTCAGTACATGTGATACTTTTTAATCTCTGTTTAGAAAACATTAGAGATATTATGAGTATCAAACACATAACAGTTAATACAGACAAACATCATAATAAATAAAATCAGTATTTTAAGTGGGTTTTATTCTGGTAGTTGCAGTTTCCTCACCATTTTTCTGCTCCTCTGTCAGATTCTCTACCTGCAGATGAAAAACAGTTATTTTCCTTCAGTGTGACTGTTTATCCACCTCTTCACACCACTGTGGTGAAGTTGGAGCTCAGCTCTCCTGGTGACAATATTCTCAGTTTAGCTGCACTGTAAGGCGACACGCTGCTGCCGCCGCTGCTATTCTTGTGAGGTTTGTGGAGCTTAAGTGTCGATCTGTTCCTCACCAGCTGTTCATTGTTCTGATGTCAGTCACAGAAACCAGAACCAGGCCTCTGTCTGCTCTGGAGGCGCCTATTTCTGGTTGCGTTCACAACAAAATTTAGATCTTGAGCTGTTAGAAAATGGTTGATGCAGTAAAATAAAAATGTAACTTTATTGTTCGAGATGTTTGACGTTAGCGTTGCTGATTGGAAGCAGGTTTAATTTGTAACTACTAATTTCAAATTGATTGGAATTCCCAACAAATCTCTGAGCGAACATCGACTGAAACATAACTTATTTCCCCCAGGAAGGAGAGCAAATTAGCAGATCATACCACCAATTATCAGAACTCACCGCTGCTTTATATACGTCATCCATGTCTGCTGGTCGGTTCTGGACTCGGCCACACCGCTGCCTTCAGAACCAGGACAAGCTCTGGCAGGAATATGTTGCTCTGTCTGCTATGTTGGCTCATGTGGCATCTAAAAAAGGTTCTGGCCCAACTTTCATTATCCTATGATAGTGGAGGGCGGGAGGAGTGACAATGAAGAAGAGAGGCCATCTATAAATGGAAGATAACAGAAGAAACCTAAAAATAGATAAACACTGTGTGCATGCAGCCTTATGGTGGATGTATTACATTAGGAACCTTACTCTGAAATATGAAGTTGTGATTTTTACAGAAAAGAGACACAATGAAGCAAAAAGCCAAATATAAATTAGTTCTGAATCAATGGTGCAAGCCACGGGATGAAAGTAAAATTAAATCTAGTTTGTGGCAAAGTGCTAATATATGAACTCTTATGGTGCAGTTAGCAGGAAGGGTCAACCAAACAAAGAAACATCAGGCAAAGTGACAAGAAAAAGAGACAGAAAATGAACCATTTTTGTACCATCCTGACTGAGAAGTACGGGAGTGGCAGCATCATGTTGTGGGCAGGAGGAACTGATAATGAAATAATATCATGTGGAAATATTGGAGCAACATCTAAAGGCATCAGCAGGTAAAGATGGACGATGAGTCTCAGCAACCAACTCAGTCAATGTTTGGTTCTGATCTCTGGGGAAATTATGGGCAGATCTGGACCAAGAAACCCTATAAATCTGACCCGGTTCTGACCCAGGAACGGACCAGAACTCCACCAAACTGCAGTGAAAATCTTCTGGAAGGAAACTCAGAAGGTTTGACCCGAGTCAAAGGAAATACTGAGGAAACATAAACATTTGGTTTTGAAGTCATGAATAAATAAATCTGAACAATTATTTCTCTCATTGTTGTGGAATTTGACTAAAAATAACTTGTTAAAAAAAATCGGTCTGATTTAACGTCACACTGTTGTCATATTGTGTGTGTTTGGTTTTACTGCCTGCTGAAACTATTAAAATGATCACTGTAATTTTACACATACAGTAATGGAAATTATGACTGATTCTTAAGTAAAAACACTTTTCATGGCTGCATTTCCTGTTTATCAGATAAAAATAACAATAGTTACACAGTCGGGGTTATTTTCAGCAGGTGTCCTTAGCAAGAAATAGTTGTCCTTTAGAAACGGGGAGGGCGACGGAGAGTTTACGGCAATAAATGTCAGAGACTCGCACTATGCAGAATCAGATGGCACAGAGCAGCAGCTGCACAGGCCCTGCAAGCTTCAGAGCCAGGATACGTTAGCGTGAAGAACTGCTTTTTGCTACTTAAAGGATTCCAAATAATTAAAGCTAATCCCATTGATTATGCATGTGTTACTTCCAGGCCAGACTAATTTATTATCAGGATGTCCAAGAAGCTTTTTGCAGCTAATCTAAAATGCCAGCCAAGAGCTCTGGCGGCGAGCATTAAGAGAATTTATATTTCTTCACTTTTCACATGTTAAAAGGGTTAAAACTGGACTTTCTACACAACAACTACCAAACTTACTAGAAGATCTGCTAAACATACATAAAATGTGTCAAAAACAATTGTTCATTGCTGCTGCAAAATCTGATGCAAACAATAAAAATCTAATCATAGATGGCAGAAAAAAACATCAAGAAATCCCAAAACTTCTTTAACTTTTAATAATGTTAGAACCGGCAGTCAGTCATATCCGCTCAGAAGAAATTCTGATAGTAAAATTAATTAAAAATGAAAAATGCTTTCCGGTATTAATTTGACTATAATTACCATCAAAGCAGCAATTTTAGTGTTTGGATTTTTTAACTATTCACATCAACAAAACACACATTACTGATCAGCACAAGGAAGCACATATTCTGGATTTTATTCAGTCTTTTACCTGGTTAAATAAATGAAATAATTTTAAAAGTAATTCATAATTTCCTTTTTGTTTAAAAAAAAATTAAAAATCTAAACGTTGTGGCATGGATTTGCATTATGCTCACATTGTGCCATTTTATAGCTCAGTCAAGTAACTATGTCACCTTCTGTTTTTGTAAAAATGCTATTAATCAAATATGAGTTAAAAAAATTTTACTTCGTAATTTAACTCCTGCAAATTTAAAAACTCCTGCTATTTCCGAAGCTCCGCCTCCCAACATGGCTCCTCTATTCACCCGTTAGTGTTTTTATCAGCATAGCTCTGAGCAGCAGCTCCTACAATGAGCTCAGCAGTTCCACCAGATGTTTGCTAATAGCTGCTGGCTAGTCTGAAGGAGCTAAAAGGGGGAGGAGCTACACCTAAAAGGCGGGGCTAGTTCCACCCAGGCGTTCTGCACAGCTAAATGGTTGCCATGGAGATTAAAGGATGCATGAAAGAATCAAAGCATCAGTCAAGGTTTGTTTTGATGAGGGAATAACATGATAACATGACAGAAAATTAAAAAAAAGAAAAAAGTTAACTTTCATAATATTGCAGTTTTAGGTCATCCTGAGTTAATTTTCTGTGGAACAGGGTTTCCAACTTCAGTCTCCAAGGGTTTCTGCATGTTTTAGTTCTCACCTGGTTCAGCTCACCTGGACCAGGTGACGGCAGAACATTGACCCGCTGAGCTCTGATCCCGCTTTGTTTGTTTAATTTGAAGGTGAATGCTGCCACCTGGCGGCCAGTGACTGTTATGGCTGCGCTGAAATAAACCCAAGTCATGTGAATGAGGATGATTGCAATCCCTGGGGTACTGGTGCAGGACCCTCACACGCATCCAAACACACACACACACACACACCCCCGCACACACCACGCACACACGCACACACACACACACGCCCACACACACACACACACACACACACACACACACAGGTTCGGGATGTTTCAGATGTTGCAGAACAGAATCAGTCATGCCGCCTGACTCATGTTTCCTCCGTTTTGTTTTCTGTTCCAGGGAAACTATCATGTCGTATTAAAAATGAAACAAGATCACAAGCAGACAGAACCAAGTGTGCAAGAGAACATGAGTACTTTACATATTTCAGGGCAGCTAATATAAAAATGAGCTTGTTGCTGAATGAGACATGTCATTAAATCAGCATAAAAAATGTTACAATTTTCAGCAATTATTCATGCAGTCTCTAGAGACAAAAGGCTTCAGATGTATTTCTAATTCTGCATATTGTTTGCTGAACAGAGCAGTCTCTGGGTCCAGAAGAAGCTCGTTTTTAACCAGGAAGTAGAACCCCAACAGTAAAAGCAGCAACTGAGAGCAACCAGCTTTGCTGCTGATTCTATGACCCTCAAGTCAGGACAGATTTACATCTGATTGGACCGCTGATGGCGCGTCTGACCTACAATCTGCTGCATTCTCTCTGCCATCTCCATGGGCAAAGGTTTCCATGGGAACAAGCCCTGGGCTCCTTTAATCTCTTGTTTTGCAGCCCTCACTCATCTGGAGGCAGGCTGGATTCCTTTTTGTCAAGCTCATATTCTTCTGCTCTATTTCCTCCCAGCGCTCTCTCTCTCTCTCCTCTCTCTCTCGCCCTGCCTCTCTCTCTTCTCCTTCTCTCTCTCCGATGTCAGCACTCCTCCTGACTCTTCCTTCTGACTCATGCTCTTCAGCTCATTCCAGTTTCCAGTTATGAAACGGTTCATGTAAATCAGCTGCAGAGTCTCTGCAGATTTAGCTGCCAAGAGGCTGAGAATCAGAGCAGATTCCTGGTGAACAATTAACATTAAAACTGAAAACACAGATGCAACAGATTCTCTAAATAATATAATTTCACACACAAGTTCATTGGTAAAATTATCTTTCATTTAATTGGCTCTCTGACTCTATTTAGACCCATATGCATCCTAATGTATCTGACATATACAGTGTATTTATTCATCTATACTTTTACTTTCTTTATGAATGTTGATTTTATACTTAATTTATATTCCTAGTTTCGCTGGGAGAAGTTAAATTAAATTAATAAGTTTTGCACAAAGAACTCAAGCAAAGTCCAAACATTTTAAAAACATAATCATAAATGGATATTAAAGTAAAATGACTATCATTGTTGCTGTGACTATTTCTATTAATCCACAGTATTTTGTTGTTAAGGCCTGAGATTTGATGTTTAAAAGTAATTTATGTAAATATAAATAAGACAAATGTGTGAATGATATTCTGAGAGGCACAACAGATCAGAGAATAAAATATTTCTGTTCTGATCTACTGTGGATCTGTCAGGTTCTGGTTCTGGTTCTGCTCTGCATCCAGAACTACAGGCAGACATGGAGAAGCAGCATTCAGCTTCTGGAACAAACTTCCAGAAAACTGCAAAACAGCCGAAACACGGAGCTCCTTTAAATCAGGGATAAAAACCCAAAGTTTCCTTTGATTAATAATAAATAGAACATCGATCAATATATCTGATTGATAATTTTAACAATGAAACTTAACAAAATGTAATATTTGTTTCTGATTTTCACAACTGTTCACTCTCTGATGTTTTTGTGCTTTCAAAGTAAAACTCTTTGCTTTGCCTTGATGCTGAAATGTGATAAACTATAATAATGTGATTCGTTTAGGGACATTTGAGTTTAACTTATAGTACATAATATGTTTATTTTGTCTCTGTACAATATTTTATAAATTGTCACATTCAGAAAATAGTCATAAAAATTACAATAAAAAATCTATCTATCTATCTATCTATCTATCTATCTATCTATCTATCTATCTATCTATCTATCTATCTATCTATCTATCTATCTATCTATCTATCCTATCCATCCATCCATCCATCCATCCATCCATCCATCCATCCATCCATCCATCCGTCCATCCATTGTTCAGCTCCCCCCTCCCTCCAGTTGGTTGCTCCCAGACTGATCGCCGCAGCCGCGGCGGCAGCAGCGATCCCAGCCATGATCCCTTCTGTCGCTGATGATGAGGAGGATGAAGCTCCGTGTTTCTGAATGAATCCACAGCCTGGGCTCCGCTGCTGCTCGGCTGCTGGACGGATGCATCGCTTCCTGCTTTCCTTCCTTTCTTTCTTCTTCTTCCTTTCGCTGGTCGCTCTCAGCTGATGACTGTGATTATGGACGTGGTGTGTTTTCTGTGGATGCTGCCGTCGGTGTGGGCTGTGGAAGGTAAGCCTGTCTGCGTGCATAGATCTATGCTCATCTCTCTGCTGCTGACATCAAGAGGAAACCTGCAGCTGGAAAACATTCAATGCATTCTTTATTCATAGTTGTATTAGTACTATTACTATTGTTCATATTCTCATTATTGGTGCTCACCATGTGAGCCTGCAGCCTGATTTTGTGGGTTTTGGGAGATTCGGGGCCTACCTGCAGTGATCCTGCCAGCTTGTGAAAACTGGACCCAGCAGCTCAGAAAGTAACTCAGTATCATCCTGGAGTTTGGTCCAAATCAGAACGAGCACAAAGCAATTAGATGCTACATTTATTCAGGACTGTACATAAAGTAAAACTAAATTATAATGAAATTAATTAAAGAGTTTCCTACACACAACACAGTGAAACTAATCAGTATCTGTGAGATAATTAAATTCTGATGAAACAGCTGCTGGAAGCTGTTTATTATTAAATGATTAGAAATAAAACTTATGTTTCAAATAAAACCTTAAATTATTGTTTATTTCAGTTCGTTCTCTGGAATCCTTGGCATGAAAATGTTTGAGTTCACTTCCGTCTGGTTGGTTTTTCTGAGACTCTCTGGTTTTCAGGGAAGGATTGCATTTTTTAGATTTTCTACCAAAGTTGTTGAACTGTCAGAAATCCATAATTAGCACCGATTAATTCTGTTTTTACAAGTGACAGGACTGAAGTTAGCGCCAAAAATCTGCTTCTGTCTGCAGCGTGAGAGAACTGCTTCTGTTTGGACAGATTCTTAAAAACACACAGACAATTATCCAATGTTTAAATGTGTGAAGTTAGTTTAATCAGTTTAAACTGAGGAGACATTCAGCAGTAATATAAAGTCCGGTTAACTCTGCTCATCATCTCTTATGCCAGCAGGATTTGACTTCATTTCGTCCATCTGGCAGAGACTATTTATTTTTTAAAAAGCTAATTTCATGCATTTTTAATTTAAAAAGGTAGTTCATAAACTATCCGATGGTTTATTGATAAATGCAATAAGTTTTATGGACGTTGGTTCATATATCTCAATCAGCAATAAATCAATTAACCGCAAGATAAATTAAAATGAGATCCATAATTTCCATTTCTCTTGTTTCTCTTTCTACCAAAAACTGGATAATTAAAGTCCTCAGTCTGATGCTTTTAATCTCTTTTTCTGAAGGATAATTTTGTTAAAAAGACGATAATTCTTTGTATTTGTTGTTTTGCTTATTCATTTTTAGGTATTCAAAATATCTTACCGTTCCAATATTAAATGTTCATTTCAATTTAAAGTTTATTGATCTTTGAAAATATTTTCTTGCATTATTACTATCATACTAGTTCAAAACAAAACTATTGTTCATTACAAAAACTAATGGGACAATGTGACTTATGGGACCGTCCCTCACTGATAGGGGGCAGCACTGAGCCCCATAGACACAGCAGGTGCTCTTCTTCTACGCATTGAAAGACTGAAAACAATTGGAAAAAGAGAAAACAGGGTAAGACTTTATTAAAAGTGTGCGCATAAGACCCTGTCAAAAACTGTTGTCATGAATGTCATTCTGTAAATAATGACACTTTTAATGCAAAGTTGCATTAGAACTTGCATAAAAAGTCCATTAAAAGTGTTCATAACATGTTATGACATGTTTATGTCATGTCAGCCTGACGCACTCCTTCAAGTGAAGCGTTGCTGAGTCTCTGCTGCTCCTCCATCATGGAGGCCTCAGCTTTCAGCTTCAGTCTGTCTGTGAGCTGCGAATGTTTCTTCTTCTCCATGTGAATGCTGGTTCAGGTCGCAATATCTTCTGAGTTTTTCTGCAGCTTGGTGCCAACCAGCGTTTCTTTTCATTTATCCATCACCTGGATGGGAGTCAGTCTGAATCCTGAATCCCTGATGTTGATGCTGTTCCTGCGTCTCCATTACAAATATGCTCAAATCTCTGTCAATATTCCGCTAATGTTGGAAAAACAACTTCACAATTGAGAATCACATGTGAACAAATGAATTCATGTGATAAGTTATAATAGATTAAAAAAAACACGCCGCTGTCACTGTACGATCTGTACTTTCGGCTTATTTGCGCTGAATAAATACTTTTGGATTATTCTTAAATTTACATCAACAAAGTGTAACATATTTATCCATATTAATTAAAATTATATTTTAATTGATGCTTTAATTCTCTTACTGAATAGTTGTCATAATGTAGCTAAAAGATTATATATAGAAAATTGTGTTGGACTCACAGGACTGTTAGCTGTCAGTGCGCCCCCTGGTGGACACGATGAAAAAAACCTTATTTTATAATAATCATACATTTTATGAGACTTGCTAAATGTGTTACGATCAGAAACACTAATTTATGACTCTATCTTCCCTCACGTTTGGTTATTGTACATTCGTTCACGTAATTTGATTTTTCCAGAATCAGTCTTGTAAAAATCTCAGCGTCCATGAAAGGATTTTTTATTAATTGATTTCAGTTGCCTCTTTGCGTAAAACTTATAATTAACGCCAGTCAAGGGTGTGAATTATAATCTGTCAAATGACAGACGGGCTTCAAATTTTCCCGTCGTTTAAAAAAATATCCGGTCAAATCCAGAAATGTTCCGGTAGCGCCCTCTGCTGTTGAACTCCTGCTTTAGCGATGTGAAAAAAGTTGTTTTTATTTATACATTGGAAAAATAAAAACAACTTTGACTCAGCCACAAAATTACCTCAACCGTCAAAACGAAATTGGTTTGTTTCCAGAAAGCAAATATTATTTTAGAGATGTTAAATTGTGTAATTATTGGGTCGGTGGAAGAGCAGCTGCTGACTTTGAGTCGTCGGTTGTCGTGTCTGCTGCACCTCACCATGCGTTTCTCTGCTGCAGCCCTCCGGGGCGTCCATGTCTGCTGCTGCTGTAGATCCTGTTCTTGTGCTCCAGATTGATGAGATTTATTGTAACATTTCTGTTCGTTGTGTGCCAGTAGGAGTGTATGAAAGCAACATAATGTGCTTCTTGGGACTCTTTTAGTGCAAACATGCAGAATCAGGACAGGACAGAGAGGGTGTTCTCATCCTGGAGGTTTTATTATTTCTGCGTGCTGATAAATAATCCATGTGGAGAGAAAAAGGAGTGAAACACAAACTCATTATATTGGTTTTCTCATGTTTTTGGAACATGAGAAAAAAAACTTAAAGAAAAGCCAATAACCCAAGACTCACAAAAAAGACATAAATGTCTTGACATTACGTTAAAATCTTCTCTCAGTGTTTTGGTTTGGTTAAAGATGTCCTGCTAGGAATGACCTCAAAGCTCAAAGACTCTGAGGCATCAAGACATCGAGTCTTATTGTCCACTGATGCATCAGTTTTACTGTAGCATACATTCACTCGAGCATATTTTCTTTCCCAGCGGGATCAGTGGCTTTAGTCCACGTTATTCTTCTAACGCAGTCTCTAGAACCCACTGGTATGTGAGATTTTCCCAACAGCTCCGCAAAATGTCCAGAAAATTAGTGACTCATGCAACATTAGCCTGAAATATTTTTTATTTTATTCCAGAGCGTTTACTGTGACTGACTGAGCTGATTCAGGCCTCATTGCATTAAAAAGTCTCACATAATTAATCACATTTCTTTTCCTACATATGAAAGTCCTGAGCTCAAGCTACATGCGCTAACAGCAGCGAGAGACAAAGTCGGTTAATTTCTGCTTCTAAACGATCTGTTTGGACGCTGGAAAAAACGATTGTTGAATCAAGTTGTGCTAAAAGGAGCTAGCCTCTCAGCAAAGTTGTTTTAAAGTAGCATCTCAGTGCTAAACATGTAGCTAACGCTAATGTTAGCATCCACATATCTAAAGGAAGAATGATCAGAGGTGAACATTGCTCCAAAAACCTGAAGAACAGATTAAAAACTTTAAATGTCTTCATTATTCTTCAGCTCATATGTCTGTTTCTGCATTTAGCTGCAGAAAGCAAATAAAAATGTTTCAGCTCTAAATTTTGTATGCAAAAACGAAAAACATGTTTAGTTTTGTTCAAATTTTTTATCTTATTAAAATCAATGCAGTTATTTAAATAAAATTAACACATACATTTCCTAATTCTAATATAAAAGCTTATTGTGAAATACTGGGATCTGCTATTCCTGCTGCAGGACATAAAATAAATTTTTTTTACCTTTATTAGTTTGAAGTTACTTTAGGGAAACTTATGATTTGATTTATTCATTTTTGCCAACATATTTGTCAGTTTTTATTGATGTCATGATCCTGCATTGTTTGGTTTTTTCTGTGTTTGTATTTTAATCATTTCCTTCTTTTTGGTTTAGTTTCTTTGTTTTAACATCTCTAAATCATATTTCTGCCTCTGACTGCATCGTGGGTCCAACTGGATTTTACCTCACAGCAGCAAAACTCTGCTCTGCTCATCCAGGCCATAAAGGAGATGAAACAATCAATCCTGAACTTTATTGCTAAAGAGATAAAAGCTGACATCACTGCTCAGGTTTTTATTATGTTTGTCGCCATGACGAGTTTTTCAAAATGAGCCGCGTGGCGTTGGGAGCTAGCTAACCGCCACCGCTGTGACGTGTTTTCAGGGAGTTTTATGATGCGTCTCTGTTGGTTTGATCTATCATGACATATATTATGTGATGCAGCCTAGTAGGATTATGTGTGCTGGGCTTAGTTGGCCCACTCTCTCCTCCTCTTTGGCCTACTTTTACTGAATCATGCAGGGGGACGGAAGCACAAGAGCGCCCTCTACATCCATGCAGCAGAACTGCAGGAACAGATGGAGCCAGTTGGAAGAATCAAAGCTAATTAACTGCAATCTGCAGGAAAAAAGAAAATATAAAAGTCATGCATTTCTATTGTTTATAGTATAAAGCAAACATATTTTACAAAGCCACGTCTTTGTGGAGAAAACCAGAAGATAATTTGTCAAGTTGATATAAAACAGTTTATATAAAAGTTTAGCAGGGATTCCTGGTGTTTCCGGTGATTTCCAGCTGCTTTTTCTGCCTGTTCTGCTGGGAATGAGAACCAGCTCTAATAAATATGCAGCAGAAAGGAGAACGTCAGACACTAATGCACCTCGTTTCTCCATCTTCCACCAGAAGCTCCTGCTGTGCCGAGAACCACATGCATTTTAAATGTGGAACAGCAGCAGCGTCTTTCATTATTAACACACATTCACTCGTGTGTTTAATTCTCCTTCCCTCTGATTATGACGGATTTGTTTCTGCATGTCATGTGCGGCTTGCAGAACATTTCCAAACATTCAGACAACGAGAATATTTATCCAAAGCTTCAGATCCCGAGTGTTTATACATTTTTCATCAGGAGTTTATCCCAATTTCATTCTGCCACAAACAATTAGAGCCAGTCATGTACAATTAGTGTCAAGTCAGCTGAATTTAGTTTTATTAGTGCCTGGGGTTTTGCAATGGGAGCCACGACCCTCTACTAGAAAGTAACATAAAAAGTAAAAGAAAAACTTCAAGAAAAGTATTTGTACTATGATGCAGTATTTAGTCAAAGTACTTTCCAATACGGAAAAAAAAGCAAAATTATAAAAACTTACTTTTTTTAAATGAATCCAGCTCCAGTAGAGTTGGAGAAACTTTCCATCCACAAATTCAAAGTAATTTACTAAAAGTGTTTTTTTGTTTTTTTTTTAAGTCAACTTACTATTTCAATTCAATTCCATTTTGCAGCGTAGTATCTTCATTTATAATTTTATACCCCATAGATGGGATTGTTGGAGCAGATCTGCAGATCCTGCTGCAGCAGAAGCTGCAGATCCTGCTGCAGCAGAAGCTGCAGATCCTGCTGCAGCAGAAGCTGCAGATCCTGCTGCAGCAGAAGCTGCAGATCCTGCTGCAGCAGAAGCTGCAGATCCTGCTGCAGCAGAAGCTGCAGATCCTGCTGCAGCAGAAGCTGCACCCATGGTGCCTCTGAAGTGACTTTTTCTTTCGAAAATAGAAGATATGTGAATTAAAGCAACATTAAAAAGTGTCGCTACATGTGATTTCAATGCCATATTGTCAAACGAGGCTTTGATAAAGGCATCATAATGGAAGCTGCTAACATTAAAAACACACTAAGCATGAAGCAGTTGGTGGGAATTTGAGTTTTGAACTGTGAGGGTGAATAGATTAATTTGAAATGTGCTGCAGGTCAGCGCTGGTGGCCTCTTTGTTCCTGCCTAACTGTGGCTCTGACACCTGGCTCTCCACTCGCTCCCTGCTCCTCATTAAGCGCTGCTGACGCTAACAGGAAGCGACCACCCGGAAAAATGGGCCATTTGGTTGCAACAGTGCTGCTCACATTTTAGCATCCAAACCCTGGCAGTCATTTCCCAAAGTCCTGACTAATTATTTCAGTTTGAGCTTCTTTCATTTTGCCAAACACAGAACCAAAAAATAATTGTCAATAGAAGACAACAGGATAAACAACACATCTGAACCTTTAACAGGAAATAATCATGAGAAATGTTGTGTGCAGCAGAAACCCAGCAGTTAGCGAGCCTCAAACTTTAGCATCATATTTTCAACCTCAAAGCTGCAGCAGAGACAAAAAATCACCATCCAGGTTTTTATAAAAACTTCATCTTTGGTCAGAGGAGTTTCTGACTCTGGCTGATGTCCGGCTGCTCATGGCATTTAGCAAAACAAGCTAATAAGCAATAAATCAATTAATTGCATGATCAATTCAAACAAGCTCAAAAATTTCTTTTTTTCCATTTTCTTTCTATGTTTCTACTAAAAACTGGGTGGTAAAACTCTTCAGTCTGGTATTTTGGTCTCATCTGTCCCTTTTCTTTGTTTAGAGACTTTATAATTCATTTTATTTCTTCTTTCTGTTGTTTTGTTTTTCTATTTTGGATATTTAAAATGTCTTCTAGTTCCAGTGTTAAATATTCATTAGAATTTAAAGTTTATTGATGTTTCAGAATGTGTTCTTTCATTATTATGCCATTTCCATCATATTACTTGAAAATGGTCTCGAACATCAATATTATCGTTTATTCCAATAACTAATTTATTGTCCAGCAGGATTTATTATTGTGACAGGTAAATCGGTGCCATCGGTTTGAAACCAGGCACTGAAACTCCATTTCTCTCTCATCCCAAACAAACATGGGGCCATGCTTGTTGTTTTAGTGTTTTTTGTGTTGCTCTGTTGATGTTACAGCGCCACCAGTTGGCCTGGCGGACCTACTGCAGCGTTTTTTAATCCATCCAATGAACAAAAGAACAAAAAAAGTTGATTTCTTTGACAATCTGCTCCTCCTTTTGTCTTTTCTGCAGAGGTTCTGATGGATTCAACCACAGCAACAGCAGAACTGGGCTGGACCATCTACCCATCACAAGGGGTGAGAGAAACGCTGGAACAAAGTGGAACTAAATGAAAGATAACATTTATCGTTCTGTTTGTGTTTCTGCCTCAGTGGGAAGAAGTGAGTGGCTATGATGAACACATGAACACCATCCGAACCTACCAGGTCTGCAATGTGTTTGACAGCAGCCAGAACAACTGGATCCGGACCCGGTTCATCCAGCGCCGCGGCGCCCAGCGCATCCACGTCCAGATGAAGTTCTCAGTGCGGGACTGCAGCTCCATTCCCAACGTTCCCGGCTCCTGCAAGGAGACCTTTAACCTTTACTACTATGAGTCAGACTCTGACGTGGCCAGCAAAGCGTTCCCAGCCTGGATGGAGAACCCCTGGGTGAAGGTGGACACGATAGCAGCTGACGAGAGCTTCTCCCAGGTGGAGCTGGGAGGACGCATCATGAAGATCAACAGCGAAGTGCGAAGTTTTGGACCCGTTTCTCGTAAGGGATTCTACTTGGCTTTCCAGGATTACGGCGCCTGCATGTCCATCATCGCCGTCAAGGTGTACTACAGGAAGTGTCCGCGGGTGATCCAGAACGGGGCGGTGTTCCCGGAGACTCTGTCCGGGGCGGAGAGCACCTCCCTGGTGGCGGCCAGGGGAGTGTGCGTCCCCAACGCGGAGGAGGTGGACGTTCCCATCAAGCTGTACTGCAACGGGGACGGGGAGTGGATGGTCCCCATCGGCCGCTGCATGTGTAAGGCCGGGCATGAGGCGCTGGAGAACGGCACACTCTGCCAGGGTAAGGTTACTGTCTGCTGAACAGGGCGTTTCCTTAAAGGGCCAGTATCACGTGCTTTCCAGGCACAGAGCGCCATTTTATGGCCTAATCAAGTAACTATGTTACCTTCAGTTGTTATAAATATCAAATGTGACCTCGGAGGCGGGGCTAGGTCCACCCAGGCGTTTTGCACAGCTGAATGGTTGCCATGGAGATTAAAGGATTTCTCAAACTTGCATGAAAGAATCAAAACAACATTGTAGTTTAGTTTTTGATGAAAGAAAAACATTTTAACATATAAGTTGATTTTACATGATACTGTCCCTTTAAGATTATGGTGTGAATCTTTTGTAACTTTTATTTATTTTGTCTCTGAATTGGGAGATTATGCATTATAAAACATTTTGAACAAATGTGACCAATTGCGGCTGTAACGGTTTGTCGCTATGGCAATGGTACCGCCTGAACGACCCAAAGCGGATAAACTTTCTGGATTGTGAGTCAAAATCAAGTCAAAAGTAAGAAATTAGGAAAATAAAAATACAGCAAGTTAAGTTGGCCGATTTATTTATTTAGTATAAAAACTATGTTATTGATTGAAGATCTAAAATATAAGAAATATTTTGCTCTATTATTCTTAGATGTGAATAATAATCCAGAAAGGAGAAAGAAAACTAAGAAAGAAGGGAAACGGAGGGACAAACCAATAATCATAATACATTAAATAACTATATTATTTACAGTGTAAGCAGGGATCCTACACTGTAAAAAACATCTCTAATTTATGGCATGAACCATAAATTAGAGACGTTTTGTACAGTGTAAGTATTATGAAAGGATGATTTTCCATAGTAACTTGAGTTAGTGAATTCACCGGTTTCAATATGTCAGACTGATGTTCTTGTTTTTTATAAAAATTGATTCCTTGACAATAATTAGCCCTTATAAATGTGATATTTATTTAGGAACAGGGACTTTCCCATTATGCATAAATGTTCCAACATTTGACATTTTCTACAGTTTGTCAGTGTAGGATCAGACTGCTGCTGTAAAACCTGGATTTGTTTTCAGGTTTTCCGTCATTATTTCCAGGTGAGTGTAAAGTTTACAGGACTTGCAGCTTGATTATCATTTAAAACAAACAGTTTTCTGCCTGATTTCTTCTGCTCCTTTCGCCCTGAGTGCATCATCTCATATTCTAAAATGCTGAAGTTATGAAAAGTGACAGCATCTGTCGGGGTCTCTGTAACTGTCATGTTAATGAGCTGACCTTTCTCAGACGCAGACATGAGCAGGCCTTGTGCTTTCCGGAGAAAGAAACGCAGAAATATAGTTTTCAGAACATGTCAAGCGCTGATGTGTGTCAGGACTGTGTGGCCATGTTCAGCTCGTCTGCGGCTCGTTTTCCCGTCCTGAGCCTGGAGTTTCTGTTCTTTCTGCAGCTTGTGTGTCGGGTTTCTTCAAAGCTGCACAGGGAGATGAGAAATGCCTGCAGTGTCCCATAAACAGCCGAACCATCAGCGACGGAGCAACCAGCTGCATCTGCCGGAACGGATACTACCGCGCTGACGCCGACCCTCACAGGATGCCCTGCACCAGTGCGTAAACACACCGGCAGCTGCAGCAGCAACGCTGCAGCACGCTTTACAGCACACATGCGACTGATGACGATGATGATGAAGAATGCGTTACATTTACTCAGTTACTTCAGTAACGTTTTTGAAAACGAGTACCGTATTTTCCGGACTATAAGTCATAGTTTTTTTATAGTTTGGCCGGGGGAGCGACTTATACTCCGGAGCGACTTATATGTAAAAATATTAGCACAATATTATCTCATATCACATGTTATTTTCACACTAAACCGCCAGAGGGCGCTCTAGGCCTGTGTTGATAATGTGTGCGGTAGAAGCTAGCTCCGGAGTTAGCCGAGTTGTTTACAAGCGACACCGAAGATGAAGATTTAGTGATTTGGAGAGACACGGATGGTTTGGTAAACTTGTTAGCATGTTATTTATGCTATAGTTATCTGAATAACTCTTAATATATTAACATACCAGGCACGTTCTCAGTTCGTTGTTTGTCATGTAGCGTTAGCATACCGTACAATTATTCAGCCTGTTGTTGCCTCTATTCTATTTTTATTGCCTTTCAAGACGACATGTCTGTTCCTGATGTTGGATTTTATCAAATAAATTTTCCCCCAAAATGCGACTTATAGTCCGGAAAATACTGTAGTTTTGCTATTTTAACTTTGAGTAATTTTATTATGAAGTATATTTACTTGAACTTGAGTAAAATTTCTGGATTCTCTGAATGAAAAACAAAAACAGAGGCACACCTGCAGTTTTTGTCAAAGTTTAATAAGTTTTTATTGAGAAAAAAAAAGTCTGTTATTTCTATGAATTATTGTCACTTTGGTCCTTAAAATACCAACATTTCCACTTAACTTTATATTTGGGTCTGTCTGATAATGCTATTTTAAAATATTAAATGATTGATTATTTGATCGGTCACTCAGTACTTCACTTTTTACCAAATACTTTTTCACTCTTGGATATTTTGTTTACCTGAGTTAAAATGTGTTACTTGAGTATAATTTTGGGTTCTCTGTATGGAAAACACATTAATAATCTGATGACATGAAAAAGTATAATTTATTTTTAATTAGTTTGACCATCCTCAAACATTTGGAGGCTCTCCTTCACCGAAACACCTGAATCGAATGAAATGCTTAAGGCTGCAGTTTGTAATATTTATTTAAAAATGCTGTTTTTGTACACACTTGCTAAAACTGTCAACTTGTCATGACACTGTAATACGAGGCAGATAATCTGTGAAAAGATTCATCTTCTACACCTCCTTCCTGAGCCTCTATTGTCATCTAAAGAAATGAACCAAAAACAACCAATCAGAGCCAGGAGGAGGGGCTTAGCGCTGTCAATCAATCAATCAAAACTGTGATGTTGTTTTGAGAATGTTTTCACGTAATACATTGATAATGCTGTAATAATGCATCTAAATTTTGTAAAGAACATTTTAACACTGGAGCTGGAAGATATTTTAAATATCCAAAAATAAAACACTACAACCAAAAACAATAAATAAAGAATAAAATCCACTTACAGTTCAATTCAGTTTATTTACTATAAATGTCGTCTTAAGGCTCTTTACAGAAAATTTTCTGTAAACAAAAATACCTGTCTAAAAATATGAATCATCAGAATGGAAATGATGAAGCTCATTTTAATTATCAGAGCTGTTTAACTATTAGACGTAAGTAGACTGAGCTCACAGTTAAAGTCTTGTAGATCACTTTGGAGGATGTTCAGCTGGTTTGTTGCTCTGCTTCCCTTCCAGCTGTTCCTTCAGCGCCACAGCGGGTCATCTCCATGGTGAATGAGACGTCTGTGAGGCTGGAGTGGAGCCCGCCGCTGGAGAGCGGAGGCCGAGAGGACGTCGTCTACAACATCATCTGTAAGAGCTGCGACAGCCGGCGGGGCGGCTGCACCCGCTGCGGAGACAACGTCCAGTTTGTCCCGCGGCAGCTCGGCCTGACGGACACCGGCGTCCGCATCAGCGACCTGCTGGCTCACACCCAGTACACCTTTGAGATCCAAGCTGTGAACGGAGTGTCTGACCAGAGTCCGTATTCGCCACAGTTCACGTCCGCCAACATCACCACCAACCAGGCCGGTTAGTGAACATCGTTCAAATCCATCAAGATCCACCGGGACAGAAGAAGAAAATTCATTTCCTGTCAGGAACTTGATAATTGTTCTTCGGTCATAAGTGGGAGTTGAGATGGGTGGATGGTGTTTCTCTCATCAGGCATGCAGATGGATGATTCCATTGACCTTTGACATATACGACACCATCACATGCATAAAAAGCCAAGTGCAGTTGTTCCACTAATCCTTAAATAGCAGAGCTAATTTTTCCACTGTAGCTAACTTTAAAAAGGAGTTAGCTTTGAAAATAAGTTAGCCAAACATAGAAAGACAATCCTAAAGCGTAGCGTTTGGCACACTGATGATAATCCGTTAATAGCAGAGGTTTTTCATTTAGCACTTCAGCTAACTTTAGAATAAGCTAGCTAAACATGGCAGTTGGTCTCCTTGGAGGAGAACACACTGAGGGATTTGAGACCAAACAATTCTGGTGCTCTTTCTGTGGCTTTGTCACATTTTCTCTCTAACTTAGCATCTTGTTTCTCAGCACCATCTGCAGTGTCCATCATCCACCAAGTCAGCAGGACTCCCAACAGCATCACCCTGTCCTGGTCTCAGCCCGACCAGCCTAACGGTGTAATCCTGGACTATGAACTCCAGTATTATGAGAAGGTACACCCGTCTTGTAGAGGAGTTTTAGGCTCTGAACAGAGAACAGTCCTGGGTTGAATCGTTTTGTCTGTTTCAGAACTTGGCCGAATGGAACTCCTCTCTGATAAGGAGTCAGACCAACACAGCAGTCATTCGGGCCTTGAAGCCTGGAACCATTTACGTCTTCCAGGTCCGAGCTCGAACTGTCGCTGGATTTGGAAGCTTCAGCGGCAAAATGTACTTCCAAACCATTACTACGGGTAAGAGCTCTTTAATGATGGAAATAACCTTTAAATTTCAGTCAACAAGCTGATATCTCTCTGTGTGTGTGTGTGTGTGTGTGTGTGTGTGTGTGTGTGTGTGTGTGTGTGGGTGGTGTGTGGGTGTGTGTGTGTGTGTTGCATGAACCCACTGGTGAACAGGAAGGTTGAATTATACCAATCCCACACAGACTTTTATTTCTCTATGGCCTCCATTGGAGTCTGGAGAAGGTGGTTCTAAAGTCAACCTGCAGAAACCCTGTAAGACTCAGATTGTGGATTTAATTGGTTTTCCTCTTATTGGACATCTAACTGGATGTGGAAGCTCTTTAAGATCCAATCAAAACCCTGAAATCCTCTAATTCACTTATGGCTTGAGGTGTTAGCCCATCAGGGTCTGGCATTTAGTTCATGCCAGAATCTAGAGGTCAACTTGTGAGAATCCTTGCAGCATAATGGAGGACAAAAGTGGAAGCAGACAGAGTCTGGCTGGCCAACAGGTTTTAAGCCTCTGTATTTCAGTCAGCTCCAGTGTTTATCTTTTGTCTGTTTTTGTTGTTTAGAAGAGTATAACTCCAGTATCCAGGAGAAGCTACCTCTCATCATCGGTTCGTCTGCAGCAGGAGTCGTCTTCATCATCGCCATGACTGTTGTCATAATCGTTTGTCGCAGGTGAGGCATTATTTGATGGTACAGGTAAATAAACCTGTTGTTAATAGAGTAATAACCAGTGAGTGACACTTCTAGAACTTGTGTCTAAATGCATCTAATTTTCTTCATCTACATGTAACATAAACACATTGTTTTTATCTGTAGACACTTTTTACCCTAAAGATCTTTGTTTTTCCTCCTCAGGAGGAGTTCAGACAGACCAGAATCAGAGTACTCTGACAAACTCCAACATTACACCAGCGGCCACAGTAAGCAGCTGATTCTGTCTTCTGTCTCGTCCAACAGCTGTAAAGACTAAAAGCCGTCTTTAGTGCGATGGGGCTTAGTTTTGGCTGCTCCTAACATTGAGGTTTTTTATGCGTCTCTGCTGCTTTTCCGTTTCTCTCTGTGACAGTTTCCCCAGGAGTGAAGATCTACATTGATCCCTTCACATATGAAGATCCCAATGAAGCTGTAAGAGAGTTTGCCAAAGAGATCGACATTTCCTGCGTCAAGATAGAGCAGGTCATTGGTGCAGGTAGGAGACAATGAATCAGAAACTCAATGTTTGAGCATAAACTGGAACATTAGGAGCTTTGCTGTTTGGCTCAACTCGTTCTTCACAGACAGAGACCTTAATGAAAGACCTCTTTGTCCGTTTTCAAACTGCCAACTCGTCTTTCTGATAGGTGAGTTTGGGGAGGTGTGCAGTGGAAACCTGCGGCAGCCGGGGAAAAGAGAGATGCTGGTGGCCATCAAGACGCTGAAGGCGGGCTACACTGAGCGCCAGAGGCGGGACTTCCTGAGTGAGGCGTCCATCATGGGCCAGTTTGACCATCCCAACATCATCCATCTGGAGGGGGTGGTGACCAAGAGCAGCCCAGTGATGATCATCACAGAGTTCATGGAGAACGGATCCCTGGACTCCTTTCTTAGGGTAAAGCTCCCACATCATACACACAAAGATACGCCATAACAACATACCGTGAGCAGAGTTAACTCTTGCTCTGTTCATGCGGATGATGACCAGTAAGACTCAGGGACACTTGCTTGCTTTATGCTTCATGCATAATCACTCTGTGTGGAAAATAGATGCTGACACAACTTTAGAAGCATTTATACTCTGTGGTTTGTCCTCCTGCAGCCCATAAATTTACCGTCAGCGTCTGAAGGTGTTTTCACACCTGATAGTCTGGGAGACTCTGTTCGATTGGGGACCAAAAAGTCAACATCAGTTCCACCTCCAGCTGCTGTTTTTCTCTTTCTGCTCTGAGTCAAACCAACCAAACCCTTTCAGCAACTTGTTCCTCGGGAGACCACTTCCTGCTTTTGTTTCGGTCTCCAGTCCGCTTGGTGTTCACATATGAATTCAAACCGAACCAGAGTTCACTCTTTTGGTCCAGTTACACATTCACACTTCCCCAAATGAACCGGACTCCCTAGACAAACGGATTGTAGTTGGATTAAAGTGGACCAAATGTAACTGGTGTGAATGCACCATTAGAAAATGCCTTTAGGCTCTTATAAGGTAAATCAATCTGACTTGACAGATTCAGAGTAAATTTATGTAATTTTTCTCTTTCCAAAAGCAAAATGATGGGCAGTTCACTGTGATCCAGCTGGTGGGGATGCTGCGCGGCATCGCAGCAGGAATGAAATACCTTTGTGAGATGAACTACGTTCATCGAGACCTGGCTGCCAGGAACATCCTGGTGAACAGCAACCTGGTGTCCAAAGTGTCCGACTTTGGCCTGTCGCGTTTCCTGGAGGACGACACGTCCGACCCAACGTACACCAGCTCTTTGGTGAGTCCTTACTGAAGAACCGCAGCACCTGAGATGGATTCTTTTCCAATTGGTGGCAAATTTCCTACGTCCTTCGTCCCTGTTAGGGAGGGAAGATTCCCATTCGGTGGACGGCTCCTGAGGCCATTCAGTACAGGAAGTTCACCTCCTCCAGCGACTGCTGGAGCTACGGCATCGTCATGTGGGAGGTGATGTCATATGGCGAACGGCCGTACTGGGACATGAGCAACCAAGATGTAAGTAAATCCCCGCTGGAGATCAATACAGAAAGTGTTTGATTATCTACTGTTGGTCAGATTTAATCAAAGTGTTCAAAGTGCTTTACATCATGAAAATATAAAAAACATCATTTGTCATTACATTTTGTCAGATACCATCATTAAAAATATGTTGGTCCTTGTTTCAGCTATTATTAATCAGCAGTGACTCTCAACAGATGGGATTTTAATCCAGATTTAGATTTATTCTAGATTTAAAACAACTGAAACAGCGCTTCGGCTGTTTTGCAGTTTTCTGGAAGTTTGTTCTGTGGCTGAATTCTGCTCCTCCATGTTTGGTTCTGGTTCTGGAAGCCGAGCAGAACCAGAACCAGGAGACCGGAGCGGTCTGGAAGGCAGCAGATCTTTGCTGTGTTTTGGTGCCAGAGCAGTGCGGATGTTCATCGATGTTTGGGCTTTTGCAGGTCATCAACGCCATCGAGCAGGACTACAGGCTGCCGGCTCCGATGGACTGTCCGAGCGCGCTGCATCAGCTGATGCTTGACTGCTGGCAGAAAGATCGCAACAACCGGCCGAAATTCAGTCAGATCGTCAGCACACTCGACAAGATGATCCGCAACCCCAACACGCTCAAGACCACAACGCCGCTGTCGTCATGGTAGCAGACAGACTCTTGGCGCCCGGACCGGCCCGTACTCGCTCGCTAATCATGTCTATTCTGCTCTGGGTTTTCTCACCAGTCTTCACTTGCCTCTGCTGGACCGCAGCACCCCGGACTTCACCTCCTTCAGCACGGTGGATGAGTGGCTGGAGGCCATCAAGATGGGCCAGTACAAGGAGAACTTTGCCAACGAAGACTTCAGCAGCTTCGACGTGGTTTCTCAGATGACCATGGAGTACGCTGGTTACCTCTCATACACGTTTCAGATCGCTTTTCTGACGCAGCACGCTTAAACGAAATATAAAACAAAAATATATTTAGATCAAATTTACACGTAGAAGGACGTTCTGGCTAAACCAGAGGGAAGAGGGTTGAAATATTAAAAGTGGAAATAACTGCAGCTAATCCTAAAATGCTGCACAAATATGTCTACATCTCTTAGAAACAGAGGATTTCCTGGAACCGCTGGCCGTAATTTTACAGAATGAAGAGAAGTGGAAAGACATGCAGCCCAGAGTTCAGGAATAGAAGAAAATTAAAATATTGAAATAAGATAATCAATATTAGTGCAGTTTTTCTAAAGATGTGTTAAAACATATACATTATTTAATTATGTTATAACTGCCCACCCAGTATTTTTTCACAAATAGAGGAAATGCAGTTGGCTCCTTTAATTAGCTGTAAGATGAACACAGGAAATAGGTTTAGACTCTTATTGTGAAGGGGTTAGTATGCTTCTGTACATTTTATAACTTTAGCGTTAAATTGCCATGCTTTCCGCACAAAGCGATTATTTTAATTATTGATTACTCTATAAATTATTCTGATGATTAATTTTATTTAATTTTCTGCAGATTTTTTATTTGACGCAGAACTTGAAGCAGGTGAAACTAAAATTGCCACTTGATGTTTTGCGTAGGACAAATTCGCAGCTGAAATTTTTTAATGTATATTCTAAATGCAAAATGTGTTTATTTGACCAGTTCTGGCTTAATTAGTGTGTTGAGGGTCTTGTTCTTTCAGCATTTGATTCTATTAACAATTAATCTATTTCTAAATTTCATTAATGGATTAATACGATTAATGGATTCAGCCCGAACCCTCAGGTTATTTTTTCTGCCTCAGTCACGTCTCGTTTTCTTGTTAGGGACATCGTCAGGATCGGCGTGACGCTGGCCGGCCACCAAAAGAAGATCCTGAACAGCATCCAGTCTATGAGGGCGCAGATGAACCAGATTACCTCAGTGGAGGTGTGATTCCACGGACCCGTCCACTCGGGCTTTGCTCACCGCAGGAGGCCAGCATCCTCCCGAACTTCTGAGGAGAGCCCACAGCATCCATCCGAACTGTGACCTCACCGTACCTCCCTACAGACTCCACCCGTTCGGGTCCGTCGCTCGGCAGCGCAGAGACGTCGGCTTGTTGTCGTGGCAGCTGCTGCGTTCAGGTAACGATGCATTCAGGGGCTTCGAGTTGCAGTCGACCTGCAGCCGTTTGAGATGATACCCTCTGTTTCTACTCAATACCTCCGCCACTGAGGAACAAGAAAGTCCGTCCAACATGACCTGGCGGTTCCAGTTTAAGGTTGACTTGATCTCATGTGGTGCTTTTGGTGGCAGACGAACTTCGAGGCCTTAAACATCACAGACAATCAGCTGAAGGGAACATCTGGACTGACTGATATCTGTCTCTTCACTCCTCCGGCTCTTTTCTACACATTTTACCGATCATATTCTCTGACTGTTGGTTCGGCTTTGTGGATGAGGGCAGTTTCCAGCTTTTGGGACGTTATTTATTTTAATATTTAAAGGGGCAGTACTATGTAAAATCTCTCTCTCTTTTTACTTTTACATCATGTGATGATGTTTTTCCCTCATCAAAAACAAACCTGGAGTGTTGATTTATTCTATCATACATGTTTGAGAAATCCTTTAATCTCCATGGCGACCATTCAGCTGTGCAAAACACATGGGCAGAACTAGCCCCGCCTTTGAGGTGTAGCTCCTCCCCTTTCAGCTCCTTCAGACTAGCCAGCAGCAATTAGCAACCACCTGGTGGAACAGCTGAGCTCATTATAGGAGCTGCTTCTCAGAGGTTAAAAGGCTTCATAGAGGAGCCATGTTGGGACGACTTCCTGGAGGCGGAGCTTCGGAAAGGAGAGACACAGGCCCAATTTCAAGGCTTTAAACCGAGAAGTCAAATGTCTTTTAAGGTATATTTGATATATAGCATTTTAATAACAATGGGAGTTAACATAGTTAGTGGTTTATGCTATAAAATGGCACTATGTGCCTGGAAAACATGGTACTACCCCTTTAATAGGTGAATCTTAAATCCAGCAGGAACACATAAATAATTTAAACTCTTATAAAACAGAAAACAGTTTTATACAAAAACACATCTTACAGACTGGTTAAACTTCAGTACTTTTTGCTGCTTATTTCCTTTTTTTTTTATCTTCTTCTAACCAAAACTCTTCCTGGTTCAACTCAATGAATTAGTTTTATTTGCTCTGCTGATTCCTGATTACACACAACAGAGAAGTTCACTTCAGTCCTCCATTAATTTGAGTTAAAAGGTCGTATTTAAATTCACTCGATGCTCTAAAAAAACAATTAGATCGATAATTTAAAGGTTTCTGTGAGGCAGGGTGTCTGCAACCTGACTCTCATTAACGCACAACTGTTTGGTTTATGAAGACAATATCTTATTTTCCATATTTATGTCTGTCATTCTCGATTTATTTTTTTCTTCTGGCACTTTTTTACCATTGATTTTTATTTATTTATGTTTTTTTAATTAAACAAACAAATAAAGTCATGACAATATGTGAACAAGTTATAATTTTATGAGAAATCCTACGTGAAACTGCGTCAAAATTAGGAATGTTGAACAAGTTATACTTGGCATTCCTGTTACAAATGCAGAAATACTTAATATTTTAAATGATCATGACTTTCAAACAATTGTTTAAACGACTGAGTTCATTTTAAAGAAAGAACCACACGGATCTGCTGCACCGCTCACGTTTTGATAACTCCAGAAGCTTTTTTCTTATTAAAACATTTTTCTTCTCCTGATTTTACATTTAAATCATTACATAAACGTCTTTTTTGCAGCACTGGATGATTTTTTAATTGTAAAGGTTGCAGACCCCTGGTCTAAGGAAACCATTGATTGGCCGCAGTCCTTGATCCTGAGCAAACACAGGGCAGCAGTAGAGAGTACGTGCAGATTTTTAGTTTTCTTGCCACCCCTGCTCTGATGGCACCCTGGACACAGAGCCGTATCACCCATGTCTAGAAGAGCCACTGCCTCATTCATAGAAACTGGGAGCTGGGAGAAAGTCCAGGAGTCACCAGGAAACCTGCAGACGTTTGGAGTTTGGTCATTCTGGGCAGAAGAAGAAGAAAATCTGTTTCTTACCTCTCATCAAACGCATGTTCTAGTTTTTGTGCATCACTCTTATCTTTTGGTAAAAATGGTGTAAAAAAATATAAAAGTGGTCCTGGAAACCGTTTTTAATGTGAAGGTAATTCAGTCTGATGGGTTAAAATAAATCCGCACATGCAGAATGTGGTTGTGCAGGAGCTGGCCTCCATCCAACTTTCACATTTCCATATTTCTTCTGGAACATTTTGACAAGAACATTTTTTTTCTTGGAAATATTTTACTTTTGGGGCTCAGTATTTAAAAAAATACATATCTGAGGTCCAGAAGTCAAAATTTCTTTGTTTTTTCTAGAAAATTTTCTGATATTAATATGAAAATTTCAGATTTTTTGTAGACATTCACTCCTTTTTAAAATCTGCTATAGCACTAATACACCATCATAGAAAAACCTGCCATCCTTTGAGCCAAAACTGCTAACAAAAATATTCTTCTAAATCTCCCGTGATGTTGTGATAACATGAACACAAAGCAGGAAACATAAGATGCAGTTAACGCCTGGATTCATAAGAACGATAAACTTTTGTTATAATTTAAGCGAAAAGGGAACAAACTACATTAAACTGACTGAGTTCTGCATTTAAACCTCACAGAACTGAAATGATTTTCCTGGTTTATGTAACATGTCATCAAATCTTTTTTCTCTCTCAGATATTTAGAATGTCAAACCTCTTCCTACTGTTGAATTTGCACAAAATGTATGGAAGAATAATCCTGTCGAAAAAAACAAAAGCATACATTTTCTGTTCTTATTTTTACACTCAGATACTTTGCTGCTCTCGCTCAAAACTCTGAAGTCTCTGAAAACAAATCCTGATTTCCTGCAAACACACAATGAGACGCATTGAATCTCAGAATGCAAAATTCACTTCATCTGCAGTGAACTTCGAAAACTGGAATAAAAACACAAATAAGTAACAACCACATGTTTTTATTCTGATAGCTGAAAGTTTGACAGGCGAAGCATGGAAAAACAATCTCAGGATAAGTTCCTAAAGAAAGAATCGAGCTTTCTTTCTTCCATCCTGGACAGCAGACTGTCGAGTGAGAGCAGCTCCAACCTTCCTCACGCGAGTGTGAAGATAAAAGACGCTCTCTTTTGTATTTTGACTGAAACATTCCTCTGTACAATCACATTTATTTGCTCATATGTGAGGTTTTGTGTGATCCATGTTCTTGTTGTAATTGCTTTTGTAAGTTATAAGAATGCGATGATTTCTTTTGTGGTTCTGTGTTTTCGCCCACTGGAACGACCCAATCCACTGATTTTCTAGCGGATTTGAAATGGAACAAAGTCGTCAGTTTTTAAATCTAATTGTTTTCCTTGTATAATAACTTCTGGGTGCATGTCTCTGTTTGAAGGTGATCTATATGTTAAGGACGCAGCAAGTTCTCTGTGGTTCTACCTGAGCAAACTGTTAGGGAACGTTCTTCCAGAGCTCTTATTTTGAAAATCTCCAAGCAGATTTCAGATGTTTTTAACTTTTTTCTTTAAAAATGGGCAGACTTTTCTAAAAAGGTATTTTTGTGTGTCAGAAACAAAGTCCCTGTATACAGATGCGCACAAACTCACTGAACTGAACTGAACACACGTTTACTCTGTTCACACTCCTGGTGTAATAGATGCTCCCCTTCACACACACTGATGTATTTTAATAGGGTGTTTTTGTTGTGAAATCTCGTTCTTTCAATCTGTGTTTTTGCAAAGTATCGTTCCACTTTTTACTTTTTGTTTTTGTCTGTTAGTTGTAGTTCTTCAGAGTCTACCATAGAAATGCAAGTTTTTAATCTTTTTGTCATTGTTACATTTCTGCACTCCTTTAGTTTATTACATGTGTTGAAGAAAATAATCATTAGCCTGGATGGAATGGACACAGATTTGATATTTACATTTATTCGAATTGTTTTTCTTCTTGTTTTTTTTAAATTATTGTCAAACTGATGTTATTCTAACCTGAAGCTCGTCGTCTTTGTATATCTGGATCCTTCACAGACATAAAGACAGAAACAACCTCACTGAAATTTGGCTTCTGCATTTGTAGAGAAGGTCATCTCTTGTCGGTGTGTGTGTGCGTGTGCGTGCGTGTGTGTGTGTGTGTGGGGGGTGTTTGCGTGTGTGTGTGTGTGTGTGTTTACTGGTTCATGTTTATCCATATTTATTTGCAGCAGAAAAAACCCTGATTCTTTGTTTGTTTGATTCCAGATTTGCAGTAAAGAAGCTCAACATGTTCAGTTATGAAAGCACAGTTAAAAACACGACAGAAATTTCCATTTTTATTGTAATTTCTTTATTAGTGTTTATGTGCTTTCTCAGAGACTGTGAGACATTCAAGTGGATACAAAGAGCAACTTACAAGAGGCGACTGACCTCCTCTAAAACTGTTTCAAAAATTTGTTGTGGTTTTTATTTGGCCATATTTTTATTTGATCAAATATTGCACTAAAATCATCAGGGGACATTTTGCTAATTTTTCATTTGTCTCTGACATTTAGCACGCTTAGCTTCCCCTAAATTAATTTTTTCACACTAATTCTAAAGCACTAATTTACTTGGTTGTTTTGTACATTTTTCAGTTGAGTAAAGAGTAAGTGCAGTGTCATGATCACAGTTTGGATTGGTTTTGGTGAACAGAATTATTTTTATTGTTAGTTTGAAGATGCAGCCAGGCAGCGAATCGCTGTGCGCTGCAGCTCAGAAACCAGTTTTTAAAAAAATAAAGTGGGGATTTGATCATATTAAACTGAATTATGCTTGTTATAATGAGATCAATTATTTAGATGTACACCAACATTTTATCCTTTAAATATATCATTTTCTTTAATTTAAGGTTGAGAATTATATCCTGTCTTGTGTGCTTTTTTTGTGGCAAAAAACTAAAAAACGTAAAAAACAAAAACAAAAAAATGCTGCAACTTAAGAGCTAGTTGTTATTTTTACTATAGTAGATTTTTATAGAAGTATTTAGACCAGACTTTACTTTTAGACTAACTTTACTTAGGCCATTGCTTTTATTAAGCTAGTTTTCTTTAGCTGTTTTGTCTCCTCTACATCAAGCTCTTTTTTTTAAATATCCGCCTCTGCCTCACTCTCTGAAAAAGCGTTCCCACATCATTTCTATTAAGCCCTGAGAAACATCCACTTACAAAAAACACAGAAATAATCGGATTAGGATCACAGATATAAAAGAGCAGTTGCTTTCTTTGTGAAATCAACAACATTGTGTTAAAGCTTAAGGCCTTAGCTGCTCCCTTTACAGCACAGTTTTACTTTTTGCAGAATATTTGTTCCGGGACCGTTTTGGTCCGAAGAACGTGGACGATAGACCACATGGTGTCACCCGAAGCCAAACGATCCTATCACTGTGACCTCACTTGTACTTTTCTTCTTCTTCTTTTTCTTATATTGTATAAATGTACATTTGATGGCACTCCTGATAATGAGGAATCGATTTTAAGTGTTTGTAATACTGGTTTTATTTTGTAAAAAACAAAGAAAAGACAAAATAAAGGAAAATAAACACATTCAAAGTTGTATTTTTCTTCATATCAAAGGCAAACAAATTGTGTAAACGGGGGAAAATGGATGAATGTAAATCAAACATCTCGATGGAGGTCTGTTTATTGATAACTAGTGACTGGAAACTTATTTTCACCATGAAGAAACCAGTTTGAGATTATTTCAGCTTTGTGACAGGAACCATCAGAGGACTTAGACTGGAACCATAAAGGGATGGACAGCAGCGATAAGTAAATGTCGCCATTATACCACTGAACTGGGATTGGTGAATGATTCATAAACAGTTGAATAACACAAATATGAGTACAAATGTGAAATAAAAATACAAAATTACACAGAAATGTAGAAATAAATTATCAATGCACCAACCTTCTTATTGGTTCATGTGATAAAGATAAAAGAGAAATCTAAATCAAATTTTGTTTGAGTTTAGCTTCTCACTGCCCTTTATGGGTGACACATAATTTAAATAAGTTTAAGTTAAAACTTAAATTTCCCTCGTTTTTTCACAGGAGACGTGGAAAAAATGCAATTGGTTTTCTTGGAAGATGTTTAGTTTGTTGTTTTACTTTAAGGAAAACTAAATAAATATGTACACATTTAAAAATCAATGAATAAATGGCTACACATTTATAATTACATGAGACTGGACTTTTCTTCATGTTTAATTATGCAAATTAGCTTGCAGTCAAATCTTCACAGTTGTCACCTCAAAAAATACCTTCGGGGATTAAAAACAACTTTCTATTATTATTATTATTATTATTATTATTATTATTTGTTTTGTTTCATTTTTGTTCATGTTTTTCATGTTTACTTGTTACGACATCAGAACCATTTATCTAGTGGTTCTTGTTTCCCTGGTGTCATTGAAAGCAGCACAAGTGGACAGTCTTGTTTTCATCACGTGACCGGAAGCCAGCGTTGATAGTTGAACGGTGTTCGGAGATGTTGGTACTTTCCTTGGTGTGACAGTCCTGTCTGAAGTTTAAAACAGTGCTGTCGGCAGTTTTTCTTTCTGAGAAGCTGAGAAGAAGCCATTTTGCTGATAATTCCTCAGACTTTGACTCATTAAAAGCGGACCGTTTTGGCCTTAAAGCCCCAAACATGCATGCTAACTTTAGCCAAGTCGCTAGCTAACTGGATCCACAACCTTCTGTCCTTTCCAGGAACACAGCCAGGCTGGGTTGTTTTCTGGCTGTTTTATTCGCTATTTCTGCTCATGCCACCGCCTGTTGGTCCCTGTGGTGCTAATGTTCGTTGTGCTGTTGGTGGAAGTTGGTGCTATGCAGCTGAATAACAGCTAACTGTCTCTTCAGTCCCGTCCTGAGGGCTTTCTGATAAGACAGCACAAACAACCCTCACTTGCGTGTCCCAAACATGGACGCTATGGAGCTGGCTCGGTAGGACAAGTGTCGTCGTTCGCGGTAAGTCAAGATTTTAATAACCTTGAAACTAAATACAGGGGAGTCGTTGTCATGGTGACGGTCATTTTCCAGAGGAAAGTCTCAAGAGATTTCCAGCTATTGCTGTTAAAAATGAGCCTCGATTGAACAGTTTATTGACCTCATATCATTATTTTATTTTTCCTGCTGATGATCAGAAGTTGCTGATCATGTTTCACTGTTATACTGGATATCCGTCGTTTTGCAAAAGTATTCACACCTTGAGCTTTTTCACTTTCAATCAGGTTACAACTACAAACTTGAATGTGTTTTACTGCTGTTTCCTAATGCAATGTAGTCTAGAACTGTGAACTCTGGAATGTTTTATTTTAGTTTTACAAATAAAAATGTGAAATGCATGGCATGCTTTAGTATTTAAACTGCCATTGTTAATACCTCCTCCGCCTCCAGCAGCTCTGCACATACAGGAAGTGAATTTGTTTGCTGGTTATTCTTTGACAAATAGCTTAAGATCAATCAGATGGGATGGCAGCATTTATAAACATCAGTTTTTAAGTCCAAGATCTACACATCTATAAGCTCAAATAATTTGATTGTATTGTTAACAAATGTGGAAAAGATGGAGTTCTTTAGCAGAACTTTGACTAGGCCATCACGTTTGAATGCAGTTAGAAAGTTGAATGTTTTGGAGCTAATAAAAGCTATTGTTTCTTTGTAGCTATAGAAATATCTAATTTAAATGTGAATCATGGGTGTCAGCAGTTAAACATTCCCGTTGCTGTGAGATTTCTGCCATTGTGTTTGTTAGACAGCAGATGCCTCCTCTGTGAGGCGAGCGACCGTCACCATCATCCCCCACCAGGATTACTCCAGCTCCTGCATCATCATCATCATCTTCTTCTTCTTCTTCATCCCTGAGCCATCAGGATGTTGGAGGGGCTCGTAGCCTGGGTGCTGAACACTTACCTAGGAAAATATGTCAGCAATCTGAACACAGATCAGCTCTCCATTGAGCTTCTTAAAGGTAATAAATGTTTTATTATTGAGATTTGCAGCTTTTGCCTCTTCAGGATGGAAGGAAATCCTGTTACACAACAAGAATTGGAATTTAAGGCGTAAAAAGGGATTTTTATTTCTCCTTCATTTACATCCTCAGGTGCAGTGGAACTGGAAAACCTGCCACTGAGGAAAGATGCCCTCCGAGAGTTTGACCTGCCATTTGAAGTCAAGACAGGTGAGAAAAAAAAAGACCAAATAACAAACCCTAAATCACCAGGGAACTGTGAAACTAGAAATAAAGAGTCTTTAGGGAACGAGATGAGGATTTATTGAGGAGAAGCAGCTCAAAGTCAAGATTAGAGACAGGAGAGATTCCTGCTGGTCTTCCTGAATAAGCAGACAAGATCATATCAGGACCCCCTGCAGTTTGCTTATCACCGTGGAAACGGAGACGCCATGATGACATTGAATTAACTGTAATTCAATGTTACAACATTTAACTTCCCTGTGGGATCAATAAAAAAATAAAGTGTTTTTTAATTTGAATTTTGTACTTGAACACCTTTTAAAGTTTATATTTTCACCTTCCTAAAATAATTATCCAAATCCTTTTTTTTTTTTGCCTGCAGTGATTCCAAAAGTTCTTAAAAAAACAAACAACTTTTGACAAAAAAAAAGTTATTTCAGGAACGAGACAATAGCCAGCAAGCTTGACATGAATGGATGATTTTTTTTTATGGCAGTAGGCAAGATGAAATGTTTGTTCCTGCTTTCTCAGTTAGTGACTGCATGATTTATTTTATTTTTGTGCTTTTATTTTGTAAAGTACTTTGAAACATCTTGTTGCTGAAATGTGCTGTACAAACTTACTTGGTTGATTGATTGACTGGGACGATCACGTTCCTGTTGATCATCATCAATCAGTAATAATAGTGATCTATTTACTTGTCGTTGGTCAGGACTCTGGCAGCAGCATTTTCTGTTTTTAACTGACAATTTAACCCACCAAAATAAAAGTTTTCACCCAATTTTCTGTCTTATTTTGACAGGAAAATCTTAATTCTGGTTTTTGACTTGGTAGTAGGCTAATGCCATACCTGAGTCTAGGATTTTAACATGCTGTTGTGTTTTTACTGTAGCTGAGTCCTGATCTAACAGGCCCAAATCCAGAGAGTTCTTTCTTTTCTGCACTGAACTGTAAGGAGTTCTGATTTATCCAATCAATATTCTATACATGCATTCAACTTAGAGGGAGAGAAATATAAAGACATGTTTTATCAAATCATGTAAAAGTGTCCTGAGAACAGAACCCCACATTTTTTAATGACACAATAATTGAAGTTCAGCTGCCATGTTTTTCTGATGCTAAAGTTTAAAAATAAGAAAATTGTGCATTATTTTACTTTTACACATTTAAACTCATCATTTTGTGTTAAGATGTATTAAACATGTTGTGCTTTTCCAGGTTTTATTGGGAAGATCACTCTGCAGATCCCGTTCTACCGGCCTTACAGTGACCCCTGGGTCATCTCCATGTCCCAGCTCAACCTCATCATCGGCCCCACTCAGCCGCACGAGTTTGACGCGGAGAAGGAAAACGAGGAAGCGAGGGAACGCAAAAAGTACCTCCTCAAAACTCTCGAAGATAAATTCAAAGTGAGTAAAATTTTTGGTTTTTCCTTTTTTTTATCGGTTTTTGTCTCTTATTGTGGAAAACTGCAAATTTAATATGTATGTTAGTTGATTATTGTTGATATTTTTGTTGACGCCTGTGTGGCTCCTGCAGAGTGAATGTGAGCAGAGAGGAGAGTCGTACTGGTACTCTGTCACCGCCTCGGTCGTCACCAGGATTGTTGAAAACATTGAAGTGAGTCATTCTGCTGCATATGATTCATGTGGATATATGATACCACTTATCATATCATGTATTATAAACTAGTATCACTGATGAATGATGCTAGTTTTCTTTCTGCCTTTTGTGTTCAGCTGAAGATCCAGAATGTTCACCTGAGGTTTGAGGATGACTTTTCCATCCCAGAAAAGGCCTTTTCTTTTGGAGTTTGCATCAACAGCGTGTCGGCTCATAATCCCTCCAAAGAGCTGGTCAGCGTTCATCCTTAGGACCGGAGAGCACTTCAAATAAATGAACAATTATTTCCATAAAAGCAAATGAACTTGCGATTAGCTTCTTCTGCTCTTTTATCAGTTTTTAACTACAGAGTAAAGTTACTGTAAAGATTAAGTTTTTATTTTTAATAGGTTTGAATCTTTTTAGGTCTAAAAAGACTCATTAAAAGTTTAGAGATGGGTAAAGAGGAGAGGTGGCGGCTAGCGCTAAAGCTCTGATCGTAATGACGCTAACGCGAGACCTGAGTGACACTGAACTTACATGTTATTAAGTCATTTGCAGAGATTGGAGGAGGATTAGTTTAACTAAACGAAGCCTTGAGCCGTTCTAAGTGCTTGGTGTTAATAAGGTTTTGTTTTTGTCTCAGATCCATAAGCCTTTCAAACAGAAGCAGCTGGAGATTGAAGACTTCAGCGTTTACTGGGACACAAAGTGTGAAATCCTGGGAAAGCTGCCTGCAAGCCAGATCCAGGTTGGTTACACATTTAGTTTTATTGATTTATGTCTCTTTGAAACGGTGCAAAGATCACGCTGTGTCCCACCCTCTCCGCCTCTAATTTTTACTGCATCCTGAGTTTCTGCTGCAGGTTAAAGGCCTAAGCTAAACAACACAGACACAAAGATGTTTGAGCATCTTCATGTGGATGAAAGACTTTCTTCTGTAAAGTGTGAAACAGACATTGTGCTCGTTTTGTAGAAACGCAGCAGTAAGAAGACCTCAGTGATGTGATTCTCTGACTGTTTTCCATCCCGGCAGGATGCGATGACTCGGTGCATGCAGAGTCGCCAGCACCAGTACATCTTTGAGCCGGTGCGTGCCTCCGTGCTGCTCAGGAGAAACACCTCCAGGGAGCCGCTGAGGACCCGAAACATCCCTCGGATCGAGGGCCAGGTCCAGCTGGAGCCCATGTCGTTACGTCTCTCCCAGGTTCAGCAGAAAAAAACGTCCCGTTTCTTTCTGGACGATGTCTGAATGTTTCTGTTCTCTGAAAGCATTTTTATTGTGTTTTCCTGGTATTTTCTTACAGGTTCAGTACCAGCAGATCATGGCTTTCCTTAAAGAAGTGGAGCGCAGAGAGAGAGGGATGCTGTACAGAACATGGAGACCCAAAGTCCCGATTTCTGGGAAGTAAGTGCTGTCTTTAATCAACCAATCAATCATCAATCAGGTTTATTTGTATGGCACATCTCAGCAGCAAGGTGGTTCAAAGTGTTTTAAATCATAAAAACACAAAAATCAACAATTGCAACATTACATTTTGCCGCTATTACACATCGACATGTTGGTCAATGTTTCAGGTAAAATGTTCCAAAGCAGCTTGGTTTTAGTCTAGATTTAAAATGTTTCGGCTGTTTTACAGTTTTTGTTCCAGATTTGTGGTCCATAAAAGCTGAATGCTGCTTCTTCATGTGTGGTTCTGGTTCTGCAGAGCTGACCAGAACCAGAACCTGAGAGGTCTGAAGGTTGATCCAACGACAGCAGATCTTAAATCTGTTCAGTTATTGATAAACTACCAGCAGTAGTTTAAAGTGTGTTCTCTCAGTGAAGGACTGTAGAACCGGGTGGTGTGGAACCGGGAGGTGTCTCTATCTTCCTGGTTTTAGTCAGAACTCCAGCAGCAGCGTTCTGGATCAGCTGCGGCTGGACGACGGATTGTTTTTTATGAAGGCACTGTTGCATCAATAAATGCGACTTTAGGGTTTTTATTTTTCCTGGTTCCTTTGTCATTTTACTGATTTCTGACTGGATTTCCTCGTTGGTTCTCCCCAGCGGCCGCGTTTGGTGGCTGTTTGCCATTCAGGCCAACCTGAGTGACATCAGAGAGCAGCGGCGGCGAGGCAGCTGGGCGTTTGCGCTGCAGCGCGCCCGGGACGCGCGGACCTACACCGGCCTCTACTTGAGAAGGCTGAAAGCCGCCTCCCTGAGTCCGGAGGACGAGGTAGAACTGCACATCCAGGCCATAATGCAGTAAACATTTCACTCACAGTCTGCAGTACAGAGAAACCTAATATCATGTTGTCAGAAAACACATTTTGTTCATTTTACCACAGAAGTTTAAGAAAATATGTTTTATTTTTTTAAATCTCGGATGAGTTCTTTACACCTGAAGCATATCTGATAATTACTGATTCCTTAAATGTGACCAGTTGGTAAATTTCATCATTAAAATCAGTGAATTTTGATGATGCACTAATTAGATGACTAAAAACATCTGGCTGTTTTTAGTCAAACTTCTGTAAAGTGTGGTGAATTAAAATTTAGATTTATAAAGTAGTCATTAAAAGTTAACATTTTTCTCCTTTCAGTATTTTCTCAAGATGTTTTACACTCGACAAAATGTAACATTTTACTGGTTTCTCTGTATGTTTTTATTTTTGTCTGTTTATGATGTAAAAGCTCTTTGAACTGCCGTGTTGCTGAAATGTGCTACATAAATAAACTTATTGATACTTTATTACCTGATGGGTTGGAGGATGTAAAAGTGTCTCGAGAACGGATCCCTGGGGAACCCCATGTGTTATTGTTAGCATTAAATAAGACACTTTAATGCAAAGCTGGCGTTTTTAATGGACTTTCAATGCAGTTTTGGATTAAAAGTGTTATTTACAGAATGACACTTCATGACAAGAGTCATAAAGACTCCTTCATGTTCGCACCGTCAAATAAAGTGTTACCAGAATTCTTTTGGAATTCCAAAGTACAGTGAATGTTTGTGTTTTTAAATGTTTTGTTGGACCGTTACAAACAGTTTGAACTAGTTTCGTCTGTTTTGTGTTTCAGGCTGAACTTGAACGAGTTGAAGAGGAGCAGACGCTGGAGGAGCTGCAGATTCTCAGAGAAGTTATCCATGACAAGTTTCGATCGCAGGAAGAGATGGCAGATGTACGTTTAGATGATCGCAGAGCGTTTGCGACTGTAGAAGTGCATATCAGTAAATTTAAATATTATCAAAAAGTTAATGCAGTAATTCCAATAAAATTACGCCCATTTATAGATCCTTAATCACACAGTGATGTATTTCAGCCATTTATTTAGGTCATTAAAGTTAAAGAAGCTGGACCTTCAGTTTTGTATCCAACTATGCTGATAGAAAGTTGAGTGGAAGGAAAAAGTGTGGTAGAAAAAGATGATGCAACTTCTGTTTAGCCCTTTAGCCCATTTTCTAATCTGTATGTAACTTCCCAGACTTTGTTGTAACAGATTTTATTTTTTCCACTCTGTCTTTTGCAGAAAGTTCGGGAGCCTAGCGGCAGCCCCCAGGCTGCTCCGCCTGCCACGTCCGTTCCTAAAAGTGGAAGCTACAGAATGATTCAGTACCTGCAGTCTTGGTTCCCTGGTTGGGGCGGCTGGTCTGGAAACACGCAGGATCTGGACACGCCTGAAGAACTCCTGCCAAGTCCATCATCCTGGGATATTCTAGGTTAGCAACAGGCTGCGGCCTGAAAGAGGCTCGGCGCTGATCTGTAACCCAGGCAGCTGTGGAAGAGTGATCTGCTTTATGCTACGCTGTAATCTTTAATTCTTCTGATTCTTCTCCAGCAGAGACAGGGGATTTGTTCGACCCACTGGAGGACTCCCACAGTCTGAACACCTTCACTAGACGAGATTACATGTTTGCTCGACTGGAGATCTTTTTGGAGAAGGGCGGGGTCACTCTTTTTCACGAGGAGAGGAGAGCGAACTCGATGCACGAGAGCGGAGTCCTGCAGCTGGAGTTCTCAGGTACAAACACACAAACTTGAGTTTGTTTTTCTTTCTGAATAAAAATGACTATCACTATTTGGTTACTTTTGAACATAATTTACTCATTACATTGAAAAACTTGAATGTTGGCATCTGATTTTTTTTTTTAAACCAAGAGGAAATGAACAAATGATCAAAAGTATTAACCCCCCTGCTGAACTCCACCAATAACTTTACCTGATCTTTATGTGGAAACTGAATGTGACTGGAGGAAAGTAAGCACATTTATTTTGAGATAAGAAACATTTTTTGTGAAAACATGGTTCTAATTTGTTTTGTGCTTCAGAAATGTGATAGATTTCTCTTTAGAAGCGTGGTTTGTATTTTGTGGCGTCAGCAAAACTCAGCAACTAAAAAACTGAAACCATGAGTGAAAAATCTGTTCCAGAAAATCACTTTCTGAATCGTAAACCGTCCAGGAAGGGCTGTGGCAACAAACTGGTGCCTATCAATGAGGTTTAGCATTGGTTTCGCTGAATACCAAGACGCTATAGCGCTTAGCGTTAGCAGAATTAACTTTTAGGTTAGCGGTCCCCAACACTGGCAATGGCGATGACGTTACCACCTGAACTCCAATCTATCGCCGCCTGTAACAAGTTTTCCAGCTTCTCGTCAGAGAAAATTCAAAAAATCAGAGGATTAATCGGCTCATCAACTATAAAGTCAGGACCAATGATGTATCCAGACAAAACAAATACAGGACAAATGACCCAGTTTCAACTAGTTAATTATAAAATCCCAGAAGAAATTATAAGCCAATGAAGCTCCAGTTCCTGCTGTCTGGATGTTATAGATCTATAACTCTAGAACATTTCTGTAAGAAAGTCCTGCCTGTTATTGCTAATGATCTGATCCAAACTCATCACTCACATCAGGGGTTTTCCCCCAGGCTTTGAAAACAGCAGTTATCAAACCACTGATAAGAAAGAACAATCTGGACAAATCACTAATGCAGAATTACAGGCCGACCTCTGACCTCTGACCTCCCATTCATCAGCAAAGTTATTGAAAAAACTGTGTAAACAATTAAATAGTTTCCTAACAATAACCAACTGTTTTGACTCCTTCCAATCTGGTTTTCGTGCTCACCACAGCATGGAGACTGGCCTAGTCAAAGTATTCAATGACATCCATATAAATACGGACTGTGGGAGAACCACAGTGCTGGTTCTGTTGGACCTCAGTGTTGTTACAGTATAATTACACTGTAATAGTATAGTGTAATATAGCTGTATTACACTATACTGTTATAGTGTAATTACACAGTAATATAGCACACTGCTATATTACACTGCTATAATACAGCTATATTACAGTGTAATTAAACGGTAATCACACGGTATTTGTGGTGCTTTGCTCAGGAGTGAAGGTGGTCGTGGAATCTCTTCCTCGCTCGGAGTCGTCCTTACTGGCCGTTAAGCTGGGCAGTCTGTTCCTCAGAGACCTGACCACTCAGGGCACCATGTTCCCCTTCCTGGTGTCGCCCAAAATGGTAATCCACACGCATCTCTTATCAACCTGCACCTTAATAATGCTGGCTTTATTATCTCTGTGGGTCTAACAATGTCCACCTGTTGCAGGACAAAGTTGTTGTTGCCCTTAGTCAGTCCATGAGTCAGCACAGCGCCGCTGCTGGTAAGGATTTATTTATTTTATTCAGTGTCAGTAATATTCTGGACGTCTCTGTCAGTAAGTTTAAGGACTTGCTTTCAAAACAATCTGTACACATGTTGTGTTATCAGAGAGAGATGCTGAGTGGACTTCTCCAGTGTTCGAGATGATATACGAGCGCAACCCTGTGAGGTCCAAATTTGAGAGGAGGCTGGAAGTGAGCACCAGTCCGTTAAACATCATCTACAGTCCACAAGCCATGAAAAAAGTGACTGAATTCTTCTACAAAGGAAGAGTTCACACTTCAGGTAAGTATCGAGTGTGAAAACATTCCCAGAGTCATCTGAAAAAGAAAACACACCTTCTTTAAGTTTCATGGTTTAAACATGAAGACAAGATAAATCGGTGTCATACATGTCTCCAAAAACACAGAAAAAAAATCACTTAAAAAAAAAAAAAAAGTTCCTTGAGAGCCTGGAAAGTTGCTAAATACAGCAACAAAATCTTAAGTTGGCCACAGGGCATCTTTCCTTGTGGCTACAGCCTCCATTTCCCACTCAGGTCATCCCCACACTTGGCCACGCCCCTCAGAGACTCCTGGCTCCACCCACTTTTGTGAAAAATTTCAACATTTAGAGAAGCATTCAGCAGCAACGACTGCATAAAAAACGTTTTTATTTGTTTGAAATTAGATGCAAGTCATTGGGGGCCTAGTTAAGATCAGACAGAACTGATATTTATTAAATGTTTTACTTTTTGCTCCAGGCTTTGGCTACCAGTCTGAGCTGGAGCTGAGGGTGGCCGAAGCTGCAAGGAGGCAGTACGACAAGCTGAAGAAGCAAACCAAGGCGGAGATTCGACAAACCCTTGATCAGCTGCTCATTGGAGAGTTCATTGTAAGAAAAAGTTGCTGGAATGTCACATGAAACAGATATAAAGTTCAAATCTACTGACATGGTTTTGCTTTTGCAGGAAAACAGCAAGCGCTGGACGATGAAGCTGGATATTTGCGCGCCTCAGGTGGTTTTCCCCGATGACTTCCAGTCAGAAGACCCGATGCTCGTTGTGGTGGACTTAGGCAGGATCCTTCTGACCAACTCTCAAGGTGAAGCAGCCAACAGTTATCTTCTCTTGTCATCTCGTGGGATTTAATCACCCTGTAACTGCTGATATTTGTTCCCCTCTCTGAAGATGACATCGTCGTCAGCTCTGCAGCTGCTCAACCTCAGCAAGACGTCCAGAGTGACGAGGAGTACCAAACTCCTCTGGCCACGCCGCCCGAGTCTCCGTTTGAAACTGAAATGCTGTTTAAAAACTCAGAACTTCCCAACTTCAGTTCTCCGGAGACTTCGAAGGCCTACAGCAAAAAGCTCTATGAGAAGTACTGCCTTTCATTCAAGGACCTGCAGATTATGGTCGGGCGCTACAAGGACAGCTGGAAGCACCTTCAGGACAGCGAAGTGGGACCAACCCACGTTGTGGAGAAGTTTAACGTTTTGCTGCAGCTCGAGCAGCGGCTGCGCTACACTTCGGACCCTCAGCTGCCCGGCGCGGTGCTGTCGGGAACGCTGCCGGATCTGAAGGTGCACATCAACCTTGAGAAGATGACCGCCATCAGGACGTGTCTGGCGCGGCTTAACAGGCCAGCCGAAGACGACGGCGGCTCGGGGAAAGATCAGAGCGCAGCGTCCCCTGACGCTCCCACGCTGCGCCGGGACAAGATCTTCCACAGAGTGGACAGTTCGTGGAAACTGCACGATTCTGCCAAGAACCTGACGCAGAGCGTGATGACCTTAGAGCAGCACACACGGGAAGTCCTGGTGGAGTCCCGCCTCCTGTTGGCTGAGTTCAACATCAACTACATGCAGCTCGGTGTGGAGAGCAACGGCCGCTATATTTCTGTTTTTAAAGTGTTTGGCACGAACGCTCATTTTGTCAAGCGACCTTATGACGTAGAAGTCGCTCTGACGGTTCACGGATTTCTCCTGGTCGACACGCTACAGACGTACGGTTCCGACTTCGACCTGCTCGTTGCGTCTCACAAGCATCTGAGCTTCGACGTTCCCACCGGTAGCCTCAGGGAAAGCCAGCCGTCGTCCCCCACTTTGTGTGAAGAGCAGACCTCTGAGCATCCTGGAGTCCATTCCGGGTCATACTCTGATCTCTCCCCATTTAATTCCTTCCTGAAAGACCAGGACGCCCTCATTAGGGTCGAGTACCAGTTTGTGAGCTCAGACTGTCCCTCCATGAACCTCAACAACTCCCTCCAGGTCACCAGCATTCAGGTCAACAACCTGGACATCATTCTCAACCCTGAGACCATGGGGGAGCTGCTCAAGTTCCTCCAAAAGTCTTTCCCCAAAGAGGAGAACGCATCATCCACCCAGGAGAGTCCAACGGAGCTGTCCAGTGAGGAAGAAGACCGGGCCTATCAGGCAACGTACGACCAGAACAAGGAGCTAACCGTGGAGATCCACCGCCTCAACCTGCTGCTCCTGCAGACCGTCTCCTCCGGCACCGCCCTGGCAGTCGAGAAGAAAGGCCTGAAGATCGCCACCGCCAGCATCTCTGGCACCAAGGTCAACGTTTCCCTGGGAAGCCGTCTGGACGTCAGCGGCTCCCTGGGATCCTTGCAGCTGGTGGATTTAACCCAAGAGGCAGGCCGAAACCAGTTTGTGGTCAGCATTGGGAGTGCAGAGGACAGCTCTTCGAGTCCCGAAGATTTAACGTTTCTGCCCGACAATCAAGAGTCTCCAACAGACGCTCTGAACTTTCAGTTGCAGGAGAAATCTAAGGGAGAGTGTTCTTTAAAGCTACACATGGCGTCTCTGCACTACAACCACTCGGCCAGGTTCCTGCGTCACCTCAAACTGTCAGCCAGCGAACTGGAGGACAGTTTCCGCTCCGTGTTGAAAAACGCCGCCACGACCGTGTCGACGGTTCTCGCCTCCAAGACGGCGGAGTACAGCGGCATGGTTTCGCTGTTCGAGACGCCGTCACGGAGAAGCCGTACCATCAGCCAGAGCTGGGGGTGTTCGTTCGACCACGAGGAGGACGTCTCTATGGAGGAGCCTGAATCCGCCCTGGACACCTTCTTCGTGAAGCTGACCCTCAACATCGGCATCGAGTCGCCGGTCGTATCCATTCCTCGGAAACCCGGACACCCCGAGCTGTTGGTCGGCCATCTGGGGAGCATTACCATCCAGAACTTTGTCAATGGCGAAGACTCTCAGGGAGAGAGGCTGGAGGTGTTGGTGAAGGACATCGGACTGTACTCGGTCAACACCAGTCACTTGGTGTTGAAGAGACCGCCCAGAGAGGAGAAAGCCGACACGACTTCACCATCCCACTCTGGAAACGTCAACAAGGATGAATCCCAGTTCACGCGCCACGACTTCTTCGAGTCCCTCAGCCGGGGAAAAGGTGAGAAGCTTATAACCAGGGATGAAAGTTACCGATTAATGAGACAATTTAAAGTTTATTAACCTTTCAGAGCAGCTAACGATTAATATTTAAAAACAAAAACGCATAAATTGCATTTTACATCCCAAACCAGACTCTGTTTGTACATCTTTAATTTTGTATCAACTGGCTCCACTTATGGATGACCACGTGGCGCCCTCTGCTGGATGGAGGCCAAATTACAACACTCAATGACAGTCTAATTGATTTGGAGCAAATTCTAATAAACCATTAAAATACAAATTATTGTAAGCGGATTAATTGTTTACATCTTAACTAGAGGTGAGATTCTATTGAAATGTTTAATTGCAGGTTTTGTAATTATTAATGGCATTTTAATTGAAAGACATAAAGAGACAAAATAAGCAATTCTCAATTCATAAACTATTTTTGCTGCTAAATTATTGAGAAAATATCCATATGAGGTCAACAACAAATATATTTATTGTTTTTATTTATGTTATTTCACCATTAGATTGGTAAAATAATCACCACTTCAACTTTTTCTACCACACTTCTTCCTTCCACTCAACTTTCCATGATTATGCTTAGGTTCAGCCCTCTGTAAAGAGTGAATGTCTTCAGCAATGACTGTTGCTGATCTCCCCACTTATCCAGGTTAAAAACTATCCAGCCTTTGATTATATCTGGTTTAACGTAATATTTAAATAAACTTACATAATATTAAAATTACAGAGAGGCTGTAAGTGATTTTAATCAAAATAAACATAATGTCTGTATTATGTCACTCTGTGTGGATGGACTTTATGACTTAACCTGCTTGGATAAATACTCCTTTGGATTATAGTCTCATGAATGGGGACAGACCTTTGTCTGTTTCATTCATCATTTATTTAACATTGAACTGTTTTCTGTCCGTCAGCCTTCCACATACTGAAAGACACCACTATTCACTTCACTTTTGAGAAAACGCCAGTCGATGAGGACTCTGAGTTCATCCTGCTGACCACAGACGAGCCCTTCAGAAGCACAGGCCAGCTCAGAATCCAAGGGAAATTTGTCAACCCTGTTCAGGTAAGTTCTGCACATGAGGATGATTGACAGCGCTAAGCCCCTCCTCCTGGCTCTGACTGGTTGTTTTTGGAGTGTTTCTTCAGACGGCAGTAGTAACAGAGGAGCTGGATGTTTCACAGATTATCTGTCTCGTTACAAACTGTCACCACACGGGGAGAGTTTTAACAGATATGTAAAAAACGTATTTATCAAAGTCACATTCTGCAGATTTCGGAGTTATTGACTCAAAACTATCGTCTTACTGTCTTACCTGTAAGTTAGTTTTGTTTTATTTCAAGTGTGCTCAGATATTTGAACAGTAGACCAAAGTTACTTTGCAGTGTGAGCGTACGGGTTCTGGTTTCTGAATCAGTCTGTGGTTGGCAGATGGTTCCTCAGCTACAGTCTCACCCTGTTGTTGTGTTTATTGTAGGTGTGTCTCTGTAAACCCGTGTATGAGCAAGTCCTCCAGACTCTGGACAATCTGTCCCTGATTGAGGAGGAGCCTCCGACCCCCAGCCAGCCGCCGACGCCGCCCCCGCCCACCCCGTCCTCCTCCAGGCCCCACGCCTTCCCCGACCCCCAGGGGGGCCTGTTCGCCAGAGACCCGCCCTCCATCAGCTTCTCTCGCTCCTCCCTGTCCTCTCCGCTGTCCCTGCCGTCTCACCGGCCCGTCCTTCAGCCGCCGACCTTCACCCAGCTGAAGGTCACGCTCCTGGTGGCGGAGCTGCAGGTCCAGCTGAGCGCAGACCTCACGCAGGGTTCCCAGGGTCTGGTGAGCGTGCGCTTCCAGGACCTGGAGGGCCGCTTCACCAAGGACCACCCGCAGCTGCTGGAGGTGCAGCTGGCTCTGCGCGCGCTGCTGATGGAGGACCTGCTGGACCCCAACCCCGACTCCAAGTACAAGCACCTGATGAAGTCCCACGGCGCCCCCAAGCCGTCCACCTTCAGCTCCAAGGAGCACCTGTCCCGCAGCTGCCCGTCACGCTCCAACGCTCTGTCCCCGGACATGCCGCGCTCGCTGCCCGCCTACATCAAGGAGACACAAAACGTCTTCCAGCCCTACCAGAGGCACCCCGCCACGCCGTCCGCCGTCCGCAAGTCCAAGAAGGACCCGGAGTTCCCCAGCACCCCGCCTCCCTCTCCGACGCCGCGCGCCGGCTCCCCGCAGCCCGACCCCAACTTCGACGACTCGTTGGTTCACATCAACGTGCTGCTGGTGGAGGCCGGCCACCCGGAGTTCAGGACGCGCTACGGCGGCGTCGGCCGCAGTGTGGACGTGGACTTTAACTGCCTGGACATCCTGATCACTCTCCAGACCTGGGTCGTCATCCTGGACTTCTTCGGCATCGGCTCCACGGCCAACAACCACGCGGTGAAGCCGGCGGCCGCCGGCACCCAGCCGGTGGCCGGGCATCTGCTGTACGAGCCCGACGGCGGCGAGGAGGAAGAGGAGAAGGAGGAAGAGACGGCGCCAGCGGTCAACACCAAGCTGGACCTCAAGGTTTTTCACATTTTTAAGTTTTTCACATTTTGGCACCTGGAAACACAAACACTAACATGAGATTAGGTGATTTATCGGCACCGATTTTCTTAATTTTGGGCGATCAGCCGATTCTTCCATGTGAAGCTGATCTCCTCTACCTCAACCACAGCCGCTGTCCTCTGCTGCTCTGATAAAATGTTCAAACTGAACATTGTAAATTTATTGGTCTGTTTTGCAGCATCTCTGAAGTGAACTGCAGCGAAGTGGCGCCATTGTTGACCCGTCTGTCCTTTTTGCAGGTTCATTCTTTGACTCTCATCCTGAACAAGAAGCTCCATGAACTGGCCAGAGCGAGCGTGTCAAAACTATCCGCTCATCTCGATACGCGCGGTACGTTTAGGAAACCTTCACATCAGCTTCCTGCCGCCAAACATTCACTGACAGCTTTAATGTCTGACTGCAGACGGTGACCTGAGGATACACGGCAGTTTGGGAAGCCTGTCCCTGAGTGACCTGACCCCGCACGGCGACCTCTACAGAGAGCGCTTCACCACACAGGGAGGGGAGGCGCTGGTTTTCAACATCCTCAGGTACAGACAGTCTCATCACGACTGCCTCTGCTGGAACCGTTTCCCACCTAACTTCTCCTTCGTCCTGACGCCTGAAGGTACGGCCAGCCGGATCCGGACCTGCAGCGCGACTGTGACGTCAAGGTGTCGCTGCAGATGGCGTCTGTTCAGTACGTTCACACGCAGCGCTTCCAAGCCGAGGTGGTCGCCTTCATCCAGCATTTCACCCAGCTGCAGGACGTCCTGGGCAGACAGAGGGCGGCCATGGAGGGCCAGGCGGTGAGTCCAAACCGCCAGCCCCACCGGGGACGTGCGGTCAGGGGAGGCTCACCTGTAATCCTGATAAGTAAAGCAGATGCTAAAGATGAGGAATTATGAATATAAATTAGGTTTTCTTTGGTAATATCAACATAATTATAGTAAAAATCACTGAATTTCCTCACTGCCAGTTCAAATGTATGGAAAAAGTCCAGGGAGAGGCAGTGTAGTGCTGTAGCTCACCTTTGGGGGGCGCTGTGTCACACAGAGTGAATGAAGCAGGCAGTTGGGGCCAGGATGATTATGGACCTGTTGCAGCGCGAGAATCCAGCCCTGGTTGACTAGCAGCATCATCTGCTGAGTATTAATTACCTAATCAATACAAAATACAAACTTTGGTTAATTTTTAGGTGCAGAATTCAGAAAGGTCAAAGTATGAAAAGCTAAAACTGCGTATAGATTAAAGGAAAATTAAAAGCCGTCAGTTGTTTCACGTTAAAATTGAAATGTAAACTTCTGTACTGAATGTTGGATGTGTGAGTAGGGAACCTCAGCGCACCTCGCCGAGTCCCAGGTCCAACCCGTTTCCATGGTAACTGAGGTAAATGGCCTGTCCTTTCCCCGAAGGTGCGTGATCAGCCCCAGAGGGCATCCAGGGTTCTGCTGGACATCGACGCCGGCGCTCCGGTTCTGATCATCCCCGAAAGCTCGCGGTCGCCGCGGGTGATCGTGGCCAACCTGGGCCAGCTGAAGGTGCAGAACGTCTTCCTGCCGGCCGGGTCACACGGAACCGTTTCCCTCCAAGACAAGGTAGAGAAACTCACCATGGCGCACGCCTTTTTCCCCTCTCTGGTGAGTCAGACCAACACGCCGCTCCATCGCCGCCGGTTCTGCTAACGAACCCGGATTCATTCAGCCGTTTCATGACATTCCTCAGATTCACTCATGAAAAACTTGGTTGGTGAAATGCTGAATGAATTCAGCTTCACTGGAAGAATATTTTGTAACCAACTAATTACTGCATCTCTCATTTTCGTCCATTGTTCGTTTTTAAAACCACTAACTTAGACTCAGTTTTCATTGTCTGACATTGGAGTTAAGGTAGTTTGTTAAAGAATTTTTCATTTAGTCTTACGGAGATTTTCAGAGAATATTAGAGAATTTCACAATAAAAGCATCTGTTGGTTAATACGGACCCTTCTAAGGATTTATTGTTTCCTTTTGGGGATTTTCTGAAAGCAGGTGAACTTGTGCCAGAATCCTTTTAGTTCTGTACCTTAAAGTCTAAAGGTCCAAAACAAAATGTTTGGTTCTGAAGTTTTTCCCTTTGTAACGATTTGAATGAATCAATGAGACACATCGCATCTCCGGTTAGGAGAGAAACGAGCTAATTAGCTGACCTTATAGCTAAACGTTTTCTTAGCTCTTTTTAGCCGTTCATATGCAGCTTGTGTGTGTTTTTAAGAATATCATACTGCATGGAAGTTCATACAAGGAGCTGTCCCACTACCAGGTACAGCTGCCACCTTCTGCTGTGGTGTGAGGTGAATTTTGTCTGATTGCTGTGAGACTTTCCTCCTGTTTCCACCCGCCTGAGACCATCATCAGACCGTAAAATCTCTGCTTTTGTTCCTGTCACATGTTGCATGTTCTGATTCATGGCCACAGCCGAATGTATCTCATAGACTGTGGTGATACTGACTGCAGGTGGAAATCCAGTTTTCACCCCTGGGATTCCAGGCTATAATTTACTGAGAAACGTTTCTTTCTGGGCTGGTTTGTGTTTTTGTTAACTGCACATGTTCGGATGTGGGTTTGTCAGTCAGACCCTGATTTTCTAAACTTTAGATAAAAACTGTTGAATTCAATCGAGTTTTATTTCTATAAAACTTTGTAGAAGTGCAGTTTTTTTGTCCGGCATGCAGTGATCGAATGCTGCTTTCTTTGTCACAAAGGATCGCGTCAAGAGCGCAGCAGAAGGAACGAGTAAATCTCAGGAGAAGCCGAGAAGTTTTCCTTCCGGCTCCACCTCGTCGTCAAGGTTTGGCCTCAGCAGACCCAAAGCGGTGGACAGCAGAACCATCCCTGAGGACAAGGACCCGACCAGCTCCGGTCCGCGTGGCTCAGCGGTTAAAGTCAGACACGGTTTGTCTTTGTGTGCTGTAACCTGCTGTCCCTTCCTGCTGCAGAAGACCATGTGTGTCTGTTGGACTGCATGGCTCTGGACCTGCAGGAGATGGACATCTTTGCCGCGGAGCGCCTGCCCTGGGACAGCGCCGGGAAGCCCGAACCCTCGGACCTGAGCTTCCCTTCCTACTCGGTCCGCCGAACCGGAGACAACCTGCTGAAAGACTGCTGCCGCCTGACGCTGAAGGTGGAGCGCAACCTGGACAAGTACGTCCAAACGCTGCGGATCGGAGCCCAACAAGGCCCGTTAGAGCGGTTCTGGGGCCACAGCTGTCCGTTCATTACAACGACAAAAACTGTTTTTTCTTTGGGTTTTACCTGCTAAACACATAATTAGGACTGAAATGATTAATCGTAATTAATCTATTATTAAAATAATTTAGTAATCAGTGAATCATTAGTGAGGGAATATCTTAAACCTTTAAGATAGAAACACCTTTGTGTGTAAAATATTTACTTATTTGCCTCTATTAACATATTTCTAATATATAAAAATGCTGAAGTGGTAAAAAGAAAAATCTGTAAAATGTGCCATATTTTTATCTGATTAATCGTCAGAATAATTGATAGATTAAGCGATTACTAAGATAAATGTCAGTTGCTGCCCTACGCAAAATAGTTTTTGAGAAGATGATCTTCAAAGTGTTACGTTGATTATTGTCGTCAGTAATCAACTTTTCAGGTTTTGAGTTGATTTTTCTGCTTTAGTTTCAGGTTTTTGTTGCGTTTTATAACCAAAGCCTGTTTGTAAAACCAGGTTTTGGTTTCATATCTTTGAAACCTTTTTTTCTCTTCTTCCTGGAACATCGAGTCTGAAACAGGCTTTGGTTAAATTAATGTGGACTTCCCTCTCTTTGAATTGTTATGCATATCTCCCACACAGCGCCTCGGCTTTGTGGAGGTTCTTAAAGAGACGGCGTCTGTTTTCGGTTTTGCTGCGTTCAGTGATTCCAGCCTTGTGTCTCCAGGGAGCTGAGCCACGCCGTGCCTGACACGTCCATTCACGGCAGCTTGTCGTCGGTTCACTGCTCCCTGGACAGGAAGCACTACCAGCTGATCCGGGGCATCCTGGAGAACAACCTGGGGGAACCGGTGGAGGAGTTCCTGCGACCGTACAACCTGCAGGACCCCAGCAGCTACGTGAGGAACCCTGCAGCCGCGCATGCATGCATGCACGCATCTCTGCTTGCCTTTAGACATGCAGTCTGTTTGATCTTTGCATGAATTTTATTCTGTAATGTTTCATAGCAGAGCATTTTTCTCTTTGTTCACATTTTCTATCAATTTGCAACAATCCCTCCAGGATTTCTCAGTCCAATTATTCAGCGCTGCCTTTTTGTTTTGCAATCAATTTTCTAATTTTGTTGTGCTACTTTAGAAATATTTGCAAGGAATTCTGTGATATTTTCTCCTCATTAAAAGTAAGTTAGTCAAACTTTTTTTTTAGTTTTGATTTTTTTTTTCACGATAAAGATAAAAAAATGACAATACGAAACTACATAAGGACCAAAGTAAGTTTACCTTAACTACTCACCTGCCTGTGCATAATCAAATGTCTCAGGAAGTGGAATATAGCTCATTGATAACGATTGATTGATTTAGTTATCTGTACTCTGTCTATAAAGTAGAAAATATCAGCATTTTTTTGAAGATGTTTGAATTGTCATCCATCAAAATGACCGATGATCTTCAGATTTTTTCATTATCGTTTCAAAAGTCTGAGTAGGAGTAAGAGACACTGCCACCTAGAGGTGAGAGTTAGCATCACTTAAACCCACTGATTTTGATCATTTATGTGGAAAATTTTCACCAAACAAAATTATGTATTAATTCAGCTGATCTTTGCGTTAATTTCTGGAACAACTGAGTTTTATAATTTATCTATCAAAAAGGTTTTCAATGAACTTCTCTTTTAACTGGACGTTCCTCTCACTGAATAAAACATTGACTGTTTCTGATGTTGCTGTTTAGACGGTGTTGAGTGGAGCCGTCTTCACCAACCTGTCCCTCCTGGTGGACATGACGGACGTCAGCCTGGAGCTGCTGGACAGCCCCACCTCTGCTGACAACAGGAACTCTTTAGCCAGGTGAGCCTCCTCCTTACAGAACCTGAAGGAACCACTGATCCACATGTGGTTCTAGGTTCTCACTTATTCTCCTCTCTGTCAAAATTCTGGTTTTCTCAGGATTTAAGGTTGAATTTTAGAAGAATTAAAAAAATAATAACAAGTCAATTGATGCACAAAACAATAGCTTCCTGAAAGTTCTTTCAGTACCGACCCATTTCAGTTTGATCCACCATCTGAAGCTAAAGTCCTAAATATTTTGTGTAGTGCATGTATATTAACCGTGTAAATGTAATCTGCTGCTACGAATAGATGGAGTGAAAGATAACTATTACACTCGGCTTTCTATAAATTAATTTAGGGCATGTGTGTTTTCTTAGAACCAGAACTTTAATTTTAATTAATTATTAACATCAGTTTTAATATGTAAAAACATGTAACACAGGTAATTGTGTTTTTTTAAATATATAAAAGTCTTGGGCCGGAACCTTTGTATTGTGTTTCCGGTACGCCCGTAAATCTGACGCACAAGCGACTTCCGCAAACAACAACGATGGACGACGAAGCTGCTTCTCTGGGCGACCTGATTGGAGGCTGGAGAAGACTGTTGTTGTGCTAAAAGGAGTTAGCCTATCAGTGAAGCTATGCTAGCCTAAAATAGCATCTCAATGCTAAACATAAAGCAGCTAACGCTAATGTCAGCGTCCGCCGTTCAATATTTGTAAAGAATCTCCATGAATGGTCATCTTCCTGAAACTCTGGACACTTTGCTCCAATCTAGTGGTTGAAGAACCAAAATAATAGATTAAAAATAATAAATATCTTTATTATTGAGCTCATATGTCTTATTCAGTTAGTTAGCAGCAAAAAGGGTTTTTGTATTGTAAATATTGCTTATTTTGTCAATTTTACATATAATGCAATGAATTAAATACAGACTCTGCAATTAAGTCAGTAAAACATTTTAATGGAGTCCCAACATCCGCATTTTACTTAAAACTGGTCAGAAAAGTCAAAGAAATAGGAGCCTGAAAATGTTGGATTTTTAAAGAAACTGGTTTGAAATCCTGCCAGTGATTGTCAGACCAGTTCGACCGTCTATGCATCACATGTCAACATCCTGAAGAGTTTCTGGTATAAAACATTTTATTACAGCTGAAAAACCTCCAAATTAGGATTGTACACCATATTTGGTATTGATTAAAAAATAAAGAAATTCCCCAAAATTGACCTAAAAACTTGAACACAAAAACCTGCATGAGCCCTTTTAAAAGGTTAAACACATTAAAGATGTAGTTTTAATGGTTTTGGTGTGTTTGTCTTGCACAGGTTTGACTTTGTGAAATCCAAAGTCCTGTTCGAGAGTTTGTCCGACGGCTCCAAGTCAGTGAACCTGGTGTCTCACTCTCTGCTGGCAAACGACACCAGATACACTGAAACCATGACAAGCAGCGAAAATACCAGGTGCAACGTGTTCGACTGCATCCTGCAGCCTTCGAAAACGGGAACCAACCGGGCGTCTCTGCAGCTGGAGCTGCACTACAGGTGACTCACAGCAAACAGAATATTTCATCCTCTGAACATTCAGCCAGAAATTATACTCAAGTAAGAGTAGCTCTACTTCAAAATGTTTTTACTCAAGTAAATTTAAAAATGAGTAAAACGGTATTTGGTAAAAAGTTTACTCGAGTACAGAGTAACTGATCAAATTATCAATCATTTAATATTTAAAAATTGCAAAATCAGACGGACCAAAGTATAAAGTTAGGTGCAATTTATTTTTTATTTTAAGGACCAAAATGACAATAATTCATAGAATTAACAAAAAATAACAAAATCAGACAAAATAAAAAGTTTCCAAATCAATTTCTTCTAATTAAAAAACTTACAAAACTTTAGTAGGTCTGTGTCTGGTTTTGGTTGAAACATCTTTGTTTTTCATTCAGTGGGTTACATTTACTCAATTACATTTACTTGAGTAACTGGTTACTACCCGGTTCTGGTTCTGTATAGATCCACGCGGGACTCGTCCAGCTTCACCGTCGTGCTCAACAACCTGCGGGTCTTCCTGATCTTCGACTGGCTGCAGCTGGTGCATCACTTCCTGCAGCTGCAGCCTGAAAGCACCACGGAGATCCAACAACGCTGCCACAGCGCCGCAGCCGGCAGCGCCGCAGCCGGCAGCGCCGCCGCATCCGTCATGCCAAAGACGGTGAAGAGCGGCGTGGTGACGAAGAGATCCACGGTGATGGTCAGTCAGGACCGCTACCTGGAGGTGAAGATCAACGTCACAGGTGAGTAAAGACATCTCTCTGACCCTGAGTGGTTCCCGTCAGCAATTCATAATTCATATGGCAGCTCGTCTTTTAAAACATTTCTCTGCTGTCCAGGCACAGAGTTTGTGGTGGTGGAGGACGTTTCCTGCCTCGACACCAACGCCATCATCCTGAAGGGAACCACGGTCCTCACGTACAAGCCCCGCCTGCTGGACCGACCGTTCTCTGGCAGCCTGGCCGGAATAGAGGTGCTGCCTCTACTCTGTCGCTATGGGTTGATACCGGTTGCTATGGGTTACTACAGGTTGCTATGGCTTCATACCGGTTGCTATGGGTTGATACCGGTTGCTATGGGTTACTACAGGTTTCTATGGCTTCATACCGGTTGCTATGGGTTACTACAGGTTGCTATGGCTTCATACCGGTTGCTATGGGATGATACCGGTTGCTATGGGTTACTACAGGTTTCTATGGCTTCATACCGGTTGCTATGGGTTACTACAGGTTGCTATATTACTCTGGGCTGCTGCATATTCATAATAAACAGGTTACTACGGGTTGCTAGTAGTAACCCGTACGGGTTGCTAGTAGTAACCCGTAGTAGTAACATGTAGTAACTACATGTTACTACATGTAGTAACATGTAGCAACATGTTACTACAGGTTGCTACAGGTTGCTATGGGTTGCTATATGTTACTACATGTTGCTATATGTTACTACATGTTGCTATATGTTACTACGGGTTGCTACATGTCACTACAGGTTGCTACAGGTTGCTGTATGTTGCTAGAGGTTGCTACTGTTGCTATGTTACTCTGGGCTGCTGCAGAACGCCAGGCGATGTCTCAGCTGCGGCGTTTCCCCTGCAGGTGTTCTCGTGCCGGCTGGGCAGCGAGCAGGAGACGGCGCTGTCCATCATCGACCCGGTCAACGTGCAGCTGGAGCTGTGCGGCAGCCCCACCTACCCCAGCAGCTCCGGGCTCCTGGACGCTTTCAACGTGGAGGACATCCCGCCGCTGCTGGAGGTCGGGCCGCCGCTGCTTCCTGTTTGGTCGGACTTCGTTTTAACGCTGAAGGTGGATTTTAAGATGTTTGGCTGACCTTTGACCTGATTGAACTGCAGATTCAGTTTCCTGCTCTGGACATCCGTCTCTCCTACAACGACATCCAGCTCTTCCTGTCCATCGCCAAGTCCATCTCTGCCGCCCAGGCTCCGTCTCCTCAGGCTGGTTCAGCCAATGGAGCGCCGCCACGCAAAGATGGCGTCCAGGAAAAGACTGAAAGCCTCATCGGTATGAGAGATCGGTTTCTTCTGAACCCAAACCTAAATGTTTTAGAGCTTATTTCCACTTTATAGTTAATTATAAATTTTTATTTTTATGTCATGTGCAGGTAGAGCTGTATTACTCATTAAACCTTAGCTTTAATAACAAAAAGCTGCATCATTTTTAAAGTTTAATCAGTAATACTTTTATAACAAATTCATGTCAGATCATGATTTCTTGGTTAATGTCAAGTTGTCACAACAAAGACATTTTGAATAATGTCAACTTTGTATTAAAATGTCATGATTTACCAAATTACACTTTGACAACAGTCATAAATATTCATGAAGACAAACTCATGTTTATGACGGCGTCATTCAGTCTAATTCTCAACACGTCAAATAAAGTGTTACCAATTGCTATTACTAAATATGATTAAATGCACATAAAATGCAGTAAATATTCTGTGTTTTCTGTACTTTTGTGCATTTAAGCATTTTTGAACATTTATTTTCTTGTAATCATGACAGGATCTGTCCTCCGTATGTTTTACCCTCACTCTGAAAACTTTAAAAAACGGCTAATAGTGACAGAATCAGCAGCTTTCAGTGGAGTTGACTTTCAGACACAGCAAACCCCATAAACAGAGCGGTGTGCTGAGAAACTGTTTTTCATGTTGAAAAGTTTCAGAAATCCAAAATAGCTAAAATAAATGTATTGATTTGTGTATTTAATACATTTTTCTGTTTGTAGAAGCCAAGCTGAGCCACTTACAGAACCTTGGCTTCAGAAGAGAGGACTGCAAAAAAGCCCTGAGCAGCTGCAAAGGTGAGTTTGAGTTTTTGCCACACGTCTTCCTCCTTCTCCCATCACCCCTTTTAAAAAGAAATGGCAGAGGATTGAGGCAGCAGAAACAAGTATTGTCTTTTTTCTTCAGGGTTTAACCCTAACCCTCTGAATTGTTCTTAAAATTTTGAATTTCTTCAGAATTCTGACTTTCATCTCAAAATTCTGATATTAATCAAGAATTCTCAGAAATCTGCCTTTAATCCTTCAAATTTAGTGTTTTGTTCATTCGCTCAGGCCAGCTGGACCAGGCCGCCACCTGGCTGTGGGAGAACTCGGAGAACATGGCGGGGCTTCCCAGAGGCCGGGCCGACTCCGCCTCCAGCAGCCACGCCTGGCCTCTGTCCGGCGTGGAGGTGAAGGCCGAGAGCGTCTGCATCTGCTTCATCGATGACTGCCTGGACTGTGACATCCCGCTGGCTGAGCTCACCTTCTCCAGTAAGCCTCTCTCTCTCTCGCCGTCTAATCATGAACTCTGACCCCAGATGAACTGAAGCTTCACATGTTCTTCTGGGTTCTTTTGTGACCCAGATTCACGATTTAAAAGGGAGAAAATCACCTTTTCATAAACCATCATTTGAAAAATGTTTACATTTACTGAAGTTATCTTGGTATCATGTTGAAATGAGAGACATTTTATTGTGACAGAAACAGAATAAATCTGTAAGTGTGAAATAGTTCCTGCAGTGAGATTTGACTATAAAACCAGAGATCTTTATGTATTAACTGCATTAAAACAAACACACAGTTGTTTACTGTAAAAACAACCTTTAATATTCCTAAAACACAACAATGACCTTCTTTAACAGGTTAAATATCATGCCAGATTAATTTTTGATGAATTATTAGATTCTCATTAGCCTGAAGAATAAAGCAATAAATAATTTGAAATCTATAACCTACAACTAAACTAGAAGTTGTTCATGCAGTGAGAACATGTTGCTTTAAGTCCATAAGACTTAACGCTGATACTCATGCTTTGGTTTTAATACATGTTAAACTTCATTCAGTTTGTCGGTTTCATGTGGAAACACTGATGGTGAAAATGCCTCCTGCTGTGTTTTTATTGCAGGACTAAATGTGCTGCAGCGCATTGGCTCCACCCAGGAAGGAAACGCCAGCTTCACGCTGTCCGGAGACTACTACAACAGAGAGCTGTCAGGTAAATCAGCTCCATTAAACACGTGGAAAGATGCACCAGTCAAGTATTTAATGACGATTAATCAGTTTCCTAAAGTTTTAGTGTTTTTACATTGACAAATATAAATAAAAACTTTATAAACATGTTACAAGGTTTGATGATTTTCTAGATCCTGAAGTTGAGATTTTTTATTTATTTATTTACATTTTTTTACTTTAAAAAATGTTCTGTAACTATACATCGTGGTATTCTTTAATACAGCGACTCGCTTTCTTTCCATCAAATTGTCATTCAGATTTTGAACAACCGTTTGAACAAACATTTTAAACGTTTGCTAGTGAGGCGGTTTGTAGCGACGCAAAGCGTGACGTCATCAGATGTTGACGCTACACATGACTGTAGGAAACAGGAAGTAGAGGTCAGACATGGAGAATCCTCCCTCTGGAGGTTTTAGAGCCTCTGGTATTCCTACACTCTCTCGAGGTGTTTTTTAATCTTTTCTGAAAGAGTTAATGCGCTTAGACCAGAACTGAAAGGCCCAGGATTCAGATGGAGGTTTCTGTGTGTTCCAGGCTGGGAGCCGTTCATCGAGCCCTGGCCCTGCGTCCTGTCATGGCAGCATCAGGCTGCTGGTCGACTCCACCCTCCACGCCTGAAGATCGGCGTTCGAGCAAAGCAGAGGCTGGACGTCAACATCACCTCGGTTCTGCTGGGTGAGTCTGAACAGCAGTTATTTTAGTTATCGGTTAGTCGATCACTCTGACAATTAATCAATTATTCTGGTGATTAATTGTATGAATAAAATGGCATGATTTTTTTGTTTAAAATTTTGTATGCAATTTTAGAAATAATTAAAAATAAGCAAATATTACATTTTCTTTTTAAATAAGAACATTTTGCTGCCTAAATACAGTAACGCCATTCCTTTAGTGAACTATTGATCATCTGCAGCTTTGAAAATCCTTCTAGCATCAACACGTGGCCTTTCTGCTGTATTGAACATCAATACAGTGAAGGGCTGATCTAGTGATCATTTATTGGATTAGCTGATTAATAATTAGATAGAGATCTGACATTTTTTACAGAATTCAAAGCAGATGAAGTTAAGCTATGAAACTGTCATTTCAGGAGTTTTACTTACTTACAGACAAATATGTTTAGTTTTTTTTTTAATCTTAAATGCAAAATGTATACACATATATTTTTACAGTTTTGGCTAAATTGCTGCTCAGTGTGTTTTCCTTTCAACAAATTACCTTTTTTTGAGTCTGTGTTGACAATTATTGGAATAATCAAGTTAACACAATTAGTCTGATGAATCGTTTCAGCCCTAAACTCCTTTTCCTCTTCCTGTGATCCGTCCAGATCAGTACAAAACCACCAAAACTTCCTGGATGGCTGATTACTGTAACGCAGAAGAGCAGGCTCCTCCCTCTCCGCCCCTCCACTGCGTGGGGTCGTCGGTCGACCCGCCTGGCTTTGGACAGAGTAAGCTCCCGTCACACACAGATCCAGAGTTTTAGCAATTAAACAACGCAGTTCCTCACTGGAACCGCTGAACAAAAACAAGCTTGGAACGAGAAACGTTTTTCTACAATTGCAGTATTTTCAGGACTATTAGTGACTCCAGATGATGTGGCAGAAAAACAACATAATACAATATAAGTTTGAGTGTCAAACGTTTTGATGTGGTTGAATAAAATGCAGCAGAGAAACCAGGGCAGAGCTAATGGAGCGCTAACTCCTTTGTCTGTTTCCTCTGTCTCTCTGTTTCCTGTAACTGTGTCTCTCTCTTTCTTGTGTCTCTCTGTTTCCTGTTTCCTCTGTGTCTTTGTTTTCTGTAACCGTGTCTCTCTGTCTCCTGTTTCCTGTGTCTCTATTTCTTGTTTCCTGTGTCTCTATTTCCTGTTTCCTGTGTCTCTCTGTTTCCTGTGTCTCTATTTCCTGTTTCCTGTGTCTCTCTGTTTCCTGTGTCTCTATTTCCTGTTTCCTGTGTCTCTATTTCCTGTGTCTCCCTGTTTCCTGTGTCTCTCTGTTTCCTGTGTCTCTATTTCCTGTGTCTCTCTGTTTCCTGTGTCTCTATTTCCTGTTTCCTGTGTCTCTGTTTCCCATGTCTCTATTTCCTGTTTCCTGTGTCTCTATTTCCTGTGTCTCTCTGTTTCCCATGTCTCTATTTCCTGTTTCCTGTGTCTCTATTTCCTGTGTCTCTCTGTTTCCCGTGTCTCTATTTCCTGTGTCTCTGTTTCCTGTGTCTCTCTATTTCCTGTGTCTCTCTATTTCCTGTGTCTCTCTGTTTCCCGTGTCTCTATTTCCTGTTTCCTGTGTCTCTGTTTCCCATGTCTCTATTTCCTGTGTCTCTCTGTTTCCTGTGTCTCTCTGTTTCCTGTGTCTCTCTGTTTCCTGTGTCTCTATTTCCTGTTTCCTGTGTCTCTCTATTTCCTGTGTCTCTCTGTTTCCCGTGTCTCTATTTCCTGTTTCCTGTGTCTCTGTTTCCCATGTCTCTATTTCCTGTGTCTCTCTGTTTCCTGTGTCTCTCTATTTCCCGTGTCTCTATTTCCTGTTTCCTGTGTCTCTGTTTCCCATGTCTCTATTTCCTGTGTCTCTCTGTTTCCCGTGTCTCTATTTCCTGTGTCTCTCTGTTTCCTGTGTCTCTCTGTTTCCTGTGTCTCTATTTCCTGTTTCCTGTGTCTCTATTTCCTGTGTCTCTCTGTTTCCCGTGTCTCTATTTCCTGTTTCCTGTGTCTCTGTTTCCCATGTCTCTATTTCCTGTGTCTCTCTGTTTCCCGTGTCTCTATTTCCTGTGTCTCTCTGTTTCCTGTGTCTCTCTGTTTCCTGTGTCTCTATTTCCTGTTTCCTGTGTCTCTATTTCCGGTGTCTCTCTGTTTCCCGTGTCTCTCTATTTCCTGTGTCTCTCTGTTTCCTGTGTCTCTATTTCCTGTTTCCTGTGTCTCTATTTCCTGTGTCTCTCTGTTTCCTGTGTCTCTCTATTTCCTGTGTCTCTCTATTTCCTGTGTCTCTCTGTTTCCTGTGTCTCTGTTTCCCATGTCTCTATTTCCTGTTTCCTGTGTCTCTATTTCCTGTGTCTCTCTGTTTCCCGTGTCTCTCTGTTTCCCATGTCTCTATTTCCTGTTTCCTGTGTCTCTATTTCCTGTGTCTCTCTGTTTCCTGTGTCTCTCTGTTTCCTGTGTCTCTGTTTCCCATGTCTCTATTTCCTGTTTCCTGTGTCTCTATTTCCTGTGTCTCTCTGTTTCTTGTGTCTCTCTGTTTCCCGTGTCTCTCTGTTTCCCATGTCTCTATTTCCTGTTTCCTGTGTCTCTATTTCCTGTTTCCTGTGTCTCTCTGTTTCCTGTGTCTCTCTGTTTCCCATGTCTCTATTTCCTGTTTCCTGTGTCTCTATTTCCTGTGTCTCTCTGTTTCCTGTGTCTCTCTGTTTCCTGTGTCTCTGTTTCCCATGTCTCTATTTCCTGTTTCCTGTGTCTCTATTTCCTGTGTCTCTCTGTTTCCTGTGTCTCTCTGTTTCCCGTGTCTCTATTTCCTGTTTCCTGTGTCTCTGTTTCCCATGTCTCTATTTCCTGTGTCTCTATTTCCTGTGTCTCTCTGTTTCCTGTGTCTCTCTATTTCCTGTGTCTCTCTGTTTCCTGTGTCTCTATTTCCTGTTTCCTGTGTCTCTATTTCCTGTGTCTCTCTGTTTCCCGTGTCTCTATTTCCTCTTTCCTGTGTCTCTATTTCCTGTTTCCTCTGTCTCTGTTTCCCATGTCTCTATTTCCTGTTTCCTGTGTCTCTATTTCCTGTGTCTCTCTGTTTCCCGTGTCTCTATTTCCTCTTTCCTGTGTCTCTATTTCCTGTGTCTCTCTGTTTCCTGTGTCTCTATTTCCTGTTTCCTGTGTCTCTCTGTTTCCTGTAACCGTGTCTCTCTCTGCGGTCAGGTGCGCCTCTGACTCACCTTAGAACCAGGAGCACAGCCAGCCTGACGAGCCTCCAGCAGCCGACTCACTCCAGAGGTACCAGCCAGATTCAGCACTCTCACCCTCAGCAATCATTAAAGCACCTGACGGATTCAGCAGATAGAAAACACTTCTTCTGCATCAGGAAAAATTAGGACAGCGTTAGATAAATATTCCTTTGTCTGCACAAAATCTTACAAAGTATTTTTGTTGCGTTTCTGGTGCCCATATCTTAGAACACTTGAAATAAGACAAAACTAACTTACAAGTAACTTTTCAGCAAGAAATGGGAGCTGGTTTTAAATCAGTAATTCCTTACTATTAATAAATAAAAATACTAGTTCCAATTATTTCATTTATATCTGTTAGGTTTTTTCTTTTTATCAATATAAGGAATTATTGACTCTTATAAGTTGCTAAAAAGTTATTTTTAAGTCAGTTTTGTATGAAGTGTACTAAGAAGTTTGCACTATAAACTAGACCAAAACTTCTCGGTAAGATTTTGTGTTTTGTGGATATGAACTGCAGTGTTTTCATTAAATAGAACATATGATTAAAATCACATGTGAATAAGTTTGTTCATGCGATAATTCATTAGAAAACATCACATGCCTGATCCACTGGTGCTGGTACAGTTTCTCAAGATAAACCAATTCCGAAAAACCAAAAAGACCAACTCCACAAGCATAAACATTTTTATCAAAAAACTTTTCTTTTGACATTGGCATGTTCCCAAAAGTATGTTTTAAATGTCAATTTGTGCAGTCAGTGGAAACAGTGTCAGGGTTTCCACTATCTAAAAAGATACGACAGTTCTGTTAGCACACTCAGATCCAGATATTTAGTTGTTAAAATTGGTTGCTTATTTTGCTTTGACACCTCACACTTCATATAATTATTTTGTCATAAGTCTGCAAATGACAGAAAAGTTTGCTCTCTCTCTGAGATTTTTTTGTTTTCTCCAAAGATGTGAAGATATCAAAGAGGAGGCAGCCGTTCGTCCCATTCGCTCTCCGAAACCACACAGGCTGCACCATGTGGTTCGCCACGTCGACCACAACCCCCACGAGGTACATCCAATCACAGCGCAGGACCAATCAGAGCGCAGGACCAATCACAGCGCAGGACCAATCAGAGCGCAGGACCAATCAGAGCGCAGGACCAATCACCTGTCCATCCATTCATCCTCTCACCCCTCCTTCCAGTAATTAATGCACACTTCCCTGCGTCTCCACAGGGTGGCGCTGTCCCACAGCAGCAGTGTTGACTCCATCTCCGACCGCCAGAGTTCACGAACTGACGACGCTCAGAACCTCAGTCAGTGGAGGGAGGTTCTGCCCGGCGAAGAGATTCCCTTCGAGTTCGAGGCCCGCGAGAAGCTACGTCACCGGTACGTCTGTCTGTCCGTCCGTCTGTCTGTCCGTCCGTCTGTCTGTCCGTCCGTCCGTCTGTCTGTCCGTCCGTCTGTCTGTCTGTCCGTCCGTCCGTCTGTCTGGCTGTCCATCTGGCTGTCTGTCTGTCCGTCCGTCTCTGACTCGGAGCAGCAGTTCAGTCTGAACTGACATCCATTTAACGGCCCCAGCTTTCGTTCTCCTTTCTCCACAAACACTCCACCTGGTTTTCTGACCTCTCTGCCTTCCTCTGCTCCTCTTCCTCTTCCTCTTTTCTCGTCCTCTTCTCTCCCTCTCCTGCAGACACACTCATGAGCTGAAGCTCCACCAGCTGCTGGTCAGAGTCTGTGGCTGGGACCAAGTTGAGCCGGTGTCGGTGGAAAAAGTTGGGGTTTTCTTCAGATACGCTGCTCCGGACAGAAACGACTCTTCAATCACTGTGAGAACAAAACCAAAGTACCAGAATGTCTGTGATGATTACCGAGCCGCTCAGCCATGTTGTTCTCCGTCTCTCTGCCTCGCAGGTCGGCAGCCCGATCAGCAGGACCAACATCATCCACCCTCATGTTTATGTACGTTCGTTAACCAAAAACATCCTGAAAAAGTAAAACAATTCTGCATCATATCCACATGTTAAGGTTGTCATAGTCAAGCTAGCATAACTGACCTACTTCCTACTTTCTTGACATTTTTTAGATTAAAACTTTCTACTTACCCTCAGACTTTATCTAACATTATGTCCCTGTTTCAGTTTTTTCCTGACTCTGTGCATCGCCATGTTTTCTAGTGTGAGAGGATTTTACTCTGTGGTTGTTTTCCCCACAGTTCTCAGAGCTGCCCCCTGTCAGGGTGGTGTTCGCCATCACCATGGAGGGCAGCGCCCGGAAGGTCATCACCGTGCGTTCGGCCCTGATGGTGAAGAATCGCCTGGATGTTGAGATGGAGATCCGGCTGGATAGTCCCTCTGCACCCGACAGTGAGTCTCCTTCCTCACATCCTGCTGGGAGAATCAGATGCAGAACGGTTTCAAATCTCTATTTATTTTCTGTTTTGTTGGACAGAGCCGGTGGTGCTGCCTCCCATCCTGCCTGGCCAGTCGTTAGCCATCCCCCTCCACCTGACCACCTGGCGGCTGCAGGCCCGGCCTCAAGGCATGGGTCTGTTTTTCTGCAAGGTTCCGATCCACTGGACCAGCGTGGAGCAACCTGGGGAGATCAAAAGCAGCAAGAGGGACTGCCAGTCAGCTGATTCTGATGAGTCACTCGAATGCAACTTCAGGTAAATGCCGGGAGTTCACGCAACCTTAAAAAGTAAAATCATGTATCTAAAAATAATGTTCTTCCCTCATCAAAAACACAGCAAAGTGTTGCTTTGATTCTTTCATGCATGTTTAAGAAATCCTTTAATTTCCATGGCAACCGTTCAGCTGGGGGCTGCACAGCGGCCATGTTGGTAGGACTGTTGCATCTGCCGCGCAGAACGTCTTCCAGCTCCTTTTGTTAAAACCACAGGATGAATTAAGTTTTGTTTCCTCCAGATAAACTGCTGCTCCTCTGATTAGACTATAACTGGATTAGCTCAACATTAATCCATTCTCTTTAGTTTTCTTTGTTCTGTGTGTAATGGAGGCTGGAATTAAAGGCGCCATTTCAACCAAAGGTTTGGTTATCTGAACCAGACGCTCCAAACCGTCCGCTGTCAGCTCCTGGTCAGAAAGACGCATTTAGTTCAGAGTCCATGAGATGAATGATATTCAGAGAAGATTTTTTATTGATTGATTCTGCGATTAAATCTTTGCGTAAAGTCTATAATGTCTGCCCATTTGCACCAGTCAAGGGTGTGAATTGTAACCTGCCAAATGGCCAATGGGCTTCAAATTTTTCCATTGTTTTTAACAAAAACCTGTTAAATATGGAAAATATTCCGTTTTGTTATGGTGGGACTATTTAATCTGGTATATTCTACATAGATTTTCTTTCTCACAGACTTTTCTGTAAGGAAAAAGTTTGCGCTGCACGCAGATGCCTTCATTGTGTCCTGTGACTTGGAAGTGGTTGAGGCTACTGCTAACTAGCTGCTAAAACACCCTTGCTCGTTAGCTAGCGAGCTTTTTTGCATCTATCGTGAATAAGTGTAAATATGTCACCTGGTCTGTTGGCAACCCAAACGGTGTTATGTGTGCTCTGTGAGAAAAACTTGATTCTTTTCTACATTTCTGTAGTGATTTAGTTCTTAAATTTAATTCATACTGGTCTCTAAAAGCCTTAAATTTGAGATGGTGAAACATGCAGAGACCCTGAAATGCATCGTTTTCTTCTAGCCACCCCAGAACCATTCCTGGTGTTTATTAGCTTTAATAAAAATATTGTGATTTCTGCAGATTCTGTGTGGTCATCAAGAAGGAGAACTTTCCTGAGCAGCAGCGGGCGAAGCCGCAGGTTTCCGGCGGCGCTCAGCAGATCTACCGGCAGCCGGGTCACACCATCTACCTGCTGCCCACCGTGGTGCTGACCAACCTGCTGCCCTGTGACCTCAACTTCTACATCAAAGGAACCAACATCAGAGGCTCTCTGAAGCCCAGAGATGAGGCGGTGCTTCACTCTGCTGACACGTCCCAGAACATAGAGCTGGGTGGGGAAACTCGCTCTCTGATCGGTCTGCCGCCCCCAACAGCCGCCCCTGTTCTCATGCTGGGCCCGATGTGTTTGCAGGAGTCCTTCTGGAGAATTTCCCCGAGTGCAAAGAGCTGGTGATTCCTCCTGGCACTCAGAACTACATGGTGGGCATGAGGCTGTACGACACCAACAAGCAGCAGCTGAGTCTCACCATCCGCATCGTCCTGAGAGCAAAAGGAGCGCTGAAGATCCTGGTCTCTGCTCCCTACTGGCTCATCAACAAGACCGGTCGGTAATCCTCAGATTTAGGTTTTAGTCTGCTGATTTATTAAATAATGCAGAACGTTACTGAAAACAGCTTTCAAATGTGGATAAAGGCGTAAAATATGTATGTTTCCCAGTATACGCAAGATGGCCGCCGTTCTTGAGGCTTTTAAACCATTTACTTTCATAAAATGTTCCCCATTTTCATGATTTTTATGAACTTTATGTAACATCATATGTTTTCAACATCAACTGGAAAAAGTCAAAGATCTGAGACAGTGATGGTCCTCTTAATTGTTAGCGTTAGCTTCCAAAAATGTTTTGCTTTTAGCGATGCAGCGTTAGCTTCAGATAATTTTTTACGTGTTTAGCAGTAGCTTTTGATTTAGCATTAGCTTCCAGTCATTTTTCTGCAGGTATAGCGGTAGCTTCTGCTAAAAAAATGTTTGTCTTTAAGTTTAATACTTTAATTTCTGCTAGTTTTTTAAAAATGTGTTGAGCAGTTTAGCATTAGCTGTAGTTATTTTTTATAATTAGTAATTTAGCATTAGCTACAACAAATGTTTATGCTTTTGGTGATTTAGCTTTGCTGCCAGTAATTTCTTTGTGTGTTTATTGGTTTAGCGTTAGCAGAGCTAAGATTATTGTTTAGTGAATTAGCTGTTTGTTAGCCTAACTATGTGGTTAGCGATGCTCACCACCAGAAATGGATGCAGAGATATTCCTGTTATTGCAACCCAGAAAACGAATTGGAACGAAAATAATTTTTTTAGTGAAAAAACAATTTTCCATGACAACAAAGTCGGCCATCTTGAAAACTCCAAAAATAATAAAAAATTGTGATTTCTGTGAGTCCAATAATTGATTTTACGCAAAGAGTATTTGTCTTTCAGAAATATTGGCAAATATAGTGGAGAAATTAATTTTCCTTGACAACCATGGTGGCCATCTTGAATTTTTCAGTATCAATGTTTTTTCTTTTTCAAAAGTCCCCGGGAGCATCTGTGCCACGTTCGGCAATTGTGTCTGCATGTGAAAGATTTTGCTGAACTCATCATTTGCCCGTCTGGTTCCTCAGGTCTGCCGTTGATTTTCCGTCAGGACAACACCAAAACCGACGCGGCGGGGCAGTTCAAGGAGCATGAGTTGGCCCGCAGCCTCAGCCCTTTGCTGTTCTGCTACACAGACAAGGAGCAGCCCTCCATGTAAGCACCCCAGCGCCGCTCTTTGCTCCCAGAGGAACCGGGTTTTCTTTCATTCCTGCTCATCCTTACTCCAGGTGCACAATGCGGATTGGGAAAGGAATCCACCCAGACGGCGTTCCCGGCTGGTGCCAACGGTTCTCCCTGGACGGAGGCAGCGGAGTCCGAGCCCTGAACGTCACCCAGCAGGGGAACAAACCGGGACTCATCTACAACATAGGCAAGACGCTCTGTCAGATTTAAGATCAGAGGCGAATGAAGCTAAAGATGGACATTTGAGTTGAAAACGAATTAAAACCTGAGTTTATCTCCAACACCAGGGTTTCAGGATTTATCCTATATGAAGCAGCAGGACCTGTTCACGTTCTGTAACGTAACCAGACTGATACATAATCAATGGATTTCCATTCTGTTGGTGTTCAGTTAATGATTCGGTTACTCAGAGTCAGCAGCGTGCATGGAGGGAGCCAACAAATAATAATTGATTATTCTATTCATTTGTCTTAAGATTAACCAGAAATACTGTTACATTTAGCAGATTTTAGATTTACTCACTTAAATTATTTGGGAAAATATACAAACAATTTAATCACTTTTTATAAATAAGTAAAAACATTTGTACAGTTTTGGCTTAATTACTGTGCTGTTCTTGTTGAGTTTTTATACGCTGCGTAACTCATTACTAAATTACTTAAAAAATGGATTCATCATGAATAATCGTTCCAGCTCTTTGTGCTGTTGGGTCTCTGCTGCAACAGATGAGTGAATTTTAAATGTAGACGTATTAAACCCAGCAGTGACCGTTTCCTCAATCGTTCCTGCAGGAATCGACGTGCGTAAAGGGAAAGGAAACTACAGAGACACCCACATAGTGACCTTTGCCCCCCGCTACCTGCTGGATAACCACTCAACACACAAGCTGGCCTTCGCTCAGAGAGAGTTTGCAAGAGGAAGGGTGAGAAACAGACGAGTAGTTCTCCTTGTTGTGGAGTTTAACTGGAAAATGTGATGTAAAATGGGTTTTTTTTCCTTAAAGTTGCTTAAATTCCACAACAAGGAGGTAAATAATTCGATTCGACCCATTTTCCTGGAATCTCTCCTTTTCCTAACAAACACTGAGCTGAGTCCTTCTGTCCAATGTGAAGAGGCCAGTCAGGATGTCAGTGATGCTGTATGACGTTTATTATTTACTGCGGTGGAAAACGGGTACAAACTGAAAAACAGAAAAACGCAGCAAAAAGGAAAAAAAATGCTGCAATCACAGAAAATAGAAGCAAACTAAAAAACAATGTGAATAGTAAAAACAGCAAGTACAAAATGCTCCAAACTGAAGTCCTCCAGACCACCAGAGGGAGTCGATCAGTGAATCATATGGGAGCAGACGCTCAGTAAAGAATGGATGTCATGATTTAGCAAGATGTCCAGCAGAAAATATGCGTTATATTTTTAATATTACAGACTCCAGACTCCCTCTAGTGGTCTGGAGGACTTCAGTTTTGTGGAGCGTTTTCCCTCTTGCTTCTGTTTCCTGCTGTTGTTTTTAATTTACAAAGTTTTCTGCTGCATTTGCTGCACGTTTTGAACCCACCAGCCACCGTAGAAAACTCAAACATGCCCTAAAAAGTGGTAAAAATGAACTTTCTCACCAATTATACACCAACAACTAGTGGTGCATTGCAGGGCGCCTCCAACCCTGAGGGCTACATTTCCACACTGCCGGGCTCCAGCGTGGTTTTCCACTGGCCCCGAAACGACTACGACCAGCTGCTGTGCGTGCGCCTCATGGACGTCCCCAACTGCACGTGGTCCGGGGGCTTCGAGGTCAACAAGCCAAAGTCCTTCCACATCAACATGAGGTGAAACCGACGGTTTGGTTCCTGCAGGTTCTGTTCAGCTGTTTGCTCACTTCACTTGCAAAGCCGTTGTTGCTAGGTAACCAACGAGAGAGCTAGCTGACCTGCATAAACTCTTGCAGGACAGTTTTTTCGAGAGAACGACCAAAGCTTTTACATAAACTGCTGCTGCTGCTAGTCCATGCTAGCGTCCTTCCTCCTGACTGATGTGTTGCTGTGAACAGAGACACGCTGGGGAAATGTTTCTTCCTGCGGACCGAGATCAGCCTCAAAGGAGTCACCTACCTGATTTCCTTCTCGGACACGGATCAGCTGCCTCCACCTCTACGCATCGACAACATGTCGGAGGTACGCCGCCGCCGCCCTTTTAGCTTACAACACAGCCAGGTCAATTAGCGGTTTAGAATTTATTCAGAAAAACTTATTTAGGGGAAGCTAAGTGTGCTAAACATTTTCATAGTTAGCGCTACGGCGCTAAATGAAAGCAGACTAGCGGAAGTGTGCCCACCACTGATAAAACCTGTGAATAAAAAGAACTTAGTATTTCAGTAAACTTCTGTAGTTTGTTTGTTTATTTTGAGTCGTTGCCATGGCAATGACTGCTCTTTCTGGGCTCCACATCCTCAAAAAAAAACTTTTATTGCAAAAAAAGAAAAATCTTCATTATAACATTAGTGACGTTATAATGAATACTGAGTCATAAATATTCAAGTATAGCACTTTATATAAGTAAATAAGGTATTTTAAAAATTCTATTATTTGTTATAGTAAAGACATGTTTTCATTCCTCTAAAATAGCAACGTTGGTCCAGCATTCCTGTTGCATTATTTAAGAGGAAACAACATTTTAAAGCAAATGCTCACATTTTTATGCAAAGGCCGACATAACGCTTTGCATCCTGATAATATTTTGAACTAATTATTTCTTCCTTGTATTTGGATCAGTGCTATACATCAAAAACATGAAATACATAACATGCATAAATCACATAACAAATTCAAAATGGAGGCCCTGGATCAACGGTACTATCATGAAAATGTTCCTCAAAACAGGAAACGTACAGTTGAGGTTTGGTTAAAAGTTTATCTGAATTACTGCGAGTGACACAAAACGACTGAGTTTATGATTTGAGGGATTCATCTTTAGGGTTTATAAAGTGTTTTTATAACAGCTGTTAACGGCCGGATGTTTGACCTTCAGGTTCCGATCCAGTTCTGGCAGCAGGGCGTGGCCGACCTGCAGCTGCGGGCCGAGGTGAAGGCCGCGTCGGTGATGGACTACGCCTGCGACGAGCCCACGCTGCCGCCGTGCATCACTCTCATTGTGAAGGGGGCGGGGTCGTCCGAGGTCACGGCCGACATGAACTTCTTCAGGGAATACAACAAGCTGTACTACGAGAACTTCATCTACATCGCCGCCACGCACACCCTGTCCCTGTACGACCCGCCGACCAAACGCTGCACTAACAACTTTGAGCTAATTGTTGCGCTAATTGTTGAGCTAATTGTTGAGCTAACAGCTAAAGTAACTGCGGAGCTAACCGAGTGGTTCTGTTGGAGCAGGAACCTGGAGTGGAGACAGGCTGGGAAGCAGCGGCTGGACAGCGGCGCAGAGTTGGTTCTGGACGTTGTCCCAGAAACCCAGCGGGTCATCCTCAGGAAGAAGGTGAAGGCAGGACTGGAAAAATCTGGAATCATCCATCCGTGCATTTATCCGTCTTTTCTTCCTTCCTTCACATTTAAAGCCACAGAAATAGTTGCCATAAATAATTATAATTAATTACATTTTTTTGTTCAGACATTAAAAGCTAAATAAATGACAGGATCTAATTTTTGATTTAGTGTAAAAAACGTGTTGAATCTACAGATTCTGGTTCTGGTCGGTGGTTTCTTTGTTGATCCCAAAGGAAAATGTAATAAAATGTAACAACAGTCAGGATGTGACGTCATGAAGCTGCAGATGATTGTTTGTTACGAAGCCATGCAGTGATTTTCTCCAGTGAGTCCAGCATCGTTGTGCTGGTTCTGCAGGAGCCGGGGAAGCGGTCCCAGCTGTGGAGGATGACCGGGTCCGGCATGCTGTGCCACGAAGGCTCCTCCCCCCCGCAGAGCAAGCCGTCCCAGACCCGACCCCTGGACACCTCCATGGTTCTGGACATCGCCGGGCTGGCTGCCGTCACCGATAACAGGTACCGGTTCTGGACCGGCGGCCCGGCGAACCCGAATCGTTCTGACCGCCTGTTTCCTGGCAGGTTTGAGCCGCTGATGCTGAGGAGGCCCGACTCTCGGCGCAGCACCACCCAGACCTGGTACTTCAGCGAAGGCATGCTGACCTGCGGCCTTCCCCGCCTGGTGGTTCAGGTGCTGCTCTCCGTTATCCTGCCACCGAGTTTAGCTCTTCTCTCCTTAAAGCTGCTGCACAGAACTTTATTAAAAATATTATTTTACATATTTGTTTGTTTGCTATGAGGAAGATGAACTGTAAAGATTGATTTCTCTCAGTGCTAACTAGAAACAACCAATCAGAGCCAGGAGGCGGGCCTTAGTGCTGCTACCATGTTATGTTTGTTAGCACTGATGACGGCAGTGCTAGCTAACTAGTGCTAGCTAGCTAACTAGTGCTAGCTAGCTAGCGCTATCTAACTAGTGCTAGCTAACTAACGCTAGCTAACTAGTGCTAGCTAGCGCTAGCTAACTAGTGCTAGCTAACTAACGCTAGCTAACTAGTGCTAGCTAACGCTAGCTAACTAGTGCTAGCTAGCTAGCGCTAGTGCTAGCTAGTAAATGAAGTCAGATCCCTCAGCATTAACCTTCAGGCTTTTTAACACAAAACGACTTTATTACATCATAAACCCAGTAATAAAACTGGGTTTATTACATTTTAAGCCCAGTTTTATTACTTTATTACTACCTATTGTCACACAGCATGTTCTCCATCAGAGTGGGGGAAATTGGCACAAAAATATGGGAATTATTTCTAAAGTAGAGCCACAGAATCACAGATTTTCATTGCAAAAAGAGAAAAATGATGAAATCCTGGAGGGAAACCAGAGTTGGGCAAAAACAATCTCGGGTACCAGAAACTAAGCCATGTCTCCATTAATACTGCAGCTCTGTTAGTGAATCTGAAACATTTTGTCATCAGGTGAAAAATGGCGTGGTGGGGATGAAAGACGGGGCGGAGGTGGTTCTGGGGCCGGATTCGGGTCTGGATCAGCCCGGTCCAGAGCAGCAGTTCATCAACCAGAAGATGAGACCTGGATCGGGGGTGCTGTCGGTCCAGGTTCTGCCAGACGGACCAACCCGCGTCCTCCAGGTGAGTCCAGAACCCAGACAGGACCAGGCTGCTGTGGAATCAGCTGTTAGCTTCTTAAAAATGACGGATTCCTTTGTTTGGGGTTAGCCTAATAAATCAGCATGAGATCAGAATGAAGTGGTGAACTTTACTGGTATGAAAGAAGGTGATGTAACCGTGTCTTGAGTCCAGCTTGAAAGGAAAATCCAAAAACACTTTATTGATCCCAAAGGGAAATTAGATGCTAAATGTGAAAGATTGTTGCTGATTTCAGTTGGGGATGGAAATAGTTAATTATCTCATGATTAACTGTTAATTAAATGTTTATTAGATTAAAATTAGGTCCCATATATGAACATATAACTGAGGTTTTCAAGAAAATGGCCACTTATCAACTATTCAATAAGATCAATTAACTTCATATTAACTCATTAATCAATAACGTCCCTAGTTTCTGTGCTAACAGCTGCTAGCTCTACTGCCGCTGTGCCTCTGAGCAAACATGCTTCTGTTTTCAGATCAGTGACTTCAGTCAGCGGCGGCTGTTGTGGAGCTCCTCCAGCGTAGAACAAGACGTAAGCAAAGAAGAAGAGGAGAAGGCGGAGCCCGAGCAGGAGCTGGAGGTACGTCAAGCTTTGCATCTGCTGCAGGCCGGCTGGGATTCCTGCAGAAACCCTGAGATCTGAAAATAACTAATCAAATTTCTCAGTGTGAAAAGTTGAAGATTTGCAAGAAAAAAAAATCAAAAATTGTGAGATTAATCCCAGAAATTTTCTAGAAAGAATTGGAGGTTTGATCTCCAGAAGTTGAAATTTTTTTACTTTTGAAACTCAGAAAATGTCAGAAAGTTGCAAATTTTCTTTTTAATGAGCTCAGAAAATTTCTGAGATTATTTCAGAAAAAACCTTTGAGGCTTAGAAATGTTCATGTTTGTCTTGAAATTTTATGATTAATCTCAAAATTTCTGAGTTTTTTGTCACAAACATTTGACTTTTGGAGTTCAGAAATGCGATCATCTTTCCTAGAAACTCCCGAGGTTAACCTGAACATGTTTCATGGCGGCGCGTCCTCCTGTCCCGTCTGTAACAGCGGTAAAACGCCGCGGTGGTTCTCTGTCTCCGGTCAGGTGCTGGTTAACCTGGAGGAGGGTCTGGGCGTCTCTCTGGTCAACAAGCTTCCTGAGGAGCTCATTTTCGCCACGCTCTCCGGTGTGGATGTTCACTTCACGCGCACTGCAGCCACCGAAGTCCTGGAGCTGAGCATCCACAACATCCAGGTCGTATTGACTCCACTGTGTCTCCTGAAATATGTATTCAAAGTGACACAAATCTAATTGTTTTTCTCAGCAATTACAAACTGTTTCAATAATCTTAGTATCAAAATAAAGCTAACAGCTGAGAGGCTCCATCAGAAATGCAAATATCACAGCAGCTGCTATAGTTTCAGAGAAAATGAGGATGAATCATAAAATAATTGGTTTTGTTCCTGGTAGAATTTCTCAAGTATAAAAACTTGTAGAAATATCATAAATAAAGCTTTGAACTTCTGAAAATAACTATTCCTAGATAAATTCACAGTTAATTTAACTTGAGCAAAATTTAGCTTTGCTTAAGTTTAATTTTGGTTAATTTAAACAAATTTACAGAAGCTTTATTTAAAAAATACTTTGGCACCAATGACAAAACTGAGGATTTCCTATGTTTATACTGAGCAAAACTAATAAACTATTTACTTATTTAAAATTCCTTGATGTATATTTTTTTGTTGTTTTTTTGACACCCACATTTATTTTTAGCCAATTATATTGAAAGCATAATAAATTATTATATTCAACTCCAATTCAAGTGGTTTTTTTTGTTTTTTTTTTTTTTACAAAAAATGTGGGAACATTTGACTGAAAACAAATTAAAGCCACCAAAATATGTTTTTCTTTTGTTTTTGGCACTATCGGAGCTCCATACAATGTCTCTTTGGCGAAGGTTTCTGGTCACTGACCTTGGGATGAACTCAGATCCTTTTATCAGCTTTTAGCCAAGACTTTGACGTTTCCCTGGAAACCAAATCTGTCTAGATGTTTAACTGAAGGGAGGGGCATAAATGGAGGTGTAAAGAAAAAACAAAAAGTTAAAATCTGCCCCCTGGTATCGGGTGCGTGGGGTTTAATCAGTTTAAATTATTCTAATTTTGACCTATTAACTGTCTCCGTGTTGCTGTCAGGTGGACAACCAGTTGCTGGGCACCACCCATCCAGTGATGCTGTGCGTCTCTCCCAGTACGGCCGACGACGGCGCCAACGAAGGCGGCGCCGCCCTGCAGGTCAACTCGGTCAAAGTTCCCAGCAGCCTCATGCTCACCGAGCTTTTCAAGGTGGGATTCCGACCCGCTCACTTCCTGTACGACCCGCTCACTTCCTGTACGACCCGCTCACTTCCTGTACGACCCGCTCACTTCCTGCGCGACCTGCTCACTTCCTGTGCGACCTGCTCACTTCCTGCGTGACCCGTTCACTTCCTGCGCGACCCGTTCGCTTCCTGTATGACCCGCTCACTCCTATATGACCCGCTCGCTTCCTGTATGACCCTCTCACTTCCTGTACGACCCGCTCACTTCCTGCGCGACCTGCTCACTTCCTGTGCGACCTGCTCACTTCCTGCGTGACCCGTTCACTTCCTGCGCGACCCGTTCGCTTCCTGTATGACCCGCTCACTCCTATGTGACCCGCTCGCTTCCTGTATGACCCACTCGCTTCCTGCGCGACCCGTTCGCTTCCTGTATGACCCGCTCACTCCTATGTGACCCGCTCGCTTCCTGTATGACCCACTCGCTTCCTGCGCGACCCGCTCGCTTTCTGTGCGACCCACTCGCTTCCTGCACGACCCGTTCGCTTTCTGTGCGACCCGCTCGCTTCCTGTATGACCCTTCCTGTATAACCCGCTCACTTCCTGCGCGACCCGCTCGCTTCCTGTATGACCCTTCCTGTATAACCCGCTCACTTCCTGTGCGACCTGCTCACTTCCTGCGTGACCCGTTCACTTCCTGCGCGACCCACTCGCTTCCTGCACGACCCGTTCGCTTTCTGTGCGACCCGCTCGCTTCCTGTATGACCCTTCCTGTATAACCCGCTCACTTCCTGCGCGACCCGCTCGCTTCGTATATGACCCGCTCACTTCCTGCGCGACCTGCTCACTTCCTGTGTGACCTGCTCACTTCCTGCGTGACCCGTTCACTTCCTGCGCGACCCACTCGCTTCCTGCACGACCCGCTCGCTTCCTGCGCGACCCGCTCGCTTTCTGTGCGACCCACTCGCTTCCTGTATGACCCTTCCTGTATAACCCGCTCACTTCCTGCGCGACCCGCTCGCTTCCTATATGACCCGCTCACTTCCTGTATGACCCGCTCACTTCCTATATGACCCGCTCACTTCCTGTATGACCCGCTCACTTCCTATATGACCCGCTCACTTCCTATATGACCCGCTCACTTCCTGTATGACCCGCTCTCTTCCTATATGACCCGCTCACTTCCTGTATGACCCGCTCACTTCCTTCCTATGTGACCCGCTCACTTCCTATATGACCCACTCACTTCCTGTATGACCCGCTCGCTTCCTGCACGACCCGCTCGCTTCCTGTATGACCCGCTCACTTCCTGCACGACCCGCTCGCTTCCTGTATGACCCGCTCACTTCCTATATGACCTGCTCACTTCCTGTATGACCCGCTCGCTTCCTGCGCGACCCGCTCGCTTCCTGTATGACCCTTCCTATATGACCCGCTCACTTTCTGTATGACCCGCTCTCTTCCTATATGACCCGCTCACTTCCTGTATGACCCGCTCTCTTCCTATATGACCCGCTCACTTCCTATATGACCTGCTCACTTCCTGTATGACCCGCTCACTTCCTGTATGACCCGCTCACTTCCTATATGACCCGCTCGCTTCTGTATGACCCGCTCACTTCCTGTATGACCCGCTCACTTCCTGTATGACCCGCTCGCTTCCTGCGCGACCCGCTCGCTTCCTGCGCGACCCGCTCGCTTCCTGTATGACCCGCTCTTCTATATGACCCGCTCACTTCCTGTATGACCCGCTCACTTCCTATATGACCCGCTCACTTCCTGTATGACCCGCTCGCTTCCTGCGCGACCCGCTCGCTTCCTGTATGACCCGCTCACTTCCTGCGCGACCCGCTCGCTTCCTATATGACCCGCTCACTTCCTGCGCGACCTGCTCACTTCCTGTGTGACCTGCTCACTTCCTGCGTGACCCGTTCACTTCCTGCGCGACCCACTCGCTTCCTGCACGACCCGCTCGCTTCCTGCGCGACCCGCTCGCTTTCTGTGCGACCCACTCGCTTCCTGCACGACCCGTTCGCTTTCTGTGCGACCCGCTCGCTTCCTGTATGACCCTTCCTGTATAACCCGCTCACTTCCTGCGCGACCCGCTCGCTTCCTATATGACCCGCTCACTTCCTGTATGACCCGCTCACTTCCTATATGACCCGCTCACTTCCTGTATGACCCGCTCACTTCCTATATGACCCGCTCACTTCCTGCGCGACCCGCTCGCTTCCTGTATGACCCGCTCGCTTCCTGTATGACCCTTCCTATGTGACCCGCTCACTTCCTATATGACCCACTCACTTCCTGTATGACCCGCTCGCTTCCTGCACGACCCGCTCGCTTCCTGTATGACCCGCTCGCTTCCTGTATGACCCTTCCTATATGACCCGCTCACTTCCTATATGACCCGCTCACTTCCTGTATGACCCGCTCGCTTCCTGCGCGACCCGCTCGCTTCCTGCGCGACCCGCTCGCTTCCTGTATGACCCGCTCACTTCCTATATGACCCGCTCACTTCCTGTATGACCCGCTCACTTCCTATATGACCCGCTCACTTCCTGTATGACCCGCTCGCTTCCTGCGCGACCCGCTCGCTTCCTGTATGACCCGCTCACTTCCTATATGACCCGCTCACTTCCTGTATGACCCGCTCGCTTCCTGCGCGACCCGCTCGCTTCCTGTATGACCCGCTCACTTCCTATATGACCCGCTCGCTTCCTATGACCCGCTCACTTCCTATATGACCCGCTCTCTTCCTATATGACCCGCTCACTTCCTGCGCGACCCGCTCGCTTCCTGTATGACCCGCTCGCTTCCTGTATGACCCTTCCTATATGACCCGCTCACTTCCTGTATGACCCGCTCGCTTCCTGTATGACCCTTCCTATATGTCCCGCTCTCTTCCTATATGACCCGCTCACTTCCTATATGACCCGCTCACTTCCTATATGACCCGCTCACTTCCTGTATGACCCGCTCGCTTCCTGCGCGACCCGCTCGCTTCCTGTATGACCCGCTCACTTCCTATATGACCCGCTCGCTTCCTGTATGACCCGCTCGCTTCCTGTATGACCCGCTCTCTTCCTGTATGACCCGCTCGCTTCCTATATGACCCGTTCGCTTCCTGTATGACCCTTCCTGTATGACCCGCTAGCTTCCTGCACGACCCGCTCGCTTCCTGTATGACCCTTCCTATATGACCCGCTCACTTCCTGTATGACCCGCTCACTTCCTATATGACCCGCTCACTTCCTGTATGACCCGCTCACTTCCTATATGACCCGCTCACTTCCTATATGACCCGCTCACTTCCTGTATGACCCGCTCTCTTCCTATATGACCCGCTCACTTCCTGTATGACCCGCTCACTTCCTATATGACCCGCTCACTTCCTGTATGACCCGCTCTCTTCCTATATGACCCGCTCACTTCCTGTATGACCCGCTCTCTTCCTATGACCCGCTCACTTCCTATATGACCCGCTCACTTCCTATATGACCCGCTCACTTCCTGTATGATCCGCTCGCTTCCTGCGCGACCCGCTCGCTTCCTGCGCGACCCGCTCGCTTCCTGTATGACCCGCTCACTTCCTATATGACCCGTTCGCTCCCTGCGCGACCCGCTCAGATCTACACATTGCGTGTCTTTGGTCCTCTGGTGCATGTGGAGAAAATATCCTGAGCTGAACTTCAGGGCAATTCAGGCTTTTTCTGTCTGCTGATTAATAATTGGACAGAAAAATGTCTTAAAAGGAGATTTTGAGGTTTATTGTAATATTGTGTTGTGTTATAATATAATAAGGATTATTGTGAAAATATTTGTCTTCTGCAGGACTTACTTAAAAATCACTAAACTGCACACAGTAAATGCATTTAATCATATTTTTTAATTTACTGATGTTTGTTGATTCTTTTGTGAAACTGAGAAGATAACAGAAAAAAAGCATTTTTGATCATTTTACCAGTTTAGGTGTTTTATTGACAATCAATAACTGATATGATCGACTCCTGTTTCTGTGGATTATAGGAAATCAATGAATTTATCAGCTTTGAGGTCGTTGCAGTGGTTTATCGCATCATTATTTTCCTCTGAAAGCAGAAACATTCATGTAAATAAGCTAAATGTATTATTATTGTTTTTCTCTCTTTTGCTTCTTTACAAAGATAAAGAAGCAAATTTCTAAGATTCACAGCACAAATTTTCCAGGAAAACTTCAGTGTTTGAAAACAATCCGTCATTTATTCCCAGCAACATTTTGGACAAAACAATAACTGAAAAATGAAAATCACTTGCTGTGGTCAAACAATAATTTTACAAAAACCTCCCGTTACCAAAGTAATCTAAACCACTGCAAATATTAAAAATCATGACAGATTTTGGTTCTAAACTAATAAAATTACATTCTTACTGCACAGAGAAAAAGCTAAATTCATGGAACTTCTGATTTACAAAAACACAAACCGTCTCCATGGAAACGTCAGATCCAGCCTGAACTTTGACCTCTGTCTGTGCGGAAGCCGTAGGGTCGGGCTGTAGAGTTTTTCTGTGCTGATTTGAGCTGGATGTGTCGGCAGCACCTGATGGTGACGGCGCGGCGCTTCACGGTCATCATCGACGAGAAGCTGCTGCTCATGCTGCTCAGCTTCTTCGGCTACGGGAAGGCCGAGGCCGGTGGGTGTCTCGCCGCTCGCACGCCGCTCTACGCCGGCAGGCCGTTTGTGAAACTAACTGAACACCTGAACGCAGGGCTGGAGAACCTGGACGAGAACCTGCACGAGCGGCGCAGCGAGGCCAGCGGGCCCCGGAAGCGTTACTACTTCGAGAACCTGAAGATCAGCCTGCCTCAGATCAAGCTGAGCGTCCTCCCGTCTCACAAGCTGCCGCCGGACCTCAAGGTAACGCCGGACGGATCAGGGCGCCACTGCGGTCCAGGAACATCCGGAAGAATTTGCAGTGTGAAAATTAAAATTTAGTGTCAAGTTTCCAGATTTTGGATCTTAAAATATTATTTGAAAGATGATCAATTAATTGTTTACTTACATTGATTTATATTTATTTACAAAATTACAACCTAACTTCTTTTATTTATCATAACGTTCAGGACGTCATCAAAATGTCTTAAATTCATTTTAATAAATGTAAGTTAGCATTGAGTGCGTTAATCACAGCTCTTAAATTTAATCTCGTTTAGCTTGAGTCCAACATCTCCTCTGGTTCTGGAGGACGCTCAGGCTACCGCTAACTAGCAGCTAATGTGCTGTAGCTAGCTAGCTAGCTAGCTAGCTACAGTAGCTAGCTACAGTAAATTCATGGGTGAATTTACACTTAAATGTATCAAATATTCCAGGTTGGAACCAGAGAGTTGGAGAATAATGTCAGTTTTAAGTGGTTCTGATTGAAGCCGGTGGTTTGATGTCGGGTTTTTTCCGGTCCAGACTCTTAAAGGGACCCTGGGATTCCCGCTGATCCGCTTCGAGGACGCAGTCATCAACATGTACCCGTTTACCAGAGTTCACCCCTACGAGACGCACGAGATCATCATCAACGACATCCTCAAGCACTTCCGAGAGGTCAGAGTTCACACGTCGGGGCTCGTCTCCCTGAACGCCCCGGTTCCGGTTCTTCACGGTTCTTCTCCCCTGCAGGAGCTGTTGAGCCAGGCGGCGCAGATCCTGGGCTCCGTGGACTTCCTGGGGAACCCGATGGGCCTCCTGAACGACGTCTCCGAGGGAATGTCCGAGCTCATCAAGCACGGCAACGTGCACGGCATGCTGCTCAACGTCACGCACGGCGTCTCCAACTCCGCCGCCAAGGTACCGACTCTCTGGGTCCGGTCGCTGCCGTGGCGACCCGCTGCCGTGGCGACCCGCTGCCGTGGCGACCCGCTGCCGTGGCGACCAGCCGGTTTATGGATAACAGTTTTATGATGACTGGAGATCACAAATCGTCTGTTTCAAGTTAATAACTGAAAAAAATGTTTCATTTCAAAATGTCAAAAATCCATGTAGGTTTTTTACAAACGTTTGTTTTAATAACATTTTTAAGCTACTTATTACATAGAAACAAAATAAAAAGGAAAATATAACAAATAGTAATGGGAGAGACTTTGGAAAAGTCAAAATCCTGAGAAAAATGAAAATATTCTAAGAAAAAAGGTAAAAAAACATAATTCTGAGAAAAAGTCAAAATTCTAAGAATTTTTAAATGAAATTGTAACTTTTTCTCAGGATTTGCTCAAACGTTCAGCCTCCATCGTCTGTCAGTTCGATGTTTTTCTATTCTATTACTTGATCACCAGTTAAATAAATGTATTTTTAAAACTAAATGAATATTAATAGCTGCTGCAGCGTGAAGAGCAAACAACGAACAGAGAGTTCTATCGTTCAGGGTAAAGAACCGTTCAAAGGAATCGGATCAAAGAATCGGATCGTTACTCGGATCAAAGTGGGCCAAATCATCATTTCTGTCTTCTCCGTCAGTTTACAGGCACGTTATCGGACGGTCTGGGTAAGACCATGGACAACCGGCACCAGAGCGAGCGGGAGTACATCCGGTACTGCGGCGCCACCAGCGGGGAGCACCTGGTGGCCGGGATCCAGGGCCTCACTCACGGTGAGCCGGCCGACGCCGAGTCACGGCAACATGGCCGCTCTGCTCTGCCGGTTCATGACTGTAAATCGCCCCCGACCCGCAGGGATCATCGGGGGCATAACGAGCATCATCACCTCCACCGTGGAGGGCGTGAAGACGGAGGGCGGCGTCAGCGGCTTCTTCTCCGGACTCGGTAAAGGTCTGGTGGGAACCGTCACCAAACCCGTCGCCGGGGCGTTGGACTTCGCCTCGGAGACGGCCCAGACGGTGCGGGACATCGCCAGCCTCAGCAGCCACAGGTCGGTTTATCTGCACTGGAAACTAGACCAACGTTTGAAGTGAACAGTTACCTAGCAACCCGGTTGCTAGGTAACTGTTGCTAGGTAACTAGGCTCTTTGGTTACCTAGCAATCCGGTTGCTAGGTAACCAAAGAGCGAGCGAGTTGGTTCCACCGCCATAGCTTAGCTAGCTGAGAGGTCGAGTTGCTAAAGTCTTCCCTCTGCCTACATCTCCCAGCATGCTCTGCGCTCAGTGAATATTTAATATATTGATGTTGATGACATGTGAATCCTGGAGTGCGTTGTGATTGGTTTGTTGCCCAGCCCTACTTCCTGTTTGTCTGACTGTGACTTCCTGTCCAGACTCCCGGTCCAGCGCGTCAGGAAGCCGCGCTGCTGTAAGGGCCCTCAGGGCCTGCTGCCGCGCTTCTCAGCCACTCAGGCCGAAGGTCAGGAGCAGCTCTTCCGCCTCACCGACAACACCCAGTCCGAGTTGTAAGTTTTCCCGCCCGCAGCCCAAACGGCACCGGGTCGCTCCGGCTTCTGTCACGTTCCCGACCCACTTCCTGGTTCTGATCCGGCAGCTTAATGGCGGTGGAGCAGATCGACAGCTACAACGTCCTCATCTCCTCCAAAGTGGTTTACTTCCTGAAGCTGGGCGACAGCGTGGACCGCGAGGGCATCGTCCTGGAGGCCAAATACCACGACCTCTTCCACTGCCTGGTCTTCACGGAGAACGGGAACGTTTACTTCCAGCTCACCAAGAAGGCGGAGAACTCCAGCAGCGGAGTGGCCATTCCCGGAGTCTCGCAGAAGAGACCCAAGGTGAGACTCAGAACCAGAACCGCAGAAAACAAACGTCTTAAAACACTTTAATGAAACGGGTCAGAGATCCTGATGTAGCTGCAGGAAGAACAAAAGATATTTAATATCCATAAACTGACAACCTGAAGATGATCGTCGACTCTGCAAAAACACAAAACCCAGTTCCCACTAGAGTGGGATAAAAATAAGATAAAAATAACTTACAGTAACTTCTAGCAAAATATCGGAGCATATTGAGTTTTACTTCAATATGTTCTTAATATTAATAAAGGTTTCAGCTCCACTGGCAGAAAAATATCTGGTTTTAAATGAAATAACATATAAGAGTTACTGGAGATGGGTTAAAAAAAGAGGAGTAAATTTCAAACACTTTTAAAAGCTGCAAATTTGTAACAATTTTTTTTTTTTCAATTTTTGAGTTTGAAATCTAACATTTTCAATTTTGTTCTAGAAAATTTCTGAGTTTAATCTTAAAATTTCTGATGATTTTTCTAGAAAATTTCAAGTTTTGAGAAAAAGTTTTTTACATTTTAAAAAATATATATTTTTATTGTAAAATAATCTCTAAATTTTCACCAAAATTAGTTTCAAAAAGTGAAAATTGGCTAGAAAAAAAATTAAAAAAGAAATCTTGGAAATTTGTGAGTTTCAAAGTTTTAAACTTTTAACTTTGAAAATTTCCACTCAAATTTCAGTTTTTTTTCTATGACTTTTCAAACACTGAAAATGTAAATATATTTCCAAAAATGTCAACTTTCAGACTCAGAAATGTCTTTTAATGAATTATTTACCTAGAAGTCAGTTTTATTTTAAGGTATTTCCAGTGGAATGGACTCGGCAGGATGTTGTGTTCTGCAGCGCGTGACGCTGCCGCTGTCGCCCGCAGGTCCAGGTGACGAACGAGAGTCTGGCCCGTAAGATCTCCCAGGAGATCAACTACGCCAAGAGCCTGTTCTACGAGCAGCAGCTGATGCTGCCGCCCGACGACAACGAAGACCTCCTGCTGCTCGAACTCTGACCCTTTCCTCCGAAGTTCTGATGGACCCGGCCGCTCAGAAAGGAAAAACATGCAACACTCTGACAAACACTTTGAGACTCCTGAACTCTAAAAACTGACAGGACCTCTTTTGTTCTGGACGTTCACCAACATAGAACTATGAATATGTCTAGAAGAACCATAAACTCTGTAAATATATATATATGTTGTTATAATAAAGATAGGATATTAACCAGAGCGTCTAAACTCTCACAAGCTGCTTTTAGATGAGTGGGTTTGTATATAAGAGTCTATTAGAGAATGAAACTGTAGATCTGTGCAGGTTTTAACCTTTCACCGGTGAGTCGCTCTCTGCAGGAGTCGGCCCGAATCAGAAGGCAGGAAGCACCGCGGCGCTCGCTGCGTTTCCCGGCTCGTATTTATCCGATCCGCTGCTGCAGGTCTGTGCTTCACGCCAGGGCAGGATTTTCTGCAGGGTTCCTCCACTTCACATTATGGATGCAAATGTTCTGTCATTGATCCGGAATGATGATTATTTGTAGGCAGACATGTCTCGGTTTAAATTCACCCTTTAATATTTTTGCAATAAAACATTTTGTGTCATTTAAACAAGTGAAGCACATTTTTTTTTACTGTGCAAATGGAAAAAGTGACTCAGTGTTGCCAGATTGGGCGAGACGTTAACGTTTGTGCTGCTTTTCACAAAGTTTGGTGGATTTTAGAAAGAAGCGCAAAACTTTTAATGAATGCCGTGATTTTGCATCCGTCTTATTTAATTTAATTGGAAATCTCTAGAATCTGTCAAACGGGGCATCATCGATGGTTAGTCATTGGTTAATATTACATAATAAAGTGTCATTATGTAATATTTTAAAACAGAAAACCCAGAGTAACTTCATGATTTAACAGCACAAAAAAACTCAAAACGTTTGTTCAAAAAGTCCAGTTCAGTTTCAGCTGGAAACGACTGCAGTGTTTTAGGGCCATTACACATTAAAAAGAGGACATTTCTGCCCAAAAACTTGGATATTTCTGAGTTTGAAAAGTCAAAGATCAACTAGAAAACACTCAGAAATGTTGGGGGGAGTGTGTAGAAAATAAACTCCAAAACTTTTAGACTTTTCAAACTTCCAAAAGTTGAAAGTTTTTGGCTTTTGAAACTATGACTTGGCTCCAAACTAAACATTTAATTAGGGAGCCAGTTTGTAGCTAAATATATGGTTGGACAACTAAATGTTTAGTTAGCAGGATAAATATTTAGCTCCAAACTAGATGATTAGCAAGCTAATGTTTTTGGTAGCAAGTTTATTATTTAGTTAGAAAGCCACTATTTATTTAGCTTGGAGCTAAATCTTTAGCTAATAGGTGGAAGTAAAAATGTTCAACTTTTGAAACTGAAACATTTTTGGAATAATCTTAGAAATTTACTAGAAAAATAAGAAAATTTCTTGAGTTTTTTTGGTGGAATGTACTCCTTTTTCCCTGACAAGAACTGAACTTAAGATTTGAGCTGATTTTTTGTTTTTTTTGGAGTTGACCAGGTTTTAGGTTCTGTTTGGGCCGGAAACTATCAGTCAGGTCTGGCGGCCCAGATCCAGTAATCCTGGGAAAACTGTCCAAAGTTGAGATCCGGCTGACGTCCAGAATGAAAAGTTCAACCCGTCTGTCCAGAGCCGCCCACCGGACCGGGGTCCCCCTTCGGCGCCTGTTCCTGGACATACACTCTGCCGCAGCCGACTGACTCCTGCAGCTCCTGGGTCCGCCGAGCCTCCGGGTCCGGTCTCCCCGACCGGCTGCTGTTCTGCTGGAGCCGCGGAGCTCGGCTCATGTCAGCTCACAGGCGAAGCTCAGCAGAACCAGGAGGTTCGGTACGAGGGAGAGCCGACAGGCCGCTGCGTTGAGAGCTGCACACAAGAACGTGATTCACCTTTAAATACATGCTTTACTGGTTCATTTCAACAAAATGAACAATAAATTAATTTGATTTAGTTTTATGTTAAATGTTTCCATCTGATGCTTCATTTCCACTCATTTCGTTCCAGTTTGTTACACAGTGAAAAATGAACAGCAATAATTTGGGTTATTTAGCCAGACAATAGAGAGAAAATAAGATTTATTGATAATTGTTCCAAACTAAATATTTAATTAGCAAGCTAATATTTAGTCAGCAGGCTAAATATTTAGCTCCAAACTAAATATTTAACTTGCTAGTTAATTATTTTGGTTTGCAAGCGATTATTTTACATCACAAATATTTAATTAGCAAGCTAAATATGTATGTCGGAGCTAAATGTTAAACTAGAAAGCTAACATTTAGTTAGAAAGTTACATTTATATCTTAAATGTTTAGTTTGCAAGGTAAATATGTAACAGCAAACAAAATTTTAAAACTAGTAAGCTAAAATTTAGTTGACAAGCTCCAATGTGATATTTAAGTAGAAAGCTAAATTTTCAGCTTCAAATTAAATGTTTTTATACTTTAACTAGGCCATAAATGAGGGTGGTCAGTGCATGGAATCACAGGCAGCATCACATTTGAACGTACCGATAAAATGTTCCCTTCCTTTCTTCAGTCTTGGGTTCTCTGTAACACAAAGTAAAACCTGTTTGTGGCCCGGTTCTGGCCTGGTTCTGGGCCGGTTCTGAGCGGTTCTCACCGAACACGATGAGGCGGGTGTGTGTGTCGGTGGAGCCCAGAGGGTTCTGCGCCGTGCAGCGGAACATGGATCCGTTCAGCTCGGCGGGGACCCGCTCCAGAACCAGCTCCCTCCCGTCGTGCTTCTCGCTGCCGTCCAGCAGGTTCCCGCCGACCCGAGTCCAGGTGAGCAGAGGCTCCGGGAACACCTTGGTCTGTGGACACAAGTTCAACCCCCTTTACTCTGATGCCCTAAATAACAAACAGTGCAGTCAATTCCCATTGAAAGCTAAAGGCTAAATTCAAACTAAATAAATTGATCTTCATGACATTTTCTGTCTTAAGAGGAACAAATGGCGGTTTGTTTTCACTGTTAAAACTAAATGTTTCGTAAGTAAGCTAAATATTTAGCCTCCAACTAAACACTTATTCAGCAAGCTAGTATTTGGTTAGCCAGTTAAATGTTTATCTACGAAGCTAATATTTAGCTAGCAGGCTAAATATTTAGCTCTGAAGTTAATATTAGTAGTTTGTAGTTAAATATTTCGTTATAAGGCTACGATTTTGTTAGCAAGCTAAATATATTGTTAGTAATATTAAGCTAGCCCAGAGATAAAAGTTTAGGTCCAAATTAAATATTTATTTTGCAAGCTAAATAAGCTAATTACTGTTTTATCTCTAACTTCAATTTTTAGCTAAGAAGTTGATATTTATTTAACCAGCTAAGTCTTTATTTAGCCAGGTTTATATTTAGTTAGCAAGCTCATTATTTAGCTAGCACAGTGCCAAATGTTTAGCTAACAGGCAAATTCACTTTCCACTAACCGGAAGTGAACTACCAAAATAAAAGCTGGATCTTTGAAGCTCTATAAACTGTTGCTACTCCATTATTGTCACCTACAAAGTGAAGAGGGAAATGTTTATGGCTTTGCACCAAACCGATCCAGAACCGTTTTCTGGGTCACTGGAGTCTCCATGAGATCCAGGAGCCTCATCTTCTTCCTTCCTGTTGGCATCTCCTACCATTTATCCTGAAGTCGGTCCACAGCCGTTCCGTATTTTTACTTTTTCAAGCTGCACAGAGACGTTTTAGAGTCGGGAACTCACAGCAGACGGTCCCAGCTGGAAGCCCTGGACGGAAATCCGCACCGTGTCTCCCACTTTGGCCTTACTGGGCCTGGTGGACAGTTTGGGTCCTCTGGGGGCAGCTGAGGGAAAAACAAAGGAAAAACTGACATGTTTCAATGTCAAACTGTCTGCCTGGCACGTAAAGCATGCATGTAGCGACAGTGGAGAGGAAAAACACAAAAAAGAAATGGAAGACCTGATCCAGGATCAGTTTCTAGAGAAGTTAATGTCAGTAGCTCCTTTAGTGGCGAAACAGAAACTGAGAAAAAGCATCTGAAAGTTTAGTTAGTATTACTTCCAGGTTAAAGGTCACATTGAATCTAAATCTAAAGTATGAATACTTTTGGCCCCAACTAGAAAAACACCAGAAAACAATTAAAATATCTTTATCTGTGCTGTACATGTTCACCCTTAATAAAATCATGACTGCCCTTTGGAAACACTAGTGTGTGTGTGTGTATGTGTGTGTGTGTGTGTCTGTGTGTGTGTGGGAGTGTGTGTGTGTGTGTGTGTGTGTGTCTGTGTGTGTGTGGGGGTGTGCGTGTGTGTGTGTGTGTGTCTGTGTGTGTGTGGGAGTGTGTGTGTGTGTGTGTGTGTGTGTCTGTGTGTGTGTGTGTGTGTCTGTGTGTGTGTGGGAGTGTGTGCGTGTGTGTGTGTGTGGGGGTGTGTGTGTGTGTCCTTTGCTTCAAGCCCTTTAAGTGACTCATGTGCACAAACACAACTCAGACTCTGAGCATTCGAGCTTCTGAACTCATTAGTGGGAAAATAAAACCTGCTTTAACAAATGATCCACTGCAACAGAATTGATTTCCTCAGAACTGTTTCACATCTCATCTCAAAATTAATTAAGTTTAATAGGTTATCATTTTAAAAAATGATGTTCTGACAGGAACAAACTGTCCTGGTTGAACATGAACTGTTGGTATAAATGCTTCCTGCTCTCAGTGATGCTCTGTGAACATTGTGAGATAAAGTCATTTATGTCATGCAGAACCCTCCAAATAAAAGTTGTCTGCTTTATTTGGGCCAAATCAAGCAGACATAACTGGAGTCTGGTGTGTGCAGCAATGGGGTGTCAGATAGTTCAGGTGTTGAGCTGTGACCTTACTGAGCGTGACCTCGGCCTGCATGGGCATGGACAGGGCAGGGTGGTTGACCTCGCAGCTGAACAGGGCTTCGTTATCCAGCTGGGGGTTGAGGCTCCAGGTCAACATGGCTCTGGCCTCCATGGTGCCGTCACCCGCCACCTGCTGCCAGTGCTGGAAGTAGTAGAGCGGGTCGCTGCTCTGGACCCAGCGGGGAAACTCCCGGCTCACCACCGTCTCCGGGATGCCCTCTGTGGTCGACTCCAACCTGGAGGCTTCCTCCCCGCCTCGCTCCAAGCTGTCCGTCTCATTCTCTCTCAGCTGGGTCACTTTCCCCGCTTGGTTCTGCAGGGACAGGGACTTCTGGATTTTGGTGTCGTCAACATCTCCTCTGGGAAGAACCTGGTTGACTCTCCGGTTTCTTTTGGAGGCTTTACTCTGATGCCCCACCAAGGCAGAAGACCGAGCTGCTGGAAACACGTCAATGAGCTCACCGTCCCGTTTGAAGTAAACCTGGAAGGCAAAAGGTTTGGAAAAGTTGCAGACCTTTGGAGACGGATTGAGGATGTTTTCACACCTTATAGTCCAGTAAACCCGGTTCTATTGGACCCAAAACTTCATCATCTGCTCCACCTCCAGCTGCTGTGGTTCTGACCCAAACCAACCTGTTCCCCTCCTGGCCTGTGGGGGCGCTGCACCAACAACCACTGAAGGAAACGACACTAAAACCTCTGAAGATGCTGAGAGCAACTTCCTGTTTCACCAGATGAAACAAGATGGAGGCGTCAGATTTTAGAGTTGGAGGATTTCTCTTTAAGCTAAAGACCAGGAGCCATTTCTGCTGTTAGCGCTGGGCTAGCATGTTAGCTTTGGTTGCATTTACCCAGAATGCCCTGCTCTGTAGTCCACTTCCTGCTTTTGGAGCGGTCTCTGGTCCGCTTGGTGTTCACATATGCATCCAAACCAGAGTTCATTTCAACTGAACCCAGACTGAGGTTTGGAGGACCAGAGTTTGATTATCATTCACACCAACCAAACGAACCAAACTGAGAGCCACTGAATGGGATCTAAGCTGGTTGAGTTCCCTATTAACCCTATAAATGAAAAATTCAGAAATGAAAACATTAAATAGGTTATTAGATTAATCTCTGTGAGAATAAGATTAGTTTATGTCGTTCATAAATGATTTTGTAAAGCTGAATTTCTTTGCCACTGGATTTGATTCCATCACAAATGCAGCTGTTTGCTAATCCTCCGGTATTAATGCCAAATACTTTGGCAAAGAGGTCGCGCAGGGTGCAGCCCACAGCCATAAACAGCTTTTTCATTTCAAACTTTCTGTCTGCTTCAGGCTCCGTTTCTGTGAGTTCATTATCAAATCCAGCTGTGAACTCGTTACTATCAGCCATTTGCTCTGTTACGCTTTTCATTTCTCTCCACCATCATAAATAGATTGCAACCCGGATTCTTGGGGGATACAAGAATATCTGGGGAGATAACAACAGACGGATCCGTCTTACCGAGGGAGCCGGCTTTGCTCCAGTAACGATGCAAACCAGGGTGAAGTTCTTGGCCTCGTAACGGCTGAACGGCGCGGGGCTGTTGGCTGCCGCCACAGAAATAGAGCTGGGGGGAACTGCAGGGAAAACACACAGATATTCACACACTGGAGGGGATTTATGCCCAGACATTACAGGCCTGCGGCGCTCACCCACCAAATGGCTGCCACCAGTTTAAGAGCTTTCTGTGGCTTTTTCCCACAACTAGATAAAAAGCTGAGATGTTTGTTGTTCAGCAGGTTCCCACAAAGGTTTACTGGTTTTACTGGTTGTCAGCTGAAACACCAGTTTAGGCTGGGAAGCCATTTGCAAACTTACACACTCGAAGACTAACAGCAATAATTTTGGTTCAGTTAAGAAATGAACCCAAATTAAAAAATGTTTTCTGGTGTATCGATATTCATTTTCTGCATATTTTTACCAGGTTATTCATTCATTTATAAATGTCACAACTTCAGACTAAATATTTAATTAACAAGCCAAATATTTCATCTACAAACTGAATATTTAGTTAGCAAGCTAAATATTTAGTTCCAAACTAAATATCCTATTAGCAAGCTAATTAATTTGAAGCTAAATATTTAGCTTACAAATTTGCTTTAAACTGAATATTTAGCATGTTGACTAAATAATTAGCTAACAAAGTAGTTAGTTTGAAGGTAATATTTAGTTAGCAAACTAAATAGCTAATTTGAAGCTAGATATTTAGCTTTAAGCTGACTTGCTAGCTTGCTAAAGCTAACCTCCCGGTAAATTTCATGAATGACTGGAGCATTCTTATAAACTTGCTGTTTATACGAGACGTGGAGGTTTTCCCTCAATGTGAACCATTTTAAAAGTGTGTGGCAGAAAAGATGAAGTGAAGTCGAACCGATAACGGAGAGCGTGATGCTGCCAGACGCTTCGATCAGCTGATCTCTGGAGCCTTTGCTGTAGATCCCCACATGGCATTCATACAGACCATCATCCTCCAGCTGCACCTCAGGGAGGCTGGAAAACACAACAACCTGATGGCCAAATACTCTACATGCATCCTAGAACTCTTTGTTTTATTGTGCTAAATTATGATAACTGATCCCATTCGTACCGGACTGTTGAGTGGTAAACCAGCTCCTCTCGTCTGTTTGAGTCGTCCATGTTGGAGAAACTCGTGTTGTAAACAGAATCGTAGGTGAAAATCTTTTGCTTGGCGTTGCCTCCTTCGATTACCTGCAGAACAATTTAAAACAAAAACTCTGGTTTCACCTAAACAATGAGGAGAAAAACTGAGAACATTTTGTTGAAAGGGAAACAGTTTTAATCTGTTTTCTAGAGGGAACTGAACATTTTATTTATGAACCGATTGACGACTGGTGTATTTAAATACAAATTATTACTAATAATTTGGTCAATCGTGAAAAATGTAGGATTAAAAACTCTGTATATGAACTGATAATCAATGAATCAAGTGTATTTGTAACATTTCAGTTCAAAGTTCTTTACATCATATAAATACAAAGTAATAAAAACACAACAGCCAACAATTAAACCAGGAACAAACATTACAGTTTGATGAGTCATCAAAATCATCAATACACCAAATATGTTGGTCAACGTTTAATTTATTACGGCTCCAGACAGCTGGGCCTGATTTAAAGGAACTCAGTGTTTCGGCTGTTTTGCAGTTTTCTGGAAGTTTGTTCTGGATTTGTGGTGCATAGAAGCTGAATGCTGAATGATTTGGTCATAAATAAATCTAATGTGTGGAAACAAAACAGGAAGAAATTTCCACGGCTGCTCTCATGTTTCGCTTATTTTATTTGTGAAAACATAAAATGATCAAACTGACATTTGGAGGCAGAAATGAGATCCAACATCCCGCCCAGCCGTTTACGCTCACCTGAAACCACGCGATCTCTCTCAAGGTGCCGTCCGTCTGGAAGTTGCACTTCAGCGTGATCGTGTCGCCGATGACGACGGGCGGGAGGGGATCCATGGAAACGATCAGGTAACCTGCAGGTGAGGCACAGACAGGTGGGAAATCACCTGAGAGACTTACAGGCACCACGTTGTCCAGTACATGACTTAAAAAACAACAACAGATGATCATGATGCTGCCACCACCGTGTTTCAGTGTGGGTGTCCTGTTGCCATGGTAATAATCTGTTGATCTGTCAGAACTCCTCTGTCTTTCTGCTGCAAGATGTTTGTTTTCATCAGGAGTGAATCAATACCCAGCTCTCCACTTTGACCTTGGGAGCAAAGGTCACCTTGCAGAGCGACGCGGCAGCAGCCTCACCTCCGCTGCACCGGCCGCTGGCGCGTGACGTCACCGTGGCTGCAGATTATTTTCCTTCCATGTTTTTCCTCTTAATCCTCATAGAGCTTTTGATCCAAAGAGCCGGGCATCGCCCGTCTCTGGCCTCTCCAGACACACAAACAATGTGGAAGAAAGATTAAAACATTTCCAAACGAGGTCAAAAAGTTCCCACCCAGCAACCTGCGAAAAAAATTATTTACCCATAAAGACAGCTTGGGAATCTGGAAATAAAACTTTAGGAACTGATACGACCGATTTAAACAGGCAGGCATTAAAATACAAACTTCACTGTATTTTAATGGGATTTTATACAGAAAATTACACATCTGGAATCTCGAAAGTGCGGCTTGAGAGTTTGAGGATTAATCCAGGACAAAACTGAAATAAAAACTGGGGAGGAGGATCAGCTTTCAGCAGGAGAACCATCATAAACACACTGCCAGAAATGCACTGGAAGCGTTTAGATTCGTGGTGTTGAATGGCCTAGTCAAAGTCAAAGCTGAGAATCTGTTTAAAACTTGAAAACTGACATTGACAGATGGTTTCCATTCAGTCTGACTCAGCTGGAGCTCTTCTGTGTCGAAGAATGGGCAAAAACCTCCAATAAACCCCAAAAAGATTACTACTGGTGAATAAAAATGTCTGCCACACTTTTCAGATTTTGCTTAGCATTACTTCACATTAGTTTAATACACAAAGCCCTTTAAAATGTGAAATGATGAAAGACCAGGAGGTGTGGTGAAGAAGAAGAGGCTTGATCTGCAGGGCGGCCATGTTGTCTCCTCGTGACGTCAGTCAGACAGCAGCAACATCCGTCCATCTGTCCATCCATCCGTCCGTCCATCCGTCTGTCCATCCATCCATCCGTCCGTTCCTCTCATCCCGTTCCCGGGTCAGACAGTACATTGGTCTCTCCAGGGAGTTCTTGTTCTCCTCCCAGTAGGATAGTAATAAAATAGTAAAGTGATCCAGATCAGATGAATGAACTTCCGTCCAGTTCGGTCCTGGAGGGCCGGCACGCTGCATGTCTTAGTTCTTAGAGGCCTAAGAAGAACATCGACATGCTGAGAAGGTCGTTACTCCACCAGGGAGAGAACGCCGTCCCTGTAGGACCGACTCTGGACGCCACTGGTCCAAAGTCTCCTTTCAGTGAGGAGAACCAGCGGCTCCACATGGAGCTTCCTGTGGATGAAGGACATGTGAGGAAGCTCATCTCACCTGCTGGTTCTGAACATGGAGTCGAGCTGCTGACCCTTCAGATGGTCGGGAAATCTCATTAGAAGGCATCACTTCAGGAAGCTGTAAGACCAACTGGATCAGAACCAGAAGATCCCCGATGAGATCCTGGACAGTGACCATGTCTCTAGAGTGTCTGGGTTTTATTAGAGTCCAAGATCATTGGCAGAAAATCTGTGGATTCTGCTTGGGGATTAACATCCATGCACTTTGTGATTTCAACAGCCACAAGCATTTAATCACTTGAAAGTACAGATTACCATAAGCAATATGGCTCAGAGTCAGACAATGGACTCTTTATCCCCAAAGGAACATCTCCAGCAGTTAGGTAACCCACTAACTCTGATGGCACAAAGCTGCCTGCACACAAACCCCAACAATAAAGTCAGCCAGATTAATTTAGAATAACTCAAACACCAACATCTTTATCTAAGAAATACCCAGAAGCAGATTTGAATTTTCTCTGTAAAAGATTTAATCAACGATGTTTTAATGTCTGTTTCATCAAAACAAACTGTTCATGATTTTCTTGGTTAGTTTGAAAACCTGGATAATTGTCTTAATTTGAAAGGCAGAACTTAACAACTTCCGCTTCGTAAGAAATTGGCCGACCATGAACTATCCTTGGATCTGTGTTCTCACCACTAGGGGGCAGCAAACCACCGCATTACTACACTGTTAATGCTCGTCAAAAACAGAGATGATCGCCAAATGTCGCTTTTATTTAATTTATTTCACTGCAAAGCAAAAAGTTAGCTGCACAAATAAAGAGGGGCGTTGTTTTATAGTAAACTGTTTTATTCCCCTTAAATAATCCCAAGGACTGGCAACCTTCATGGATCTGCAGCTTTAACAAGGTAAGAAGATCAATGTTCTTACTTCATAAGTAATACAGTCAAATATTGCATTATTAGGAAGATACATAATATGTAGCCTAGCATGGACAAAGGAGAACAGGTTAGCATCGAGACTTTTGCTTGGTTTTAATCTGCTCTAGTGTAACGATAAATGTTGTTTCTGACATGATGAACAAATCATGTAGCATAAAATCAGTTTGAGACTTAAGAACATAAACAGTGAAGAGGGAGATGCTTGTGTCGGTTTCTAAGCTAGCTACGTACAGCTAATATTCCTGGTGTCGCTTCTGAAGATCCATCATGGCGCCTGAAGGTGATGAAGTGACGTAGTTTACAAATGGGCCAATAACAGAGAATGATTTCTGCGTGAGCAGTAAGTGCAGGAGGGGCAAGGAGGGACTGGTGGTTAGCATCAGTCTTCAAAAGCAATATCTTAGATGTTTGTTTGTTTCAACCAGTAGTATGAACACGCCCACTAATCCACCAATAACAGCGCTAATGTTTGTTTAGCACTTTAGCATTTTGCTAACTTATAAACATTTAGCGCACTTAGCTTCTACAAGGTAAAATTTTCAGATAAATTCTAAATCACTAATAACGAATTAAGTTTAAGTTATCACTTTAGTACTGTAGCATTAGCTTCTGCTAAATACCATGTTAGTGTAGCGCTTTAGCTTTTTAGTTAATAATAACATAGTATTTAGCTTCTTTTAAATACCACGTTGGTGTAGCGCTTTAGCGTTAGCGGAACTAGCTTTTTTAGTTAGCACTGGTTCCAAATGGATTCCAATGGTTTGTGTATATACCTATCACACACACAGCGTGTCCTGCTAGAAAAGTGTCTGATTTCATGTGTAAAAATATACAAACTCCACAGCATTTGTAACTTGTTTGAAATGTAAATGTTGTTTTTTTCTTTCTTTTTACAAAACTTCACCCTAAATGTGCCATAAAGCCCCTTTAATTGTACATTTGTGCTGGTGCTTAATGAACTAAACCCATTAAGCATTTTTCTAGGAATGAGATGCAGTGAAGCCTGATTAAATTAAAATAATGGGATCATAAATTCATAATGTTGATGATTAAAAATAAAAGGAATACCAACTGGATAACAGGGAAGGTTTTTAATGGAAGTGAGAGTAAAAAGCATAAAGCAGTTTGAAAATGAGGGAAACACAACAAATTTAAATTTCAGTTCTGTAAAAAAAAAAGAAAAAAAAAGCCAGGATTCTCTAAAAGGCTGTTTTTCATGTTATCCCTGAAAAATGCTTAATTTGTCCTGCTGCAAACAAACAAATGAACTGAGTGTGTTTTGCTGTGGGAGAGTTTAGATGCTGTTCTTACCTTTCGTTGGGCTCAGGGTGTGAGAGAGGAGGAGGAAGCAGCAGAGAGCGAGCGGACGTTTCATCCTGCTGAGTGCTGCTCAGACCTGCGGACGCTCCATCTGCTATCAGCTGCTTTTATCTCCCACTGAGGCTGAATGCAGAGGCTCAGCAGGTTTATATCACAGGATTACCGCAGCGTCAACACGCTCTCTCTCTCTCTCTCTGTTGCTCTCTGGACTCGTAACTTAATGTAATTTAACCTGGATTTATTATCAAAGCAACACTTTGCAACAGACAGTTTCTCACCTTCTTTCCAAATTCCCTCAGTTATCCAGCTACATGTGATCCAATCGATTCAACCCAATCCAGAACAGTCAGGTTCAGGATCAAATCCAATTTAATATATCCCAATTTAATCCAATTTTAATGCAATGTGATCTGATCCGGTAAACTGTAGAAGGCCAGTTAGGGACAGGCAGTCAGCATGACCTGCAGCAGGAATATCTCCACAGATATGGGAGGTTTCTGCACCTGCACCATCAGTTATTACCAACACATTTAACTAGATTTCTCAGTGACTCCCAGTGCTGAATCTATTCAAACTGGATCTACAGCAACAGTCACTGCATGACCTATAAATATTTAGTTTAGCTCTAAATACTTAGAGCTAAACATTTAGCCCAGGGTCAAATATATTGTCCAAAATATTTTACTTCTTATTAAACATTTAGCTTTCTAACTTAATATTTAGTTTAGGGCTACATATTTAGCTTCAAATCAGCTAAATATTTAGTTGATTTAGTTTGCTCACAAAGTATTTAGTCTGCTAACTAATTAGTTAGATGTAAACTAAATATTTAGCTTGAAGCTAGCTAACTAAATACTTTGTTACTAAAAGTAAATATTTAGCTTATTTAGCATGCTAAATAAATATACTAGTTAACTAAATATTTAGTTTGGAGCCAAATATTTATTCTTTAAACAAAATAGCTTTCTTGCTAAATATTTTAGCTTTAAACAATGACATTAATAAATAATGCATAACAAGGTGAAAACATGACTTTAAATAATGACCCCCATTCCTTTTCTTATTACAATAATCCAAATTATTGCTAATAATTTTTGAATGTTTAATTTTACAAACAGCAGCCCATTAAAACCAGTGTGTATAAATTCAGCCAGTTAAACTAACTGTCTGAACCAGAGCAGAAACTTAGTTAAAGGAAAAACATCCTGTCCTGTTTTTCATCCTGGACACAGAAACAGTAATAAAATGAATTATCCAGCAGGGGGAGCTGTTTGATAAACTACAGGCAGCATCTCTGCTGACATTTAACTCAGTGAAACAGAAACAAACTCCGCCACCGGGTTGGATTTCTGTCATCTGAAGACAGTAAGACAGATCCAGAATCTGGGTTTGTGTTATGAAGAAATGAATTGTAATTATTCTAATCATAAACTTCAGTCATCCCTTAAATCTCACTGCCCCGCAGCGGCCATGTTGTTCTCTTAGCCACGTGTTTCTGTGGCGGTTAATGGTGGAAAGTTCCCAGAGCGACAGGAAGATCGGAACGACTCTGATCGTATCTTTGAATCCTGCTGCAGGTTTTCCGCTTTAGACCCTGAGCTGAATTTATTTGTCATTTACTCCCAAACTGGATGTAACAGGATGCTGAGTGCAGTCCGGTTTACGGCCGTCGCTCCAGACCTTCCCCTCCTTCATCATCATGCTCTGGTTGACCAGCAGGGTCTCTGTAATGCAGTGGACAGACCAGTTCTCCCAGTCCCACCATTACAAACCCACAGCGGGGTTCCCTTTCCAGTGCCTGGAGACGGCCACCGGGGAAATAAGGAGTTCATTTCTGCCAAAAAATCTCAGAAACTTTGAGATTGATCTCAAAATGTTTTAGAAAAAGAAAGGAAATGTATGAACCTGAAAAGTTTAAAAATTTGCTATAGAAATTTTGAGATTAGTCCCAGAAATGTTTGAGGAAAAAAACTTTCTGAATTTTTGGCAGAAATTTACTCAAATTGCTGACTTGCTGGAGAGGAAAAAGGGAGTAAATTTCTGCCAAAAAACTAAGATAAAAAAAAAAACAAACAAACTTGAAAACCTCAAAAATGTTAACAAAAGTTGAAAGTTTTTGATGTTTGTCTCTTTTTTTCATCAAATTTTCAACTTTTCAAACCTGGAAATTTCTTATTTTTTTCTAAAACAAATTTTGGCAGAAATTTCCTTTGCACTATTTTATATCTATTATACCTTCATCCTTTAGTATTTTCTGACAGTTTTCTGATTCTTTCTGTTTTGTTTCAGTATTTCTGTATTTTCCTCTCTGATTCTTGTTAAACAGTTTTACTGCTTTTATTTTGACACTCATGATGACAGAAACCAAACAGGATTTGATTGGTCTGAAATCACTTTATTCAATTTGTTTTTAAGATGATCTCATCTTCAGATTCATCAGAAACATAAAAGTGGATTAAAATCAACATCAGATTCACATGAAGATCAGTCAGCTGATGAGGATAATAAAACTATGTTTGTAATATATTATATCACATAAAAAGTTAGAACATTCTTTAAAAACGTGTATTATTTTGGAGATATTGAGCTTTAATGTCAATTTTAACATTACTGGGAGATTTGTGAAACATAACTAAACCATTAAAGCTGAAGACATTTCCAAATATTCAATGAAGTGAAATATGAAAAACTAAACAAACTAAACAAGCCCCGCCCCCTGAAATAAATCAGGACATGGTACTGAAAGTTAAAGTGGTTTGATTGTTGTTTGTAAAGTTATAAAGTCAAAGACTAAAAGCAATAATTTGGGGTCATTTAGTCTGAAATAACAGAATTTCATTTGTAAATGGTAATTTAAAACTATATTTAATTAGCAAGTTAAATGAGCAAAATATTTAGTTTTTAAATAAAATATTTACTAACTAAAAAGTTGTAAACATTTACAACTAAATATTTAGTTACTCAATGTGCAGTGGAGAAACTAAATATTTTTAGTTTTATGTACAAATTGTTTAGAAATTATTTTAGTTTGTAAACACAATTGTAGCAAAATAAACTATTTAGTTTAATTTTTTTAGTTTAGCTGGGTAAGCTAAACTACATATTTAGATTATTTAGCTTTTTAATTAAATATTTAGCTCACAAATTATGATTTAGTCTGTCATAACAGAATTTTATTTATAAATGTCACAGTTTCATAAACTAAATATTTTATTAGCAAGCTAAATATTTAGCTCCAAACTAAACATCAAGTTGTTCAGCTAAATCTTTAGTTTGAAGCTAAATATTTAATTAGTAAGCTAAATAATCTAAACATTTAGTTTGTATCCTTCATTAAACATGAGGAGAACAGAAAAAAACGATTTTTAAGGAAACTGTTTTCGTTGTTAGTTTAGTTTCAACAAAGCAATAAGAATATTTCTGCATTTTATCAATCAATGCTTCTTACACATTTATGATGAAAACAAAACAAAATTCTAAATTATTACACTGGAAAACCTTTTCATGGTGGGCGTCTCATTAAATTGAACATTTCAGTGTCATTTATAGACCTTATAAATAGATCTTACATGAACGGCGTTTTTACGTTTGCATACATCATTAAAACTAAAATTAAATTAAACTCTGTCAAAACTTTTTACTGAGCTGTAATGTGGATATTATATATATATATATATATGTCATTTTTTTTCTTTTTACCTTTAATTTTACATGTTTGTGTTAGGAAACGACACACAGAGTAAGTTTTTCAGCTGGCAGGTAAATTTCCACTTCAGACGGTGAACCACTCATATTTACATGATCAGTAATCAATTTTCACCGGAGCAGGATGACAGAATCGTGGCTTCAGGCTCAGAATAATCCAACTGTCCGTCCTGCTACCCTGGAGGGAAAAACACAAACACAGAAACATCATTTATGGATATATGTGAGAGTATATAAACCTTTTAAGGGGAAGTTTTAGTTACATTTTTTGTTCGTTCGTAAAGTTGCACAAAACCTTAGATCAATATTTGGGATATTTAACTTCTCAAAAAATAAAAAGTAATTTTTTAAAAGTCATATTATCTCCATGTTATTATTTAATTTATGAATGTCACAGTTTCAAACTAAATACTTAGTTAGCAAACTAAATGTTTAGTTCCAAATTTAATATTTAGTTAGAAGCCATGTATTTAGCGTACAAAATAAACTTAGATTCCAACTAAATATTTTTAATGAGCAAGTTAACAACTTAGCTCTACAACATTTAGCTCTGAGTTAGTTGAATATTTAGCTCTTAGCTAGCTAAATGTTTCATTAGCTCTTAGCTAGCTAAATGTTTCGTTAGCTCTGAGTTAGTTAAATGTTTCATTAGCTCTTAGCTAGCTAAATGTTTCATTAGCTCTTAGCTAGCTAAATGTTTCGTTAGCTCTTAGCTAGCTAAATGTTTCGTTACCTCTGCCGCTGTTGCATCCCAGGCCGCTGATGTTTCCTATCCGGTCCATGCGTGCGCCGAAGCAGCTGGAGGCCCGCTTCCTGAGGCTCAGCAGCAGGTCGTTCAGCCGGTTCCTCTGACTCGCCTCCGACGGCCGGTTCTGCTGCTCCGGGCTCCCGTCCCGGCTCGGTTCGGCTTCCCGGGTCGGCTCCTCGTAATCCGACTCCACCTGAGTTTCGTCGGCTAGAGTCTCCTCGATCCGCTCCAGCAGCGACTGCAGAGGTAAAACAGCTCCAAGTTAATCTGATTCAGAGAAAAACGCTTCAAATTATGAGGCACAGCCTGCCATCTATGTTACAATAATCAATAAATTATGAATTCCTGCATTATTTGTAGCATCATATTACTAGAAAATGGCCTTAAAACAACAATATCATCATTTATTTTATAGTTATTGTGACAGATCTAGGATCAGTATTAATACTGCTACCGAACAGAAATATGTTTTAAAACATATTTTATTGGGATTTTTGCTCCTGTGCGTAAATTAAATATCAATTTTCCATCAAAATGAAAAGTTTCTACAGGTTTTCCAGCCTTGCAGGTTTTTATTTTTGTGGAAGACATTCAGGATGGTAACATCTTTATCGTCCAGAGAAGACTGGAAATCAGAATAAATCCTCAATTACTTTTATTTCCATTATTTTTGTCATATTCAGCTGTTTTTCTTTACAGACATTATTTTTCCAGCCCTTTTGTTTCTGTTTTTATCGATGGTAATATCAGAGATCCTCTGTGCACTAAGAAGCGTTATCGAAGGTCCTTCCTCTCAGCAGCGGTTAAACTCTAAAACCCCCCATCTGTTATCTAAGCAGTTTTAGATTTTATTGTTAGTCATTTCTTTTACACTAATATGGAGAACAGTTTGTACACTTTAGAATGTTTAGAACCTGAATTTAATTTAACTAAATGTTAAATTAACATTTAAACTTAACTGCAGTTTTTTCTTGTGAAAGTTTGACCTTAATTTACATAACCTGATTTTATTTTTTTTGCTTTTATTGACGTTTTTATGTGAATTCGCATGCTTCTCTTTGCCTTTCATTTGCAGCTGACAAACATTAATTTCTGCGTTGAGGGACAAAAAATGACTTTCTATTATATTCTTAAAGAAATTGAGCTTTCTTTTATTTTTCTTCACATTTTTGAGGAAAAGTTTTTGTGGTTTAAAGTCGTTCTGTCACAGAAAAGTTAAAAGTTGATGAATACGAGGCGGTGTGTGGTGTAGAGGTCCAGCTGTGCTGGACGTTAATTGTCCCAGAAATTATTGCAATAAACAATAATATTGTTTTGTTTTTTTGAGACCATTTCAACCAAAATTATGATAATGGCAAAATATTCATAACAAGAACAAATTCTCAGAAATCAATACACTTTAAATTGTAATTAATTATATTATATTCTATTATAATTTTTTATTTCTACATTCTATTTATATATGCAATAACTTATTCTTGAAGCCGACATCACAGGAAGAAACTTTTGTCATCAATTAATCACAATAACAATAATTTTTATGCAACCATTTGAAAACAAGCTTTACACTGTGAAGCCATAATGGAATGCTGCTTCGGCTGCATTCCATTTAGAAGCTCTGGGTTAACAAACATAAACAGCAAAATGGCCGAATTTGACAAAATCACCGTTTTAATAGTTTAAATGATGCAACTGAAAGCTTTAATATGAAAAAATAAATAAATATTATTTTAACTTGATAGTCTCAAGACCATAATGAATCCAACTTAACTTGGAAATAAGGACAGAAAATATTAGAGAAATATTTAAAAATGGGATAAAAATTTCACCTAAAAACAGGAAAAAAAATCCAACATGGCTGCCTTAAGGAAACATTTGACTGATGAAGCCCGTTTCCATCGCTCACTTTTAGCTCCATCAAAGTGCAAACCAGGGGTGTCCAAAGTGTGGCTCAGGGGCCATTTGTGGCCCTTGGAGTGATTTTGGATAATTTCTACAAAAAACAACAAAATCAAACAACTTCACTGCTTGGTTTGATTTTTAAATTTCTATTGATTTAAATTTGTGTTGGGTGTTTTTTGACCCGTGAATTCTTGGCAAAAGGTTTGGACACCCCTGCCGTAAACCCTCCACCCACAGTGGCTCTGAGCTGGTTCTCCTACCTTTAACTGGTCCAGGTTACTGGGAAGCGAGGGCCGTCCCAGTGCGTGCCCAGTAACCAGACTGTGCTGCCAGAACAAGGCCAACGCAGTGAAAACCACCGCCGTCTTCATGCTGTCCTGATGCCGAGGCTGAACCTGCAGCCGGCGCCGGCCGAGGCTAAATACATGGCAACACACACACCTACACACACACACACACACACCTCTCAACACACAGACACCAGTGAAGTAGACATCTGACTTGCTGCTTTATCATGCAGAGGTGCCAGAATGCTCTTGACTTGATGCATGAAACGATGAGCCAATGTTGACTGTCTGCTGTGTGTGTGTGTGTGTGTGCGTTTGTTTCTAATACCTTGTGGGGACCATTTTCCTGACACATGCTACGTTGTGGGGACCCACTGCTCCTTGTGGGGACTGAAGCCTGGTCCCCACAAGGGGAAACTCTGTTTTTGGGTCAGGGGTCAGGTTTAGGACTAAAGTGTGAATTGAGTTTTGGTGAGGGTTAGGGTTAGGATAAGGGTAAGGTTTAGGCTGTAGAAATGAATGGAAGTCAATGGAAAGTCCCCGCAAAGATAGCTGCGCAAACATGTGTGTGTGTGTGTGTTTGTATTCAGGTGTATGTGTGTGGGTGTGTGTGTGAGGACCAACCAGCAGTGGGATGACTTCAGGAGTCCAGTTTGGCTCCCAGAGCTCAGGCGTGGTTTATTTTCAAAGCAGCACTCAGTGAAAATATTTAACACTTTTCACTCTTCTGAGCATCAAAACTCCATATTGGGTCAAACTTGCAGCCTTAAAGGGCCGGGATTCAATTTATCGATCGGAAATTAATTGATCTGGAAGATCCCCACCTTCAGGACCATCACTACTGTTTATAACACAGGAAAGAAAAACAAATCTGTCTCATCATTGTTCTGCAGGATGCTGACTTACAATGTAATAAGTTCTGTGGCAGAACATTTTATTTTAATAAATTATGACTTTATTACAAGGTGAAGCACATTTTCAACACAATTCCCTGTTTTGATTATAAGAAAATATTATATTTTATTTTAATCACATAAAATTTGATTTTATTTCCACCGTTTGAACATTTTTTGCAGCAGTTTCTTGCTAACTCAAGTAGAAAAGCAGTTAGATGAATTTGACTGGCAGCCAATCAGAATAAACATTTAATTAAATACATTATTTTAACTCATATTTTACAAACGTTATTAGATTATTCTTTTCATTTTGACCCAATTTTACTATCAATAACATCAGATAATTGTTAAATAACCTCACTGTGGACAGATTACATCGTCTCTTTTCGAAACAAAATAGTTTTTATTTCAAATTTCTTCTCTTTTTTTTTTTTTACCCAAACAGAATCTGAGCCCTTTTTGCTCAGTCTTTGAAATGTTACTGTGTTGGAAATATACAGATAATTCCCCAAACTACCACAACTTATACAACTTTACCTTAACCAGATTATTCAAAAAAGAAGTAAAATGCATTTTCATCATTTTTGGGTGATAATTACAATTTCGACAGCATTTACTGCACATGTGTAAATTTTGCACTAAAAAATGCAAAATAAAGCATGTTTTATATTTGATGTAGTAGAATAACATTTGCATGACTTAATTTGTTTTATTAGAGCAAAAGAATCAGATTAGAAATATTTTTACAATAGTAAATACTATTTGTTTTTAAATAACCAAACTTTTTAGTTTCCATATCTGCATTGTGTTTTATCAACAAAAAAAAAATCTTTGCTGCTTTCAAATTTGGTTTTAATAAATTTACTGAATGTTACCAAACCCGGGTAGCATTTTTAAACAAAGCGTGACCCAAATCCTGTTTTTATTGCTCAGAATTGTCCAAATCTTTTTCTCTTTTTATTTCAGTTGAGAACTTAATAAATCTGAAAACTGGTCATCTGTCTTTTAACGAGGCAAACTAAAAAAAAAACTTAAAGTTTGGGATCTATAATAAGTTTCAACACAAATTTAAACCACTCTATTTGTCTAATTAAAGTACTGTGGCTTAGTTTATTGTTGAGGGAGAAAAACCTGCAGGTTTGTGTTTGATAATTTTGTGAGAAAAAGTTTGAATCCAGAGGTTTTCATGGAGTAACTCTTTTTGTCCTCAGTGTTTAGTAGTTTTTGTTGAATTGTAGATTATTTCGAACAGAAAAGTTTTTGTTTTGCTTTCCACATGTTTAGGGTTGGGGTTAGGGAACGGGGTTGGGGTACGGGTTTGGGGTATGGGATTAGGGTACGGGGTTAGGGTTAGGGAATGGGGTTAGGGTTGGGGTACGGGGTTGGGGTACGGGGTTAGGGTTGGGGAATGGGGTTGGGGTACAGGGTTAGAGAACGGGGTTGGGGTACGGGTTTGGGGTATGGGATTAGGGTACGGGGTTAGGGTTAGGGAATGGGGTTAGGGTTGGGGTACGGGGTTGGGGTACGGGGTTAGGGTTGGGGTATGGGGTTGGGGAATGGGGTTGGGGTACAGGGTTAGGGAACGGGGTTGGGGTACAGGGTTAGGGAACGGGGTTGGGGTACGGGGTTAGGGTTGGGGTATGGGGTTGGGGAACGGGGTTGGGGTACGGGGTTAAGGTTAGGGAACGGGGTTGGGGTATGGGGTTAGGGTTGGGGTTGCAGCTCTTTTGTTTGCTCTCCATGGTGCTGAAACGGCTTCAGCAAATTCTTATAATGTAAAAAAAATCCTTATTTAGGTTCAGTGAAGCATTTTTATTACATTTACTATTTCCAACTAAATGCATACTTTATGCTGAAAATAAATAAAAAACTAATTATTCAAACTGGCAAATTGTAACTACTCCTGGGAAATCTTTTGCCTTATTAACAGAAAAACAGTCAATTCCAGATTTTTGTGTTATCAGTCATTTCTATTTTATTTGCCAGATTTGAATCATTCTTGACTTGTTGTCCGAATAAAATCATTTCAAGGACAATAAATGTACCCTGCGCCACACTTTGGGTACCCTGAGATTAGGTGAGACCGTCTTGGGGGTAAAAGAGTGTCTTCAGTCAGAGGCTTTTTCAAATTTGCTGTAATACAGACTGCTACAGGAGATCTTTCCTGCCAACAGCCATAATAACTCTGAATTAATGAGTTACAACATTAATTTCCTTTTGAGATCAATAAAGTATTTTTGAATTAAATTGAAGCCTTGAGACGCTTTGACAAAAATAACACATTTCTGATGATGTAAACATTTATTAGACATTCAACGGTACAGAAGGAACATCACATCTATTTTCAATAAATATTCTTTAAATATTGGCGAGAGAAATAAACAGTAAATATTAGTCAATAAATAACATTTAAAAGGAAACAGGTTTTGGTACAGACTTTGGAGCAGCATCAGTTGGACAGTAAGACTTCATCTTTGCTTTGGATCTGGAGACAAGAAGAAAACAGATTCAGATTCAGGCACAGAAACGGATCCAGTGTGAACACAGCGTGTTCCTGTGGTTTTCTGCAGTCACACTCACTGTATCTGCCAATCGTGTTGCAGCCCAGGGAGCTCATGGAGCCTATCCTGTCCATGCGGCGCCCGAAGCAGCCGGAAGACCTCTTGGACGAGTCGTTGCGGACGCTCTTCAGGTTCTTGGCTGAGAGGAATTCTCTGATTTGCTCCTCGTCCGGGTCGGTTTGAGGCTGCCGCTCGCTGGACGTGTCCTCCACGTTCCTCCCGTTGGCGCGGCCGCCGTCCTCAGAGACTCCTTCGTCCACCGCAGTCTGCTCTGAAACCGACTCCTCCAGTTTCTGAAGCAGCACCTGAAACAACCAGCATTAACCTCAGAAGCCTAATCCTCTCTAGTTTTATGATTTTCTCAATTGGATCATTGGATACTCACCTTCAGGATGTCCATATCGGTGTCAGTGAAGCCGGTGCTGATGGGGTAAGTGCTGCTTGGCTCCAGGTTGAAGATGAGGAGCAGACCGCAGAGAGGAATGGAAGATAGAAACATATTTCTCTGAGCGATGCTGCCGTTCATATCTCCACTTGTTGGCCTTTGGCTCGGCTGCTGTTCGGATGCTGGACTCCACCAGCTGCTCCTTTATACTTGAGCCTGACACGCCGAGGAATGCCGGGAATTTGAACTCAGGCTTTATGCATTCTTGACACCTGATTCTGATAACAGAAGCTGTCGGAAACGGCTCCTTATTAAGTAGCATATCTGAGATATCTGACAGCTGCTGCTTCCATATCCTACTTTGTTTCAGGAAAAAGTCCAACCCACCGTCCACTCAGGACTCAGATGTTGTCACTAGTCGACAGGAAGTTGTAAAATAATATGACAGAGTTGCTAAATCGAGGCGTCTACGTGTTAAAACAAACTGCTGGTCACCAAATGGAGATAAGCAAATTCTTTTCTGGGGTTCAGTCTGTGACCTCATTTCCTTCACTGCAAAAACACAAAACCTTACCAAGTATTTTGGGCCTAGTTTCTGATACAAATAGGTTAATATGCTTGACATAAAACTCACTTACAAGTAACTTTTAAGTGAGATATTGTAACTTGTTTTAAGTAATTCCTTAATAATTGGAAAAACGTATTCATTCCATTGGCAGATTATTTCATAAGACATTTTTCCCATGTTATAAATGACACAATCTGCCAGTAGAACTATAACTTCTTCATCTAAATTAAGGAATTATTAACTTAAAACAAACTCCTATTTCTTGCTGAAAAGTTGCTTCTATGTTACTGTTGTCTTATTTCTATTCTAAGATATTTTCACTAAAAACTAGATCAAAAATACTTGGTAAGATTTTGTATTTTTTTCAGTGTTCAGAACCAAAAAACTAACATTTTTCCTCTCAGTGCTGATAACTCGACAAAAATGCTTCAAAATAAGCCAAATGATAGTGATTATGCAGTGAAAGTCACTATTTATTATTACGTTTTGATTATTAGATCAGAGTAAAAAAACACAGGAATGTTTGGTATGATAGATATGCATGTTTTACTTGTAGAACTTGGACTGTTTTATCAAAGAGCTAAATATAGACCAGAAACCATGTGGTCATTAGTTTCCTATGATGGCAAACCTATTTATCGCTGCAGCCGACCAAAATAGACTCATCTGCTGTGCTGTTTTTCCATAAATATCATTTTAACAGCAATGAATTTCATATATCAAAAATGTACTGAAAATTAAATAATTTCCTACAATGGAAAGTGTAAGGTACAACACAAAGTATTTGTTTTTTAATTATTTTACACTTTTCAGTTATTTTTTAAAATAATAAGCAGATCTATTCTGTGACTTTTACTCAAACGAGGAGTTTCCCAAAAATAAACAAATAAATAATCCCAATCCTCAGAAACGATTGAAAATCTTCCCAAATCGAAAGGAAAATGCTTATTTGGTTACAAACACAAAATAAAATTCACAAACTGACATCAGCACGAACATAAACAGAGATATTCTACAAATAAAACGGGACAATTATACAGTTATTAAAGTCATTTTTGTCGTTCTGCGTCTCGGCCTCCATTTTGTAGCTTCCCAGGCCGTGGTGACGTCATTACGCTGTACGGTAGGTGGCGGTATTGAGCTTGTGTTCGATCCGCCATTACAGAAAACAAGAAGAACGAGAGAGATTTGACGCGTCTGCCCTCGTTCAGGGAAAACATTAGGACTCATTTTGTTTTTTGTTTTTAAGGAAGACGGAGCTTTCCGAGTTTCACCGTGTTCAAGGTTTGGAAAATGAAGATGGAGGAAAAACTTGGAGCAAAGCGACAGCGGAGCTTTAATGAGGTAGGCCGGTCCGTCCGGTACCGAGCCGGTCCGTCCGGTACCGAGCCGGTCCGTCCGGTACCGAGCCGGTCCGTCCGGTACCGAGCCGGTCCGAGTGGGAGAGGAGATCAAGCTAAGTAAGAGTTCATGTTTAAAACTCAATTAATGCAGAAAATGAAACCTCAAACAGACTGGAGAAGATCATGGGGTTCCTTTGCACACGTATCGATTGAAGCAGGAAACATAACGAATAATCGTTTAGAATCAAAAATCGATTTTGGCAACAAAAATTGGAATCAAATTTAGAGATGGTAAAATAATTCCTACTCAAAAGCAGACTTTGGTGAACCTGGGGTGAAGCCAAATCTACTTTAATTTATTAATATAACAAACGTTTTCAGATAAATTGTGAACCAAATCCTGTTTTTATTGCTGAGAAGAGACATTTTTAAAAAATTTGACTTTTTAAAATTAAAATATTACTTAGTTTATTCCAGAGCTGTTTTCTTTTTTGGTCTATCAAAAACTGCAACGTGTTAATCCTGATCATGACTGTTGGTAAATTAGTGAAACGTCCTGAAGAACTACACTAAAAAGCCACCAAATCCAGATTAGGTTTATTTATTAGACTATTTTAAACACTGCTTTAAAAAGAGACACACATTGTTAGAGGTTAAAGTTGTGGTTTACAGCCCGGTTTTGGTCCGTGCTCGGCCCTTTGCCTTGGTCTATGTTTCGGTAACAGATTCACCAAACTGGTACTTTTCCTGTGTACATGGACTCATGACTGCAGGCACATATTAACCATCAATGACAATAGCAAAACAGACCTCGGTCGTATGTTTGGTGACTCCAGCAGGAAGAACAAAATTGTTTCTGAGGATTAATCTGTAATATTAATCTAGAAGAATTCAAATACAGACAACTGAAATCTATTGGCTGAAGTCATACTTTATATACTTTGTTTTTTGATGCCTGGAACGGAGTCGTTTCAAAATCCTTTTGAACGTAACATCACAAATCAGCAGAAACCACCTGCTGTATGCACTGTACAGCAGTGTATACAGGAAAATACAAGAGTTGGAAAATATAAGAGTTTTATTGTTGACTTACCATCCAGAAACCACTTTCTGCATTCTTATGGATTGTGCAGGAGGTTCCACTTCTGCTTTTCAAAGATGTACGGTTGTATCACACATCTGTCTGCATCCTTTTTTATGTTCCAGTGTAAACGTTGTAAAACGTTGTAAACCAGATATTTACATACACCAAATAAAAGGCCACATCTACCATTTTTTCTTACTGTTTCTTCACATTTCTCACAGAAATGTTCCCAGGTCTTTTGGGAACACATTTTCCCTGTAAGGTTCATACACTTTCCACATATTCCTGTGGATTCATAATTTTTTTTTGTCTATATGAAAACATCCAACCACCTCTAAACGCTGCACAGATTTACGCCAACCGTTCATTTGCAGCAGCTCATTGATGTCTGTTCAGGTCAATGTTCAACCGCAGTTACTTCAGTTACTTCTTCATGATGAGTGAGAAATACAGTTTTAATGTGGAATGGTTCTCACTTTGCACTTTTAACCCTTTTTTTGGTTGCATTTTCATCATTTGTTGAATGTTGAAATAAGCTTCACTACAGTCAGCGAACAGCTGCTGGTCGTGGAACGAAGAAAGCTCAGTCACCAAGTTGTACAAATATTTTAAACAACGAACTGTTTAAACTTGAACTTTTTTGGTAACAAGAAACTAAAATAAAATTCACTAATGCTTATTTTTTAACATTAATGAGTTGAAATCATTTCTGAAACCCTGTGAAACCTTTGCTCAGTTTTCAGAGTCATGTTTTTATTATGCTATCCACTGCTTTAATAGAAACTATGACAGTATCAACACCTGTACCAACTAAACACAGTGTTTATTATTTCTCTGTTACTATATTTCAGTCTGTCTTAGTAATTAAACTGTGATCAGGTTCATTTTGGATTATTTCTGGTTTGTTATGTTGTCATTAATAAGATAAGATGATTATTAAAATAAATCTAATTAAAACTTTTTATTTGCACAGAGCTTCTTTGTCCCCACAAAGAACCAATGAATCAACATTTATATACAAAATAATTATTTTACTGCAATACAGAATATCACAAGGCAACTTGACTTTATCCAATAGAAAGATAAATAATAAATACACAAACAATAAATTAGAATTCAGCAGCTTTCATTTTAGGAAACACAATGAAAGGAATAAATCTGTGTTGTAACTGCTGCGGCGGTCTGGAGCGTCTCAGGAACATCTCTGGGAGAACGAACCTGTTGAGACAAAAACACTTTAAAAACAATGTTTTTATAGCAGGACACAAACAAACCTTCAAATTTATCTTTTCCAAACACACAAAAAAACTAGTCAAGCTTGGATCCTTGTACTTTGCAGGATTGTGTCTAAATATAACTATATGCTGAATAAACCTATGGAGAAAGTTAAAAACCAACTGTAATATATTATGTTATAAATCAATTGATTGCTTGATAAATTAAAACACCTCAATAATTTATATTTGCATGATTTACAGTTTTTCTCAGGGTATTAAAGGTCTTTATTCTGGTGTTTTAGTCTCATCCAGCTGTTTTTGAAGGACAGTTTAGTTTACAGAGACTTCATCATTCATTTTATTTGTTTTATTTATTTTGGATATGTAAATTGTCTTTAGTTCCAGTGTTAAATGTTCATTTGAATTTAAAGTTTATTGATCTTTGTGTATTATGGCAGCATTATATTGTCTCAAAATAACAATAATGTCGTTAATCAGAATAACGTCTGGAACGATTTATCTCTCAGCAGGATGTTGTTATGTAATATAATTATGATGCGTTTTTGAAACTGAAACTGCAGGATATATGATGTGATTTTTAAAAAAGATGAAGGAAATTTCCTCCCAGTTTCGTACCTCAGCAGCCCAGTCCGCTGAAGGAGCCGATCCGCTCCAGGCGGACCCCGAAGCAGCTCCTCAGACCCCCTTTCTTGTATCGGCTCCACGAACGTTTGGAGGTGGCCACGATGTCTTGGAGGAAACGCGCCAGCGCGTTGTCTTTGGCCAGCCGCGCCGTGCCGCGGCGGTCGGCGGCCCTCCACGGCTCCCGCTGCCCCGCAGCGCCAAGCACAGACCTGTCTGAGCTGAAGTCGCTCTCCTCCACCTGCACCGCCTCAGAGGAGAGAGGAAAGTTGCTGATTTCATTCTCCAAGAGCTGCTGCAAACTCTGGGGAAAAGGAAACAGCCTTGAAATGACTGGTTTCTGCACGCAAACAAGTCAGCAAACCTGATTTAATTTGTTGGACGCTTCAGTCTGAATGATATCCAGCTGAACTTACCTGTATGTCAGAAATGGGTTTAGCTCCGATGAAGTTAATGAGCAGCAGAGAAAAACAGCAAACTGAGAAATTTGGCTGCATTTTCTTCTTCCTGTGGCGGTTCTCAGTCGTTCCTCTCTGTGATGACTCTCGTTGCTGCTGCCGCTCTCCTCTGGGTCTCCGGCGCTGCAGGTGCCGCCTTTATACCGACCTGATTTCGTCACCATGTGATCCGGAGGAAAATTAATGAGGTGTGACTAATGGTGCTGCATGCTGGAGCCTAACCTGACTCTCGAAGGTGTTGGGTCTCCCTGAAGCTGCCACATCGTGACTGAAGACTCTGGCTCTCCACTCTGTGAGGGTCACAGCTTAAACTGGACTGAGAGATGAAGGTCTCACTGTCACACATTATTCATTTGTCCGCTCCTCTTTTTTTTAAATCTAAACTTTATATGATAAAAATGTTCTTCTGAGGAGGGTTCAAACTATGGAGAGTTTTATATAATATTTTAGTGGATTACTTCCTGTTTGTGTTTAACTGTTCAGAGATCAACTTCCACATGATGCATGCAGCTTTACCAGCTAGCTCTTGATCTCTGTTAAGACCACACACACACATTTATTACAAATAAACAGCTAAACATGGGTTGCATAAATAGTCACAACATTTTATAATTAAAATTGACATTTTAAAGTTTTTTTTTAACTTGTAATGCAACATCATTTTCAGAATATGTTGTCTAATTATATATTAGGTGGATAAACTTCAAGTAAGAAATAAACTTAAGTAAATAATACAATAAAGACGAGGGCACACTTATACTAATCAGCTAATGGTAGCACCAATTTTTCATCCAGTGCTTCAACTAACTTTGAAAACATTTAGCTCACTCAGTTTCCTCCAAGTTAATATTTTCAGATAAATCCTAAAGCTCTCAGGTAAGTGGCTGTTTTGTAAACTTTCAGTTGAAAAATGTTTGACACGTTTTGGTTTTCTACTGCTAAAAATAACTTAAGTTGTTAGATGTTTATATTCATGCTCTTATTTTGAAGACAAAGCACTTGCAGTTCCCCTCACTTTTTCCACCAGTGATCCCCTGATGCAGCAAACGATGTTTATCCTGTACCCAGAATGCATTGCTGTTCTGTGTTAAGATTAAGAAGTGATCTCTGGCTGCTGTTAGCTCAGCTAGCACTGCAGTGGTTGGTTAAATACCTGCTCTAGTGACCTGTCAGAGTTGGTGTTTAGGTCGTCTTTTTTAATTAATTGCTTTTTAATTGAACAGAAACATTCTGCAGCACATCTAAATGTTGTGGTTGTCAAAGTCAAGCTAGCATAACTGACCTACTTCCCTCTTGCTTGACCTTTTTTTCTTAATTAAGTTGGCATCAGAGCCATAATCTAAAAATAAAACTTTGTGTGTCCGTTTCTCAGCTTTTCCTCGGACTGTGTTTTCCAGAATAAAGATCTCTGAGGTTGTTCCTGGAATCTCCTGGAGTCTCTTTCCAGCAGATTGTTCCAGTGACCACCGGTGCCGGTCCAGAGGGACGCTACATGGCGTTGGTGCTGCAAGGTTTCCACTCCAGTCTTGACAACCTTTTGCAAGTTTTCTGAAGTGCTCTGAGAGATCCATCAATAAATCATCTGTCATAGAAATATTAAATGCTTTAATTGCATTTCCGCTTTTTGTTCTCTTTGGGATTTTATGCATCCAAGTACATTGCTGTATTTGTTCTTCATTGCATTAATGCAGCTTATAATAATCTTTGTGAATTTACTGCTATATTGTGAGATTTCCATTTTTCTCTTTTCACACATGACCTGCATGTGCAAAAGTACATGCAGTTATTTACACCGTCTGAGATCTCAGGCATTGTCCACTGAAATCAGAGTTAAAGGATAAAGATTACAGCTCAGTCATGTTTCACTTTATCTTCACCTTCAAATATAAATGCACTGCCTGTTGCTCCAAACGGTCCTCTAATCTTCTATTTCTAAACTTAGACTCCTGCTATTTTTGGAAAATGTTTGCCAATCATTACCTAGACACGGAAATTAGTCAACTCTGGGACAGTGGAGGTTCAAGAAAAATCTACAAACGCCTCTTTTCAGCCAACAGAAACACGTTACAACCTAGAAACCTTAGCAAGATCTTTAGCCTCTTCTGGAGGACCTGAACCTGCCAGTCAAAACGTAAACTGTCCGATAGTTTTTCACCAGACTGATCAGGTCCATTTCTGTTTAAAGTGGACCTGATCAGTGGTACACTGGCTTTTCTGGAGGCCTTTAAAATCTAAAGACATGGAAAACCTTTCACTTCCCCAAAGAACTGCCCTGATAGCTCTTTGGGGAAAATGCTGGTACATTTCTGTCTAAGCTTATGATTCTTCAGAGATTCAGCTTAAGAATTATGGACTGTGTTTGTAACAGGCTCCAGACATCCAGAAAACTTTGAGTAGAATATAGAGGAAATTATTCCAAATTTTAAGTTTGTAGGAACATTGCTGATTATTTCTCCATGAAACCCATCTGAACGAGACATTCACCTGTTTTAAAACCAAGGTCAAAATGTGACATTTCAGTTTGTTTGGCCTGCAGTTTTTGCACAGGAATGAAAACACTTACAGCACGATCCCGACTACCTCAAGTGCAGCTACATGTTGAATTGTGTGTGTTGCATAGCTGTGGCACAAACAACAGGGGAAAACACTGATAAACACTTGGATGTACAGAACGTCCTGCGTTTCATGAGACGCCTCAAGAGCAGCCTGTGTTGCTCTGAGGAGATAATCTGCTGAAAGGAGGACGTGCTGGAATGCAGTTGATGGGATGAATCAGCTCATTGTTTCCTGTTTGTATTATTCCAACCTTATAGAGCGCAGTACTGAAGTCCAATCTGAAACTGTCCAGCAATGTTTCAGTCATGATGGGATCCTTGCCAAGTGTATCTTCGTCACCAGAGTGAATATGTGACACAATGAGTCAGCGTCAGGTGAGTGACCTATTACAGTAAGCTAGTTCCTTCCTTTCAGCTGCTCCTTTTAGGGATTACTGCTCTGGCGTTACTTGTGGAGTACCACAGGGGTCAGGTTTAGGCCGCATTACCTTCACTGCAAAGTCAGCTCAGGGAGAACCAACGCCAAGCCCGGGTCCACTGTCACCGCCCAACCAACCCAGATGTCAGTGAACCCACAGTCACACTGCCGACTGCTCCCAGCCAGAACCCGGAGGCTCCGCCGGCCAGACAGACCAGGTGGTGAAACCAGGAACCAAACATCTGATGACCCCAGGAGAACCGAAATACTACCTGACCCCCAACTCCATGCCAGACGCCAACCAGAACCAACAAAATACCAAACGCCCCAATCGCTGACGTTTTGGAAGCACTGAACAAGGAGAGTGCTGTTGCTCAACACTAAAGCAATTAGTTTGATAAACCGACATTTAAACCTCATAACTATTACTCAGGTAAATCATCTGCAGAGTTCCCCCGTTACACACACACACACACACCTTTCCCCCTCAGCTAAAGTCCATCATTAGAACATGGCGTGGCACTGATTCTTTTATCCACGATGGTTCAAATAGTGGTTTGTAGTTGGTGCCAATAAACACCATCATAGATCTGGATGTCATCCTGTTTTCTTTACAGCTCTTAAAAAGCATTATTGTTTGGAGTTGATGTTCCTGGACCCACCAGGTCCAGTTGCTTCGTAGGTGTTTGTTGGTATCACTAACACATATAGGTTAGTATATTTCAAACCTCTATGTTTGGCATTTGTTTTCTTGTGAGTGAATGCAAATTGTGCAGGAGGTTCAATCAAAAGTCTACTGACTACAACGGTTCCCCATTTTTTTCCTCTTGAGGTCCCGACTCCCAAAATGTCTGCCAGTCACATCGGCTTGTATTGTTTTGGACTTTGGGAGGAACCTGGTGTACCGAGAGGGAACCATTCCATGCACCATTCATGCTCAAAGCCCATGAAAACAACAGTTTTATGACTGCGCCACTGCAAAGCTGCACCCAAACCGGAAAAGGAGAAACATTCCCTTCAGCAGGTTTGGTTCCTCTGGGTTTTCTCCCACTGGGAAGAAGAACGTGGAAGGTTGAATAAACTGCAACCCAACAGTAAATCAAACAAAAATACCCATTATGAAGTAAATTTTCTTTCAGGTTTCAGCCGCCGGGGCAGGAGTTGAGCGCTGCCACAGCCAACCAATGGCTGTGTGGCTGCCTCGCCACCGTCATGTCAGCCACACTCACTTGTCCTGAGGTGTGGAGGGCAGGGCATCATTAGGGGAACCGACTCTTGTGTTGCATACCAGCCCTGATAATAAAACTGTCACAAGGGCGGACAGCATGCTGGCTGCAGCTCTGCAGTGATTAAGGCTTAATTACTCACTTTTCTTTCTCGCTTCTTCTCGGTCAATAAACTGTTATTTTAAACTCTAAATAGAAATCAGTGTTTGCTTAGCGGTGTTACAGCAGCAATAAGTTGGTTAATTTGTAAGCACAAGGTGAGGATCAAGGACACAGAGCTCCTGAAAGCAGGTCGATAAATCATTTTTCTTTCCAGGAATCTGGTTTATGTTGGTAATAAACCAGAACCCAGGAACACATGTGATATTTAGTTTTATTTCATGTAAGGATCCTGTTTAGAACGGTGCTGCATGTTGGAGTGAATGTACTTTCTTTTTAAATTTTTAATTCCTGCCTTTCTGGAAGAATGTTGCTTTTATTGGACAACCTAAAACAGGTGTAATACGAGTTGCATCGTTTCATTTTCTTTTTGGTTCAGTAAAGTATTTTCTGAATTTAACTGAATTTCTTTCTCATAAGACAGCAAGCTAATTTTTTCTATTTTAGTTTCCACATTGAGAGACTGAACTTTAACCTGTTTGGAAACAGAAATAGGTACAAATTCAGTGAGACTCAATCATGTCTTTCCAAAGATTCTCAGTTGGAGCCAGTCTGGACTTTTACTAGGCCATTTTAAATCATGGATCTGCTTTCCGGCAAGACAACGCTGGATGTTTTGTGTGCTGAACAGAAACAGCTACAGTGGATTGAAGAACACAAGGTGGATGTTCAAACACCAATTTAACTTTAACATTATAATTTATGTTTACTATAAAGGCCCCAGACATTGACATTGTTTGTCTTGTTCTCTACTGTCTGTTTTTATCTTGTTCCTGTTTGAAATCAGCTTATTGGGAGCAAAGGATGGAGGGCAGGTATTTGGAGTTACAGTCTTCAAAATAAAAGCGTTAATATTAACGTCAAAATACTTGGAAACTTAGCAGCCAATAACCAAAACATTAACACATGTCAAACTTTAGTCAACTGAAAGTTTACAAAACAATGCTAAAAGTTAGCAAAAATGAGCTATGAGCAGATTTCAGCTGAACGTCACAGCTGAGGAGGAAACAGAAGAAAATAGGCGGATATCACACCTGATACTGTCACATAGATTCACAATATTTGGAAATATTAGTTTAGAGCAGAAGAGTCCAAACTTTTTGTCATGTGGGCCAAAATCGACAAGTGGATAGAAATTAAATAATAATAATAGAAAGAATAAAATCAAGCAGTAAAGTTGTTTTTTGTAAAAAAAAAAAAAAAAAAAAAAATGACCCAAAGCTTTAAAATGGTTTTGCAGATTTTCTGTATTAAAATAAATGTTTAGTTTTCAAATTCCTTCATTGAGCACATTTATTATCTATTATCTTATATCCTTTCAAAACACCTGCTATGTTTAGCCAAGTTTAATAAATTAAACAAAAGTTTATTTTATAAAATAAACTTTTTTCTTACTGAAAAGTCAACTTTTCAGTAAAAATCTTTACATATTTTCTATTGTGAGAAAATTACAATATAAAACACATTATCTTTAATCAGGGTAAGCATTTGATTAAAAATAAAAAGCTTGCATGAAAAGGCTAGATTTTCATAATTGTTGAATTGCAGCTGTGGGGCCGCACAGAATCGGTCACAAATGGCCCCTGGACCAGACTTTGGACACCCCTGGTTCAGGGAAGCTACATGCACTGAAAGTGAGAAAACGCTGCAGCGCTCAGCTAACAATTAGCTCACCGATTCTGTGTTAAGGCAGCACATCAGCACTGTCTCTAAAACAGATCAGGAGTAATTTGCTTTAAATGCTCAACATTTCCCCATTTTATCCCGTGTTATGATTCAATGCTCCCCTGATGCAGATTAATGTACGTCAGTAACAAAGCCTGCTGTCTGATCAGCTGAAGCGACTGTTTGTGAGCAGCTTGTTGGTGCTGATGCTCTGCTGTAATGTGTTCCCACGCCGTGACTGCAGAGTGACTGTGGGAGTCACGGCCCCTCCAGGCAACGACATTAATAAGTGTCAGGAAGCAGCGGGAGCCCAGCAGTGGGAGAGGGAGCTTTCTAAAGAGGTTTTAATGACATTGAAAACACAACAAAATGCATCGTGTTCAAGCACATGTACATGTAAAGCAGTGCAGAGAAGTTTTTCCACTGCACGCCTTTAATACTGGGACTATTACATCATGTTTTTCTGTTTACACCATTTGCACTTATTGTGTTTATTCCATACGAAGAGTCAGAAAATGAACTGAAACCTTGTTTACAAAAATCTTACAAAGTATCTTTGGTCCAGTTTCCAGTGCAAATATCTTATTGCACTCGAAATAAGACAAAACTAACTTAGAAATATTTCCTCAAGAAATATGAACTTGTTTTAAGTCAACAATTTTATAATATTGATCAAAAAAACTACTTATTCCTTTGCTAGTCATTTTCACTTATAATTATATATTCCCCATGTTTTCAGCTGGTGGAACCAGTACTTTCTCATCCACATTAAGGAATTATTGACTTAAAACAAACTCCTGTATTTTGCTGAGAAGTTACTTGTAAGTTAGTTTTCTCTTATTTCAAGTGTATTAAGATATTTACACAAGAAACTGAAATACTGAGTGACATTTAGTTTTTCTGCAGTGTAAAAGTTAGGAATCGATGTCACTGACAGGAATAGGGCCTGAAACCAAAATATTTTTAACAAAGGGTCAAATTTTAATACATTAAAATAATGCTTTAAAATGTAAAATTATAAAAGCTGATGCTAGGCCTGTCGCGATAAACAATAAATCAATTAATCGCACGATAAATTAGAACTATCAACCGGATTTTAATTATGGGCTTTATCATTTCCTTCCGATTGTTGGCCCATTTTCACAGCCTGAGACACAAACTAGCCGACAGAAATCCTCGGTATAACGGTTTGATGAACTGTGTGGTGTCCAATGATGGCCACAAAATAATAAGTCCAGTTAATTCATTTTAAAACCAGGCATTAATCAGTGCTTTACTATAATCTACCTGCACTGCATGTGGCTAGAGTCAGTCCTGACTGAAGGAAAATCATTACAACCTGTTTATGTCACATTAACGAAGAACAGCTGAAACATTACCGGGTTTATCAACTGCAGTAGAAAGTTTGCTCCAACTCCTCACCTTGTTATTTATATTTTCTTTGCTCGAAATGTTGAATAAACATTAATGTTGTTTCCACATATCTCCGTTGCGCCGTGTCAACTGTTTGGGATTCCCCTTCGCGTTTCCCCTCAAAAAGCTCGGAGGGGAATCCGCGCTTTCTGATTGGCTACCTGTCACATTCAACAGGCTGCGTTAACAGTCGGAGAAAACCCGATTTAGATCGGAGCGGCCATGACGATCTACCGTAACGCCACACAAGGGACAATCATAGAACATCCAACGTTGTAAGATTGTTGTTCGGGGCAAAAAATGGTGTAGTGTGAAATATTGCATCAGCAGTCGATGTGCCCGTCTTCTCTATTTAAATCTGATTACTGAACGGTAATATAATATACAGACTTCATGATCTGCACTCTTTTGGTTGAATGCAGTATTTATTTCCACTTTGGCTTTATATTGTTTAGATTTTATTAATTTTTTGTTAATGGAGACTAAGAATCCATTTTATTTTTGTTGTTTTGTTTATTTTGTTTGTCAGTCCCAGTGTTAAGTGTCCTTTTGAAAATAAAGTGTTTCTATCTTTGGCAGGAAATCGCATGTATTGTCTCGTAATTTCCATTAAATCAGTGTAAAAAGGTCTTCAAACAATATTATCATTTATCGCAATAATTTTTGAGACAATTAATTGCTCAGCAAACTCTGTTATCACGAAAAGCCTAGCTTATACCGTTACATAGACATCTAGATATACTTGTCCAATATTTCTACATAATTACTTTGACACGATTCCCAATCAACATTGGGAATCATTGACTTTGTAATATAGTAGGCCATTTAAAAGCAGTTCAACCTGTTCATGACCCTCCTGGCGCCCTGTTGAATTCCTAACAGGAAGTTGTTGTTTTGAAGGATTCTGATTGGTTTTACCTTTGCGCTGCACTGCCCCCTATGGGTTTGGTATTGAAGTATTTTGGAGAGTTTGAACGTTGAAACATTCAGTCTTTTTGAGAGAAATACTGTCACTGGCTCTTCTGCTGCAGATGCCGACACGTTGTGCTCATTTCCACTCAAGAGGCAGCAAGGAACTGGGAACGTTTCCTCCTGCTGCGCCCATCAAGCCAGTCCTTCAATACCTTCAGCCTGAATCCACTTTTAGAAACTGCTGCCAGGTCCAGAATAAAATGACCACAGTCTCTTCTTCGACTGGACCTTTTCCAGCTGATATCAGGCTCTGAATGTTAATTAGCATCAGAGCTAACTAGCAGGTCTGAGTCACAAGATGAAGCTGATTTTGAAGCGTTTCCCTGAAACCGTTTTCATCTCCAGCTGAATTATTTTACTATTTAATTTCCAAGCAACAGAGACACAATCAGACACACTAGTGTTGTGTGAGGCCGGCCTCAAGATCTCTTTATGATGGTCTCGATCTCAGACACTGAGGACTTGGGATTTTGACCTCTGACCTGCTCTCTAACTGTCCGTATAATCCCTACGAAGGCTCATGTAGTTACATGAAAAATCTGCAGGATGTGGCACATTATTTTTATTTGATTAAATGATTGTCAGAATAATTGATTACTCACTTTAAAATGAGGTTTTCTCTGATCCTTACTACACATTTGTTTTAATTTCTTCTTTTATCTCTTTATTTCAATCATGAATCAGCTACAACCAAATTCTCCTAAACATACTGACAGTCAGGTCAAGTCCTCACCTTACCAGGGCAACAAAACCAGAAACAAACCAAATGTTACATTTCTCAGACACTTTTTCTTCTGCTGTGAATCTTAAAAGCTTATAAATTCCGAGCAGTTCTCATAAGGAAGTAAAATTACTCTACAGAACAGAGAAACGCATTATTTTCTAGATCAGCGCGCCCTCTGGTGGTTAACACACAAATAGCGCTTTGGTGACTTCCCTGGCATCTTCAATTTAACTTCAAATATTGGAAAATTATAAAACATTCAATACATCCCTGTGGGTAGTATTTTACTTAGAGTTATAGACATTTTACCAGCTGAACAGGAGCATGTCAGTTTGTTTTTCTTCTGCAACAGAAACCATAAAAATATTCCAGTTTATCAACATTTTGTCTCCCAACAGCAGCAAGATGGCTACTGGAGGTAAACGGAAGAGCAACACCAGGCTGCAGAGGAAAATGAGAATCTAATTTAATTATGCCATGAAATAATTTTAGCCATCATAGTTTACGTCAATGTTGGGGCTGCGATCCCCTGGAGAGCCTCCAAGGGGCGCCAGAGGGGCCTCAGAAAATGAGAAAAATATTCAAAAATAAAAAAAATTTAAACCCATAAACTTTTTATTCTTAATTTTTGCTTTCTGTTTTTCAATTTAAATATATATATATATATATATAAGTTAAATAATGCATTTAAATGTTTCTGATTGGCTGAAATTCATCAAACTGCTTTGCTCCTCAAAGCAAATGGAAAAGTTTCTGACAAGAAAAATACCAAAAGAATTGAACTCTGCTGCAGAAACACATAAACTGTGGTGATATCAACTTTGACATTATTAGTATAAAATATTACATATTCATAATCAAAAGGGATTGTATTGAAAATTTGTATTATTAAAGTCATAAAATGTCCTCTGATAATAAAGTTTTATGCAACAAATCTTATGGCCATCTAAAATAAGTATGTTTGATGCAGTATTTATACTAAATGAATGTAATAAATAAGGAATATCAAATAAAAGACATTCCAAAGTATAATTCTTTACATATTTTGTAGCAATAAAGTGGGTCACTCCTACAAGCCAATGTTGTCTGGGGCATAGGGACCCCTGGTTTAGACTGTAGAGTGGTCTAAATCTAAGGTTTAATTATGGGATCATTTTAAAAAAATGTTTCAGATCAATTTTTATAAGCCCAACATAGAAACCTAAAATCACTTGTAGTACCAAAACCAAATTCATTGTGTGCCAAAAATAAAAACATGCAAGACATTTTTGTTAAAATATTTATCCTCAGTTTCTTCTTTGCTGTCCTTATAATTTGACACTGAAGAGGCGGATTTATGTCATTGATCGACAAGTTGTCAGAGTGTGTGTATGTGTGTGTTTCTGCATATTTTGTGTTCCAGTCAAGAAGACTGAGTCACGTTTGTAGTAAACGTCATCCCTACAGACGCCTCAGTGTATTGATGACATGTCCCAGACAATGGCAGACATGAGACAAGGACACAAACCATGATCGGCATCTATTTTATTGATTGTTGCGTTTTGACCATCCCCTCTCTCCTGCACACAAACACACACACACACACACACACACACACACTGAGGTTAACTGAATTAAAGCTTTAGTGAACGAGGATGGAGGAAATGCATGGAGGAGAAAAACCACCCACTTGATCTGGAGGAGATAATGGAGCAGATAGCTGCTTCGAAACAAATTAAATTAGCAAAGCAGAAGATATGGCAATAACCTGCTTTCTTCTCTTGAAAAGCCCTAATAGTAGCAATGTAAATGTTACAGATGGTCCAACCCAAGATTTAATACTAGCAATGCTGCTGAACCTGGCCACAAACTGAGCAATACAGACAGAAAGGACGTTATAATATTCAGTCAGGCAGTAAAGAAGAGGATTTCAGATGGGTAAAATATGAAAACTGTGAATAAACTCATCAAAAAACACCGTAACGACCTAGCTAGCACTGAAAGTTAGCAAGAACGTTTGCCGACGACGTTCGGCCGACGTAAAATGAGTCGCCATTAGACGTCCGATGGTTAGCCACTTGCTAGCCCTGTGCTAGCCTACCTGCAGGTTAAAATGGAGAGATATCAGGTTCATAAGACACCGGGATTCAGAGAAAAACGTTTTTTACGGTTCAAGACATAAAGGAGGAGCTGAACGTTAACGGCAGGAGACGGTAAGTTAATAATACAATATAACGGCCTAGTTTTTATGGCGGTGTATTAGCATCAGGCTAATGTTTCTTATTATCGAGAATAAAAAGGACAGGATAAAACATCTCATGAGAATACAATGACAATATCACCAGAGTAAGATTTTAAATTAGGAGAATGAAGTAGATATAAGTAATTTTTAAAATAATTAGATTTTTCCAGGTGTGGTCACGTCAACTTTCATTTATTTAAGCATTGCTCATTAAAACGACTCGTTTTTGCTTCTTTATTGTACTAATAGTATGACTTTATAATATTATGGTTTTATTATTTTAAGTTTATTTTAACACTTACTTCAGATAATAACAACCAAATTGATGGCTGTAAAATAGTTTTTCATCCTGGAAAAGCCACCTGAGCAAATGGCAAAATAATTCAGTTTTATAGTTTTAATTTATAATTTAAGATGTGTGGAAAAGCTTAAACATGTAGAGATATCCCATTATTAATTAGTTATTTATTGCGATAGTTAATACAGACCTTTCTTTGTTATTCAACTTCTATAATAGTTTTAGTTATGTTCCCATTTTGTTTGATATATATGGTGTTCAGTGTGTGCCATAAATCTTTTTCTGAATGTGTAAAATGTGTTTCTTGGTTGGTGTTTGTTCCCAAAGAATGCTTGGTGACTTGGAATTGATGCAGAATCTTTTTATCGCTTTGTGTTTTTAATGGGCTCAACCCACATTTCCACCAATTTCCTTACAAATCTAGCACCGTTTAAAGACTAACTAAACCTCTTTTTTTGCAAATGAACTGTCTAAATTGGTTGCTAAGTGTGCTGTTTTTAAGTTTATTTGCAAATAATATTTTTGTGTAAATTTGTTTGATTCCTCAAATATTTGACATAAAACTGTTTTCACATTGGATTTATTTAGCTCCACTTTCAAAAGAAATAGTTTTTAAACTATTTAACAAGCAAAGAAATGATTTTTTTGTTCTTTTAGTGCAAAATTGTACACTGCTGCTGTGGATATAATCCCAGATGGACTACACTGCCTCATAAAGTTTTCCTCCCACCATGTTGGGTTATCCTGTAAACGCTCCTGTCTGCTTTTGGTAGATGCTGCAGAAACGTTTCTTAGTGCTTTTCCTCAGACACACGGTTCCAGCCCGACATATGCTCTAGCAGAGCGAGATCAGCGGCACCACATGGGGTTGCCACATCCTTTATCAAACGAGCCACATCCAACCACGGGGGGCATTCACAACGATTATCATACGGCTCCCAACGTGTTTGACAAAAAGGGCACAAATGGGTCGCCATATTGCACCCGGCTTCAAAAAGCTGCCAGAATGAAAACGGCTGCCAAGATGACTGAAAACAGAGCGGCAATAAAACCAGGAAGTGAAACAAAAAACAAACAAACAATATGGTTCCGCTCACCACAGCAGGTTTAAAACATTTATGACTTAATATTATGACAATGACCAAATAATATAAAATAAAATGATATAAATACACCATATGTCCATTGTTTTATATCTTAGGTAATCCTCTTCTCAAATTTCAAAAATTCTTGAATGACCAACAGCACAAACTGGATACGAGACTAAATTATTTCATGACTGTGATTTTGTGTTTTTTATTAATTTATAAATACACACAACCAATTACCCATCCATTGTCTATTTCCTCTCTCATTGGGTGAGAGGCATTACAGAACTTTGCTATAATCACTTTAAAAAAAGAAAAACAACTCCTAAAATACTAAATCTCAAAACGTATCAAGAACATTTCTGGATTTTCTCATTGGTGCAAACGCAGTTGCTGCAAGATAAACCACTGTTCCTCTGTTAGCTTTATCAAGAATTAGTAACTGACTGGAAGATGGACTTCATTAAGTAACAGGCGATGGTTGCTATGGCGATACTCATCTTTTCTATGGCAGAAAGGCTGAATGAAGCCCACAGCACCACTAAAACAAATAAATTCAACTTATGCAGTCATCATGTTAAAACTGTGAGTGGTTGCGCCTTCTAGTGGTCACTTAAGTGTATTTTAATTTGTCTTCAGTGTTTTATGTAGAAAACTTGTCAGAATAATATTCGAAACAAATTCGAGCAGATTAATGTTTAGTGGTTTAACAGAAAAGTGCAGGAATGGGAAACAAGCTGATGACAGAAGACATAATAACTTTATTTGATTTATAAACATTCAGCAGTTAATATATGGATTAAATCATCAAAACGTTTCCAAAGATTTTACAGGATTAGACTTTAGCTTTAGCAAAACATTTGGTGGTAAAAGAATAAAATCATAAATCAATAAAAAAAAATTCAGAAAACCTGATTAGTGATTGTTTAAACATTAAATAGGGCTGAAAACATAATAAAACAAACATAGTAAAAAATATTTAGACAAAATTGACAGTTTTATATTTCCATATAGTAAAACTAGTGAAAGTATGTGCATAAAAAAATAACATTATTTTTGATCCAAAAAATTCCTTATCCCAAAAAATACAGTTTACTACATTTATTAAGCAAAATTAAACACTGGATGCCTGCTGTACAGTTAAAAAGGCAAATTATCCGAATAAAAATAAATGTGATGTTACTAATTAAAGTGCTTGGAGTTGAAAAATGTAAAAAAGCATCTTTCATTAATGTTTTTTAACATAAATATATCGCTAGGCATTTCACAATAAATCAAATAATTGCATGATGAATTAAAATGAGCTCAGTCATTTCCATTTGCATGATTTATCATTTTTCTCTTTTTTTCTCTTTCTACCAAAACAACAGTTTTCAGTCTGGTGCTTTTGTTTCATCCAGTCCTTTTGGACAGGAATATTTTGCTTATAGAGTCTTCATAATTCATTTTATTTGTTGTTTCATGTAGTTTTGTTTATTTATTGAAAATATTTAAAATGTTTTCCAGTTTCAGTGTTAAATATTTATCAGAAATTAAAGTTTATTGATCTTTAACAATGTGTTCTTGCATTGTCATTATGCCATTATATTATACTACTTGAAAATGGTTTCAAAACAACAATATTATAGTTTATAGATAATAATAAAACAAATTTTGTGACAAAAAGGATAAAGCTTTGAATTTTGTTCTTTAAGTTAATATTTAAAGATCAGGTAATCTACATACAGAAGTGATGTAGCAGCATTTTGAAGGAACAACAGAGAGGCGTGTTTTTTCTTTTCCCCAGTGGTGTTCTAACAATCTAACCAGTTCACCACCAGTAAAAATGAAAAGCAGAATATGGGACCAAGAGAGATGGATGTAAAGAAGAAGGGAGGGGCGCGAAGTACCGAGGGAATAGATGGAGAGGAGAGGGAGGCTGCGATGGAGGAGGCTGATGTCATCGGTGCGGATGAGCCAATCAGAGAGCCGGGAGCGGAGCAACGGGGGGGGGTTTGGAGACGGAGCTCTGAAGGGTGTGTTTTATGATCCACTGCAGATTCAAAGCAAGAAGAAAAGAGTGGAGAAAGGGAACGAGCCAGGAGACAGAAGTGAAAAGATGCTGAGATAAAGGAGAAGCGGCGATGGAGACAGGAATGTGAGGAGGAGAAAACGAAGGGATAAAAGACGGGAAGACGGGGAAACACCTGCAGAGGTAAAACAAAGGCTTCGCAGGCCGCTGCGTGTGTCTGGGTGTCAGTGTGTTTGTGTGTCGGGACGGATCTCAGTTGGAGGCTTAACCGTCTCTTACGTAACACAGCCGCAGGTACGGAAAGCTGAAATGTCTCCGAGTTGGTCTGTGAAACACTGAAACGAGTTCTGGACGCCTTAATCTGGACTGCAGAACCTAGAAGGTACATTGATTTAAATTTGACCCAAAGTGTGTGTGTCTGCTTTATGAAATCCCCATGTGGATCGAGGTAGGAGTGGCAGTCTGGCCTGGAAAAATGAAACCAGTCAGAGAAACGTTTGATTTTTCTCAGGTTCAGTTGAGTTTCTGCTTTGCTGTCACCTGTAGTCAGGAGGAGGCTTAGAAACAGGACTCAGTCAGCCTGCAGGGAGGAGTTCCTCCTTCTCCAGTCTGACATCGTCCATCATCTGCAGGTGCTTGTTTTTATTAATATTGAATGAAATAATGCACTATAGCAGAATGATTAATTATTTACTCTTGTGTAGCTTCCTAACTATTCCAGATTATCTTCAGTGAAGAATAATCTGTTTCTGATCTGGTTTGACTTTTCAATGGGACGAGAATTTGGTCAAATCAAGACATTAGACATTCTGCTGTCAAAAGCTATGTTTATTTATAAATTAAAATTACTTATTTTAGTCTCTTTTTCTCCACAGTCAGCTGCAGCAATACTTAAATCACTGAGTTGCATCTCAAACACGTCGGCCTTAATTCTCAGAAACTCTTGAGCTTTTTTTTTTTTTTTTTTTTGGCAGAGTTGGAGTTCATAAATTAAATTGTTTCCTGCGACGGACCCTGGTTATAAGTCCATTACCTTTTAAAAGGGTTGAGGTCAGAGCTTTAGGAATACCGTTCCAGAAACTTGCTGCTTCTGTTTGGACATTTTTGGGAACATTGGAATATCATCCAGAAACAGAAACTAGCAGCTGCACTCAATCAGGATTACAAACCAGAGGTTAAAAGGTCGACGCCTCCTTCAGGCACAGAGACCACCAGACTGCTAGCAACTCCAGCAACTCAGGATGTAGGATTAGATGAGAGAAAAGAAATAAAAATGGATGTATAATCACTCCAGAAACCTGAAGAGTTCAGATGAATAATTAATGTTCCTGCCACAGCAGCTTCCAGTCATTTGTTGGGTTTGTTTTTCCAACATGAACTGAAGGCAAAATGAATGCAGATAAACTCCTCATTCAGCTACCATTTGTTGCCATACATTTTTACAGGTTTATTTCTTTTCTTTTAAAAAAGAGAAGACGAGGTTGAATCAGTGCAAACATGTTATATTGATCTGAGCTCTTAGTATCTCCTGATTAGTGTCAATCAGACAGACAGTCTCGGGGGAAAACTTGCTTCTGTAGCGCCAACCTGAATAAACAGCTCATGTCCAGCATGTGTGGGGTCTGCTGAGATGCTATCAACTTTCACAATGCGCTGAGTCAAACCAGCCAAACCTTTTGAGCGACCTATTCCCCTCCTGGCCTGTGGGGGCGCTGCACCAAGAACCACTGAAGGAAATGACACAAACCTCTGAAGACGCTGAGCATAACTTCCTTTTTACCAAATGGAAACAAAATGGTGGCATTAGATTTTTAGCTGTTGGAGGATTTCTCTTTAGTCTTTGGCTAAAGACCAGAGCCATTTCTCCTACTAGTGCTAGGCTAGCATATTAGCTTTACCCAGAATGCCCTGCACTGTAGTCCACTTCCTGCTTTTGAAGCGGTCTCTGGTCCGTTCACATTCAAACGGAGCCAGAGTTCCCTTCAGCCAAACCCAGACCGAGGTTTGGAGGACCAGAGTTAGCTTAGCGTTCACTCCTCACCAACCGAACCGGATTTCACAAACAAACGGACTGGATTAAACAAGCCAGGTGGGAATGCAGCCAAAATACGATACTCCTGTTTCAGATAAAACACTTTAATAGAGAAACGTAGACTCTTTAATACCTGCTTTTAGGTTATTTAACTTTTAATCAGAATGCATATTCTAATTTATTGAATATGACTGAATGTTCACGTCAACGAGTTTCTGTTATTATATTTGAAGGTTTACTTTCAGTCTCTCTCTTCTCACTGATTTCATTTTATTTTATCTCCCATTTAAATCTTGTCATTAGAGGGAGCCAAAATGAAAGTAATCCATATGTTTAAATACTCTGGTCTTAATTTGTGATACAATAAAATAAAATAATTCTTTATTGTCTTCCAGATGACTTCTTTTTTTTCCCCCCGGTCAATAATCCATTAGAGCGCTATTAAAGTCCTACACAATAAAAGCACAGTGAGATACATGGCAGAGTTTCAGTTAGGAAGATAAAAAATAAAACAAGATGAACATCTCCTGCTGGATGCCAGTGGAAATATGAAGACGTCTTTTAAAGCTTCGGTTGAAGAAAATTTGAAAATGATCCAGTTTACTCCAACTGGATGATGTTGGATAGGTCTTCTGTTTGTTTCATGACCGACTGAATGACCTCACTATTGCTGCCAGGCGACTCATTAAATTACTGAACAGAGCTTTTTCATAAAGAACAAAACTACGATAAACATGGAGGCGTTTTTTTCTGTTTTTTCTTTGTAATCCAAACGCGATCTCTGATTCGTTGAGCTTAAAGCAGCCATCTTGGTTTCAGCAGATTTTTATTCATAACATGTTGGGATTTTCCCCCAGATCTGTTTACGACGTTTACAATTTTCAATAAAGTCTCAGACTAGATTCTGTTATTACATGACTATTACAAGTAAATATTTTATGTTTAATATGAATAATGTGATATATTTGCAAGAGACAATCAGATTTAATAATCTTGGACTTCTTTCTACTTCTTTTCACCTGGTTTTTAAAGTTTTAAAAAAATATATATCATTATGATATATAAATATATTTGCATTCTTGTTTTGTTTTTTTACTTGATTGAAGTAAATATTTAATTGCAAAATGTCTAACCGTTCCATCGTACACATTCAGTTTCTCATTGAAAATTGTTGTTACAGATAATTTATGGCTGTGAATTTAGTTGAAAAATGTTTATTTTTAATTTCTCGGACTATAAGCCTCTTTACAACAGAAATGTAAATAAATTAATTATAAAGTTTGTGTAAACAAATCGTCTTTTAAAGAAAAGGCCAGTTGAGACTGAAGAGTTTTATCATCCAGTTTTTGGTAGAAGGAGAAAAACGATAAATCATTCAAATGAAAATTATTAGTTTATTTATTGTATTATGCCATTTATTGATTTATTGTTTATTTCGACAGGACTATCCTCTACATCTATATCGCATCAACTTAAAGCCAGACTAGCAGTTAAAAATCTCAAGCTCATTGAACCTCCTGCTGTTTGAACTCATTCGGTTCGGATGCCTTCAAACTTCGCTGTTTTGTTGAGAGCCGACACTCGTTTCCACAGGTTTGGGGAACCAAGGATGCACCGCCAACAGCAGGCGTGAACAGATTTGTAAAAGATTTTCAAAACGTAGATGGGTATTTGTGCATTAAGAGTCAACAAAATATTTACAATAAGCGACAATAAAAGGAGATGTGCAGATATGAACAGAAATGTTTAAAATGCGTAAAAAGCTGTGAAAGGCAGGAGTATAAACAGTTCCTAAGTCTGTTGGGAGAAGTGATGGTTATGAAGTCTAACAGCTGCTGGGAGGAAGGATCTGTGTTAACGCTCCGTTGTGCATCCAGGATGCTGCGGTCCGTCACTGCAGGATTCTCCCTGTTTGGTGTTTGAACTGTTAAAATATGAAGTTATGAGCGTTTTCAGGTGCTATTCGCTGGCCGTTCTGGTCGCTACACCCAGAAAATACGGCGGTTCCACTTATTTAATGTGTTTGAATAATTTTAAAACAATACTTGGAAGCATTAGCCTCAAAAACAAGATTTTCTGATTGTTCTCTGACTTTCTGGTGTCATTTCTCAGTTTCTGTTTCCAGATTCTGTTTTACATAAAGGAAAGAATAGCCTCTTGTCCTTTAACAAAGTGAGTCTTTAGCGTTTCAGAGGCAGACTGAAAGTTTTTTTTTTCAGAAATGAGGGTGAGATGGAGGTCTGCTTGACTAAATGAGATTAGCTAAATTAATCCTCTGGATTGCTTATCCATCATCCCTTTCTCTCATCCGTTGTTCTGCTTTCCTCTGTGCTCTGTTTTTTTTCCACTTGTTCCCATTAAGACGAGGTTGTTGTATTAATGAAATTAAGGCGTGCCCTGCTTAATTTTTCTTCCTTCAGTCTCCCCCTTCCTGTGAGAGAGAGAGAGAGTGTGTGTGTGTGTGTGTGTGTGTGTGTGTTGGTTGGTTTGTTGGAGTGAACATTAGCTCACATAAGAGACTGTTTTAAGCAGCTTATCTGAGTTTGAGACCTTAATCTGGTCAGAAGCAGCTAATCTAACTTTAGTGACTTAAAGGATTCGCTGAAGAGAAGCACAAAGAGAAACACTCATCCTGCGAGTAACAAATATGTGACCTCTGATTTTTTATTATTATCATGTGACCACAAAAACAGAGGCGGCTGTGTTGTCAGCGCTCCGGCTAACTGTTTCATCAGTCACTCATCTGACAGCCAGCCAAATGCTGCACAATTATTTCCTGTGTTTTACACGGACATGTTGGAATGAGCGGCGTCAGGTTTTGGGAAAACGATGAGCTTGGTGATGTTTTTCACAGAGTCACAAAGAGCTGCACATTCTGGACTGAAAGACATTTTTTGGACAATGTTGCAACATTTCCTCTAGAAACCAGACAAACTGACTGTCTGTCAATTTGTCCGTCTGTGACTTTATGGAGACTGGGCCGGGAATCAAACCTAGGACCTTCTTGCCGCAAGGCAACAGTGTTACCAACTGCGCCACTGTGCAGCACACAGTATAGCACATTGTTTTTTACATATTTGTTCACACTATTACCATGTTGTGACAGTTTGTTATAAGACAGATAATCTATGAAAAATGTATCTCCTCCTCCCTGAGCTGCTACTGCCGTCTGAAGAAATGCACTAAAAGCAACCAATCAGAGCCAGGAGGCAGGGCTTAGTGCTGTCAATCAATCTCATGCACTCACTGCTAAATGAGTGCATGAGATTGAGAATGGTGAAGAAACAACTCACTGTTTCAGGAGAACCGTTTATCTGCCATCAACTCCTCCTCAGAACCTCATTCCCCACGAGTCCCTACTAATTGGTGCTGGCTAGTCTGAAGGAGCAAACAGCTGGTAGAACATCTGCAGAGTTCATTATAGGAGCTACTTCTCAGTGAAACGCAGAGAAATGACATAAAAAGGGTTAATGGAGCCATGTTGTGATGACTTCCTGAAGGCGGAGCTTCAGAAAGAGCAGGAGCTTCTTAAAGAGACAGAGTTACTTTTAAGGTGTTCAATTATGAAGTCAAATTTCTTTTATAACAAGTGAAGGTAACACTGTTAATAACTGGATAACTCACCGCTGCCCCTTTAAGTTACGACTCAAACACAGATTTACTATAAAACATCTTGAATAACTTCACAGAACTTCACTTTAAAAATTCCTGGCAATTTTTCCATTTTTTCTGATTGTAGTTTATGGAGAGCAAAACGAGGCTCATGGACAATAAAAATCATAAAGTAGATTATTTCACCTCTTCCTGTTGCCAGATGTTTGTGATTGTGGTTATTTGTCTGCATGTTCCTGTTTCTACTCACTTTCAGGTTTAGCACTGGAAGGTAAACTCCAGCTGTCTGTTTTGTCCTAAAACAAAACAAACTCCTTTTAGACAATAATTCTCCTGATTCTCATAATTAATGCATTTGGTTTGTAGTTTTTGCGACAGATGGAAGGCGTATAGATTTCCTTTGTATGATTGGACTGGATTTAAGAAGTCTGAGGCCAGAGAAGTGTCTGTGTGTGTCTGTGTGTGTGTCTGTGTCTGTGTCTGTGTGTGTGTGTGTTTGGAGGTGAGTCAAGTGGATGCTGGGAGTGGCTCTGGAGATGAGGTGTGGTGAGACGCAGAGGGGGATGGGAGGACTCAGGGAGGGACGGGGGATGGGGACGGATACATGGCCGTGTGGCGCTGGAGGTTACCATGGCGATGGGGAGACATCAAGACGTATTACACTGAGCAAATTTATGTCTTTCCCCTCCGACTCATTGGCGAGCGCTAAAGCTTCACAGGAAATAAAGAAAAGGGTTTTCTAAATAAAAGAAGAAATAAAACCTCCCATCAGGGAAGACAGTAACTAGAGAGAGAGAAGCTTTTAATGTCTAAACAAAAATAAAATAACAGTGAGAAACGGTGCACCGATTACAGTTTTCTGGTCGGTTTTTACGTATTGGTAAAAATCCTGACCTGCAGATTCTGATTTTTGCCGATTCCAGTTTTTTTGTCTGAAATGTTGCTGAGTCGGCGACAATGGAGCGACTAACTGCAAACATGCAGATAAGAGCTGGTCTGTCAGTCCAACCTGTGTAACGGACAGCAGAGGAGCAGCTGATCATTAGTCCTTTGCTGAGGTGGATAAGATCAGCTTCACATGTAAGTATCGGTCCGGCACTGATTTCCCAAAATTAAGGAAATCGGTGCCAATAAATCGGCTGGCTGATAAATCGGTGCACCCTGAACTAACAGTGAATTTATGTCAAATATTTCTGTAGTGATTTGGCTGGATGGAGAACCAGACCTATTCTGATCGATCAATCAAACCTTTCCTATCTCTGCCTATCAATAAAAATAGATTAGATGTGCGTTAATTTACAAACGTAAGTGATCTATTTATCTTTGTTCCAACAGAAAATCTGTGCAGGAAGCCGAGTGGGGAGAAGATCAGTGGACAGAAAGAAGAGAGTTTTTTCTGGGTTATTCTGGTGTGTGCTGACAAAGCAAAAAAAGAGTAAAATAAAGGATTATTCAGGAAAAACACTGCGGGGAACAAAAAATGGATGACAGAAAGTGGAGCCTGAACAAAGCCAATTCGCTGAACATGGATGGAGGAATTTTACTGCCAAAAGTCGAGAACTTATGGCTTGAAAGCAGCCTGCTGGTTATATTTAACCAAAATATTTAAAAGTAGTAAAAAAATCAAATTTATTTCAGTTGATAACATCCTCAACTTGAAATGTGGTTTAAAACGGTTCCAGGAAAACGGAGAGCAGGTTTAGCAGATACGGACTACAGAGAACGCAGCCATGCTATCAGTTTTGTGTTTCCACAACAAACTGTCGCAGGCAATGTTTCTTTAAGTCTCGATAAGCTCAGCTGGAAATCAAACGATTTCTCTTTTGTAAACATGTCATGACTTCCTGACAGCCGTAACGCAGGAAGGAGCAGAAAACTGAAGAGGAGGAGCTGCAGCTGTCTGTGTTCCTACTCTTGAGTAATTACTTTTTACTTTTATTTCAGTCAAAATAAGTTGAAGTAGTTCTAGTACCTGAGTATCATCCTGAGGTACTTGGCCTCCTGTAGCTGCCACATTCCAACCGTTGCTGCCTTGTTTCCGCTCACTTTGAGTCCTACGCATTTCAACCATCGTTTAAGTTTCTACAGCTTCTGTGTGAAAGAATATTGAAACAAAGCTCCAGAGACGACTCCATCTTTGTTCAGATTTCTCTCTGTTTGTGCTTTGTTAGTCCGAACATCCGGGCAACTAGTGCGCTTATGAATATTAATGAGCAACAGTGGTATCGTTTGCAATCAGGGCCTTTTGCAAGTGAGCGGAGAGGTTTGTGAGCGGGTCCATTTGATCTGTGCTGGGAGAAAATCTGAGGAGAATATTGGAAAGAGAGCAGAAGTTTTGAGAGCACATGGATGAAGTCTTGCTTTCAAATTAAAAATTCTTAGCAGCACTATCTGGTACCAAAACCAGATGATATCTGCATTCAGAACTGCACAGATCACATCCGCTCTCAAGCTCTGCTGCTGTGTGAGAAAATAGGGAAAGGTGGCGTTGTGCTCCTCAACTGTTCGGGTTTCCGTCTGCCTGGCAGATCAAGCACACTTCCTCTTTAGTTTGTCCTTCAGACCTGAGGAAGCATCAGAGTCCAGAGAAACCAACCCGAGGTATGGTTCATAAAGGTCATCATGATGACATACGAAGGCGTCTTACGGCTGTTGTAGATGGAGAAAATTTACACAAAAAACTCTGATTTTAGATTATTCTCTGAATTTTTCTGGAGTGTTTTTCCAGAAAATTTCTGAGACTAATCTCTAAATCTGTGTTTTTTGGCAGAATTTTACTACTGTTTTTTTTCTTACAGTGGCCCAAATATGTGGTTGTAGAAACAGGTGAAAGCAGATTGTAGTTCATAGGGAGATGATACTTTTACCTTCATTTTTAACTAATCAGGACGAACTTTAGTATTTTTGACTAATCCAGAATAACGATGGGAGTGAAATCTTTGCGTGGCGTTTCTCTGTTTGCTCCCTGAGGGTTCGCCTCTCAGCTGGAACCTCTGGCCCGTCGGCTAAATGTAATGGACCCCAGCTGGAGTGGGAACCCACCCGGAGTGGGTCGCTGTTCAGACAGCAGCGTGCCTTCACTAATGACAGATTTATGCATTCCTCTGCAATTGCTTTGTTTGTCGTGTTGGGGACAGGAAATCACAGACACACGGGCAAGTGGCTTTGTGTCTGCGAGAAGTGTGTGTGTGTGTGTGTGTGTGTGGGGCGGTCATGTGAGGGGGGTGGTAACCCAGAGGTGTTTGAACTGTGTTTCAGTATAATGCCTAATTTGAATGAGAAAAGAAACGTTCTGACCGATGAATGAGTGGATTCTAGATTTCAGATTTTGTAGATGTCACAAAAACGCAACGTAAGAGAGATACAGGAAGAACGTTTTGAAAGGGAACACATGCAAAATCCACATTTTGCCTGTTTTTGTTCATCCATTTGGGTTTCTAGAAACAGTCAAGCACTTAAACAAATTATCCATCTGGTTCTTGGCAATAAATTAATGTTTTTTGGTGTCTTGAAGATGGGCCATTTCAAAAACCTCTGAAATGTAACGTCACAAATCTGCAGGCCCTGTCTGTTACCTAGCAACCTAAACTGAACTCCAGCACATTTGGTCAGCTAGTTTAACCACTGTATGCGCTGTATAATGGCTGCTGGAAAGACAAGTGCTTTGTTGTTGACTTGCCATCCAGAAACCACTTTATGCATTGTTGTTGCTTGTGCAGGAGGCTCCACTTCCGCTTTTCAAAGACGAATGGTTGTGTAATTGCACATCTGTTCACACACCATCTTCACGTGTGAGTGTAAACGTTGAGTTAGGGGGCGTGGTCAGCGGCTGATTATTAGGATTTAAAGTGACAGGAGGCCTGAACAGCCCAGAATAGGCAGAACTGAACAGACTGAAATGTCATTATCTAAAAACATTTAACAAACATGTTTAGTATTTACCATGGGACTAACCTAAGTTAGCGTTAATATTCATTACTAAAATTAGTAATTTTTCACTTTTTTGACTAACTTTTTGTTTTTGGCTTTTACCTTTACCTTTCTATATCGTTTATTGTTTATTCTTTTCTTCTCATCTTTAATTAGATGTAAAGGCCTTCACCAATCAATAATTCCTCTATTAAAACCATTTTCTCTTACAGACACATTCAGGTCTAAGAGAGCACACATTATTAATGCCAGACAGACCCTTTAAATCAACACCCTAAGAGTCGGAGGAGGGTTGAAGTCAACCCTCCAAGCAAACAGCCTCACTTCAGCTTGTCTTAAAGACATTTTGTTTAAGATTTAAACATTAAATTTATGAGCATCTCTGGTGATTTCTGGAAAGCTTTTTGTTTGTTTTTGGGACTATATTGTGAAACTGTTTACCAGAAGAGGTTATCATGTTTTCTGGCAGGAAAGAGTTTATCTGTTGGAGATGTTCTTGTTGATGAATGAACTCGTTTCATTTCCTGTTTTTGCAGACAGATTGAGCTGTTATCAGGCGCTCTATTATTATCCCATTTGCACACAGACTCACCCAATGCACACCCCGTTGCACAGCAATTAGCATATCGAGGGCAGTATGGGGGTTTTACCCAAGGACACTTTGACGTCTGGCAGGTTGGAGATCAATTAGCTGAAATCAGCCCCTCCACCTCTGATCCACAGCCAAGAAAACGTCAAAAACACCCACATACTGACACACCCCACCGTTTTATTTATCAGGATTTAGTCGTGTTAATCTGTTCTCACGTTTTCACAGAAATTCGGCTATACTTAATCAGAGAAAACTGTGAGCCCACTATGTGTTTTAAAGAGAATCACGCAGTCTGAAGCTCATAGAAATAGTTTATCTGCCACTTTGCGGCGGCCATATTATATCTTAAAGCGCCCACCCAGGATTCTTGGTGTTTTCCACCCAGAATGTATCAAAAGCTCATTTGTTGGATGGATTTTAATTAATTATGAGTGTAAAATGTGGTGAAACCAGAAGATTTCTTCAGTTTTTTGCTGCCAAACACCAATTGAATCAGGGGTTCCAGTTTGAACCCAACAGTTTAGTTTGTTTGACACACGTTTCCCGTGTCTCTTTTTTCACCAAATAGTGGAAAAGAAACATCATTTCTGCCTCTGGGATTAATAATCCAATCTGGTGACAGAGATTATGAGCAGAATAAACAGTCGGCTGCATGTTGGGTGACAAAGTAGGAAGTTCCTCGGTGGGATTTTATGCTGGGGGTTTGCATGTTCCCTTCATGCATGCGTGGTTCAGGTTTTTCTACTGAAAGCCTGTAAAGCGCCCCAGGTGTGACTGTGTGCAGGAGATAAGCCCATCAACGCGGCACACAACTGACAGCAAGACAAACATTAATGGATGGATGTTTATAGAGTCAGAAAAATTCATAAAACAACAGAACCCAATAATGGTTCAAAGGTCAGAAACCTTCCCAGCCTTTGCAACAGAATTAAAATTTTCTAGAACCAGAAAACCTTCTGGTTTTATAAATATACACTATATAAAACATTTTTATGGCAAAACCAAAATGAATAGTATTTATTTTTTAGATCTCAGGATAAACAAAAGGTTTAGACTTTTACAGGGAATGAGACCAGCTGAGTGAAATAGGAGAATTACTTCATGGAGAACAACAAAAATCAAAATGAGAAATGTTCAAGCAATCAAGTTTCAATTAATCAAGTTTATTTGTTTTTCACATTTCAGCAGCAAGGCAGTTCAAAGTGTTTTACATCAAAAAAACAATAAAAACACCCAAAAGTCACAAAAACATCATCAGTGACCAGTTTGAGAACAAACATATTTTATCAGGCGTCATCACCAAAAACTTCGATCCACATCAAACATGTTGATCAAAGTTGCATTTATTTAAAAAGCCACCATAAACAGCTGCGATTTATAGGAACTCTGTGGTTCAGCTGTTTTTCAGTTTTCTGGAAGTTTGTTCCAGATTTCTGGAGCTCAGAAGCTGAATGCTGCTTCTCTGGAGGTTGAGCCTAATTTTTAACACAACAGCATCAAATTATGACCAGCAGCAGGACTTTGGTTAAATGACTTATGTAGAAAGAATCACACACACTGACAAACGTCTTCTTTTCTCATAACTTCTGGTATTATGTATCTATCCTGCTAATATTCAGACTTTATTCTCGTCATTAATAAAACAGTGACTCTTAGTCTGGCTCTCATACATCATGTCATACCAACATTAAATGATCTAATCTAAGGACAGAATGGGGTCAAGGTGACATTCTGAGGAAGACTCCAGAATATCTGCCTGCTGATTTCAGCTTGTGAGGAAGAGTTTTCTATCTGCTCTCTGCTTCCTCCGCCAGCGCGCCCAGCCAGGAGCAACCGGCGGCCACGCCCGGTAACGGCAGCGCTCCTCTTTCTGATCAGAGCTCTCCTCCGCTGCCGGGAAATCTCTTGATTAGTTTGGACCGCTGCCCGAGGGAATGCTACCTTCACTGGCTGGAAGAAACCTCAGTTCAGCTGTTACAATGGTTTATCGTTCAGTTAATTTCTGCAATAGCAGAGCGTGTGCAGAGCTCAGCTTATTCTTTAAATCCAGTTAGTTCACCAATCAATCAATCGAGTTTATATTTATATCACATGTCAGCAACATGGCAGTTCAAAGTGCTTTAAATATTAAAAACTGTCAAAACAACATCATGCAGCCAACAATTGATAATTAATATTACATTTTGATGAGTGACATCAGCAAAATCATCAATAAACATACAATATGTTGGTCAACGTTTCATTTATTAATAATCGAAATAAACAGGTGAGTTTTTAGTCTAAATTTAAAGGAACTCAGTAATTCGGCTGTTCATGAAGTTAAAGTGGAATAAACTTCCATAAAACTGCAAAACAGCCGAAACCATGAGTTCATTTAAATCAAGGCTAAAAACTACATGATGATGTCACTTGATAGATCGTAATGTTTGTTCTCAAGCTGGTGACTGCATGATGTTTTTATTACTTTTTATTTTTGTCTTTTTATGATGTAAAGCACTTTGAACAGCCAAACTAAAACTTCTGGCTACAAATCGCTTCTCATTCAGTCGGTTTTGGTTCCTCGTCATCAGGACTCACCAGGAAATAACCAACCACTAATGTCTGTGTGTGTGTGTGTGTGTGTGTGTGTGTGTGTGTGTGTGTGTGTGTGTGTGTGTGTGTGTGTGTGTGTGTGTGTGACTCATGAATAATGAAATCAGTTGAATTTAGACAACATGGACAGTCAAACGGGGGAAGGGAGGGAAACCTCTTTATTTTTCGTCTCGTATGTCTGATAATTACCCTCATCTTTCTTCCTTCTCACCTTCCCCTCGTCCCTCCGTCCACCTTTACCGATTTTTATTCCTGCAGAAGTGAATCTATCAGTGAGTTAATTTCTTGCTGGGTTGCACCTGCACCCCGTTCTGCCCCCTGGTTCCTGATTAGATTGCCCCCACCGCCTCCCTTCTTGCCCTCTTCCTCCACTGGGAGTAGCGGCTGATTGGACCCATCTGCTCCGCCGTCTAAAGCCTCTCAGATCCACTGGAACGGGTCGGAAACACTCGACGGAGTAAAAGCTGGAGCTGTTTAAGCATCACAGTGATCTGCTGCTTAGTTAGCCCAGTTAGCTCCAAGCTAGCATCAAGGTTTCTCCACAGTTAGCAGCTGCTACAACCTCCTAATGCAACCCCTTCAGAAAATATGAAGTATCTCCTCTAATGGCTGGGCTGGGCATAAATTACAGTCGTCACGAAGATGGATGTGTGTTGGAGAGTCTGATGTGTGCTGGGCACAGGTTGCGTAATAATTAGCCCCCGGGGGGTCCACAGGCCAGCTGCCTCCGCCTCCAACACCATGTGTGTCTCAGAAGTCCTGAGCCAAGAGCACTTACAGACTGATACGATACGACACGTCCAATAACGACCTCTGACCTTTCATCTTCATATTTCAGGACCTCCAGATGTAAAACTGACGCAGAAACTCTCTCAACCTGAAAGCCGCGGTTCACTTCCTGTGACATCACATCTCAATAAATCTGGGGAAGGCGACCAATTTTTCACTAAATGTCTAAAGCAAGATGGCCTCCGTGAAAAGGACTAAACTCCTTTTTCTAAATGTTTATACAAACTGGTACTTTTTGTACCAGTTTGGTAATGCTAAATTTGGTAAATTGTAAAAAAAGTTACAATTTTTTAATCTCATAACTTTGAATCTCTTAATGACTTTGAAAGTTGTAATTACGACTTTCTGTTTGCCAATTATTCTTACAGTTATGAATTTAAAACTCATAATTAGACTTTATGTTTAGTTGTTGGTGATAAAAGATACAACTTTAATTTTCCTGGAATTAACAGGAAACTCAGGAAACAACTTGTGGGATTCCTCAGAGCTTCCTACTCAGACCACTTCCAATCCATGTTTCATTTTCCCCTCTGGTTATCAAACCATCTCTGTCTGATGTAAAACAGCATCATATTTCTGAGTCACTGCATGATCCCACTGCTTACAGGAACTGAGTGAACGGGTCGCTAAAATACGTTGGTTATTGGGTCATAGTTTCCGCCAGCTGATCACAGAAACACAGAAGTTGCTGTTCTTGGTCCCAAAACTGTTTAAAAGGTTAGAGGTCAGCTCTCTATGGAAGACCAATTCTGCCATAGAAGAAATAATTAGGAGGAAGTCATCATTTCTGCTGTAAAAGTCACAATAACTCTAAATGATCATTTTGAGAAACTGCAACAAGCTTCCTGAGAGAAACGTGACTTAGTATGTTGTAACTGAGATTGAAAGTCAAAATTAAGACTTTTATTCTTGTAATTCACACTTGAATTATGACTTTTTGTCAGGCTTTTATTTTTTCTTTTATGGCAGAAATGGGCTTCCGTAGCTCTCTAGCTCTCTCTTCTATAAAAGGAAGAAATTAATGTTTATTATCACCTCCTGACCCGCCTCCCATCCCGGGTCGGCGGCCCGTCAGCGCCCAGAACAAAGCAGACAGAACCTCTCCATCCCTCCATCCATCCGTCATTGTAAGCTAATTAGTGGTGAAGATGTTTCTGCTGCTCTGATCTGAGCTGGACGTTATCTTGATGACTTAACTGCTTTATCTTTTTAACACAAATCCCTGCAGTCCTTTTCAGCTGTAATGTTTCCATCCATTATTTGAAGAGAAAAGTCTCTTTAAATATTCAGATTTGTTGTTTTGCGTTAATTTTTCATGAGCTATGATTGTTAATTTGAATGTCTTGTTTGTCTTGTTAGATGAAATTAATGACGTTTCCTTTTTGTCTGTGTTTCCTGTCCCATGTGTCCTGGCCTCTTCCCCTCTCATCCTTCTTTGTTCTCTCGGTCAACCCCCTTCCTCCTCCTCCTCCTCAGTTGGCTGCAGACGGAGGGATTGTGGAAAGCGGGAAGCAGCTTCAGTCACCAAACCGGCACAGACTGAATTAAGCGTGTCTCCCTGGAGAGTGTGTGCCTAAACTGGGAGGGTGTGTGTTGTCCCGTGTTGATGAGTGTGTGGGTGTTTTCCGTCACCTTTGATGGGACATTAAGAGATGTGCGCGCCGCAGCGTCTGTGGATGGGCTGTAGGGGGCGTCGTCCCTCTGTCCTCCCCCTCCTCCTCCTCCCTCTGTACTTCCTGTTTGCTCAGGGAGCCATCATCATCCCGGGGCATTGTGAGTACCGCACCGCCGCAAACATCTCTGGAAACAGAAAACTGTTTCCTCCAAACAGTGTGTCCTTTACCCGGGTTAAAGGAACCCTCACCTTCACAGTTCGTCCTTCTTTACCCCCAAATCCAAACATTTCCCTCCTGCAGTCATGCCACGCTCGCCCCGCCCAGCCTGAAAGACACGCTGGGCTTTTTATGCAATAGACCAACACAAAGTGGAGCAGAAATGTGAGGTGGAAAGGAAAGGATACATACATTTAAACATTTGAAATTCAAACTTTGTGAACTTGTATTCAGCTCAACTTAGGTTTGATTTGGGATGACAACATTTGTTCCACCTCCAGCTGCTGTGGTTCTCTTTCTCTCTGAGCCAAACCAACCAAACCCTTTGAGCAACCGGTTCCCCTCCTGGCCTGAGGGGGCGCTGCACCAAGAACCACCAAAGGAAACGACACAAAAACCTCTGAGGACACTGAGGCAACTTCCTTCTTTCAAAGGGAAACAAGATGGAGGCGTCAGATTTTAGTGTTGGCGGATTTCTCTTACGTCTTTGGCTAAAGACCAGGAGTCATTTCTGCTGCTAGCGCTAGGCTAGCATGTTAGCTTTGGTTGCATTTACCCAGAATGCCCTGCTGTTTTGCAGCGGTTTCTGGTCTGCTTGCTCAAAGGTTGCTCAAAGAGTTTGGTTGGTTTGAAAATGTTACAAATGTTGGAACTTTGGTCCCAAATTAAACCGGGTCTACTGAACTATGAGAGGTGAAAAAGTATTTCTGTCTGTCTGTTTGTTTAGGATTTAATCAGCCACAGGAAGCTAATCAAATTTTACAAACTGGGGACATCCAGTCACCATTGGCTGCTTTGGATTTTATTTAGTAGCAACAGAGTGAATCTTATTTTCAGATTCTGTGTTTGTGAAAACTTTTCCTTCCACTTCACTTCATAAAGTTCAGCTGCAACGACACAAACTGCAGAAAAGCTTAAAGTTGCAGTGAAAACTTTTATTGCTCCCATTTTAGCAGCTCTTGTTTTTTTTTCAGAGTTTATCAGTTTGTAGGTGATAAACAGGAAACTTCAGCAGTTGATGTTGATCTGATCTGACTAACACACATTAATGGGTTGGCAGCAGATCAGGTTGAAGCTCAGATGATTCCAGTCTGGTCTTTGTTTTTATGGCTGAAAAGGTCAAAGGTTAACGCTGCAGGTCAGAATCTGAACCGTATTAAACATGTCTGTTTCCTCTCTTTCTTCTTCTACGCCTCCATGTGGACAAACAGATAATTTACAGCTCAGTAAGTGGTTTTACTGTTGTTTTTACTGCTAACAGGAACAAAAATATCTGTTATTTCTAGATGTCATGGATATAAAGCGTTACATTATAACTTTCATATTAGGCAGATTATATAATTTTCATAATTTTTGGTTGGTGTCTGCAAATGAATTTCCATTGAATGAATGAACACCTGGAAGTTTGACTGTAACAGCTGAGTTTAATTCAGAGTTAAAGTAAGTTATGTGAGAAAACGTTCATGTTTTCTGGTCGAAGCTCCTTCCTGCAGCTCACACTGCAGGTTCTGTGTGGAAACGTCTGAAGCACAATGTTCCAATCATAAAGTCTTCTCATGCAAAAATGATGAGACACTGATTAGTTTTCTGGTTAAAGCCAAGAGAAACAGATTTAATCCCACCTTGAAGAACTTTAATCTGGAAATGTTTCTGAGTTCATGGGAATGTCGGGTTTCACCTGGATTAATGCTGCACTCAGGATGACTGAAATTTAAGATAAATTAATCATGTTTGTACATGTTAAAGGTTTCATAAAACACAAACTGTTTCTTAGAGTTTCCAGTTTAGCACGCTGTAAAACATTTCAGCTGGTTTAGTTGTTACTAACTTCTGCTCTTTAAGACAAATAAATCTGGAAGCAGATTTATTACGTACAGCAGTAAGTTGCGTTAACTTTTCATTAATTTTGTTATATCTCCAGGATTTGAGAAAACAAGGATTTTAAGTTTAAATCTGAATAATTCAACATTCTGAATTAAATTACAAAGACCTTCTTAGTCTCCCTGCACTATTAGTTAATTAATTTTTCCATCTATTTTAATTATTTTAATTTTAATTTTCTTATTTTTTGTCTGTTTAGGCTGCAGCCAGATTGTTAATTTATTGTTTACGGTTTATTTTGTACTCTGCGGCTGATATTGTATGTTGTTGTCATGTCTGCTTTGCAAAAAATCGTCAATAAATCTAAAATAAAAAAATAAAAATGGGTCATAAGAAGAACCTTAAAATTGTCTAAACTTTTTCTCAGACCCAGAATAAGAAGCCAGAGTCTAGATCCTGGAGTATTTAGTGACTTTTGATTGTTTGATCTCGTTGACAATATTTAAATAAGTTTGAGCCATTTAAGCTTTTTAAAACCAGTTCAGTGGGATGCTGGGAACCAGCAGCGGTGACATTTGCTCTGCTTTGGGGGATGTTCCTCTGTGATTTGTGCTTTCCTTGTGTTCTCAGCGCAAGAGCCTCCCAGTCTGACGGAGGTTCCCACATCGGTGACGGCGTTTTCCCGAGAAGACGTCGTTCTGACCTGCAACGCCACCGGCAGCCCGATCCCGCTGTGAGTGCGACAAAACGCTAACGTCCTGTTTGCTGTTCACTTCCTCCCTCTGACATTCAGGTCGCCGTGGAAACAAATACATGCTTAATAAAATCAGAGGTAAACATTTTCCATCTCACGCCGTCTGGTCTGACAACACTTCCTCTCAGTTCGTCTTCTTCAGGACTTAATGTCATAAGAAAACGCTAAAAATAAACGTTGCAGGCGACTCAAGCGGCGGCGTCCAAACATTTATCAGAAAAACTGTCCTACCTGGAAAATTAGTCCAAACCGGAGCTTTTCTCAGAAATAAAACTGAAGTTTGATCAACTGTTTCCATCAAGCAGTTATTTTGCAGATATTTAATTCAAAGTTTCTCTGAAGGTGAAACTCAGATGGTGGAAACGTGTTAAACCAACTCAGCTGCACAGCAAATCAGAAAAGCTGTTTCTGGTCTCAGCGACACGACAAACTGTTTACCAGCAGAGGATGCTGGTAACAACCTCAGAAAGTAAAAAATACTTTTAGAACAACTGCAGGAAAAATATCAGAAGTCAAAATAGATTAAAAAAAAAGGAGAGTAAAATATAATCGATTGTTTTAACAATTGATTACTATTCAGATGGAAACTGGCACACTGCAGATTTTTAATTTAACCAGTTTAGCCTTTTTTATACAATATTAGAAATACATTTGAATATGCAAACAAATAATTTATTCATTTTTTGAATAAGAAAATGAACATTTTATTGCCTAAAGTGCAATAACAGCGCGGAGGATGTGGAGCAGCACAGTAAAGGGCCGATCTGATGATTATTTGTGTTATGATCTGATTAATAATCGATCTGATTAATAATCAATAGTAAAAGGAGCTTAAGATCTTTTTTACAGATATGGAACCAGGTGAAGCTGAAACCAGAGGAATTCTGGGTAAAACAGATTTACAGACTAACTGTATTTTTAAATCTTAAATTCAAACTGTTTGTATTATTTCTAAAGTTTTGACTCAGTTGCTGCTCTGATGATACTCCAATTATCGATTAGTTAATGATTATTTTAATGATCGATTGATTGGATTAATGCGTCCGGCCTTATCAGCCAGATTGCAAATGTTTTTTTAATTTTTGATAACCAACTTGACCCAAACGCCACTGAATGAGTCGGGTCATCTCGAGTGCTCCCCGTCGCCGCGGTAACCGTTTCCCAGCCTGTTCGCTGTGTTACTTTTGCCTTTCTCCCTCCTCTGCCTGTAGGATCCGCTGGGTGAAGGACGGGGTCCAGTTCGGCTCAGAGAGGATCGGTTATGGAAAGATTAACGCCTCAGAAGACGAAGAAACGATGGAGCTGGAGTCTTACGCTGGCGTCTACCAGTGCTTCGCCTCCAACGACCTGGGCACCGCCATGACAGAGACCGTAGAGGTCAAAGTGGAGCGTGAGTCCCACAGCAGAGATCAGGAAAACCGTTCTGGTTCTGGTTCTGGTTGATCTGGACCGACCACCTGACCCGGCTACGCTGTCGGGCTCTGTTCAATGGGAAATGTCTCCTGTTGCCCTGGCAACCGTTTCCTAGGAACAGAGTTGCAGTTTCAGTGGTGGGAGGTCCATGTTTAACTCTCTGTGGTGCAATAAGCAATAAATCAATTAAAGCATAATCAATAATTTCCATCTGCATGATTTATTGTTTTTCTCTTTCTACCAAAACCTGGATGATAAAATTCTTCATTCTGGTTTTTCTCTCAATTAAACCTTTTTATGAAGGATAATTTGGTTTACAGAGACTTTGTAATTAATTTTATTTGTTGTTTATTTATTTTAAAATGTTTTCCAGCTCCAGTATTAAATGTTCATCAGAATTTAAAGTTTATTGATCTGGATGATTATGTCACCATCATCATATGTGATAGATTTTTTCTGGTGTTTTGTGTTTCAGCTCATCCGTTTATACCAAAAGAAAACAAGCTGGATAAGACGGCGTATGAGTCAGAGAGCCTGATCCTGACCTGTAGCCCCCCGAAGAGGTCGACGCCTCCTCACATCTACTGGATGGGAACCAGTCAGTATTTCCTTCTGTTCACGCCGTTCTCGGCTCTTTTGACAAACCGGGTAAAATCGGTGTGGTTTGCATGAAGGAAAGGTATTTATTTCATTTACAATGAAGTAAAACCAACTTCAGCAATTCACCAAACACAACTACAAATTAATAAACACGACATTAGCAAAGGGAAGTGGTCGGTCTCCCTGGAAACCAAAGACGTTGCTGATTGGACAATTCCACTTTTGAAGTTATTCTGGTTTTGTCTAATTTGTTTCTCTGGCAATGCAAACGTAACTCCGTCTATCTAGGAATACTTTGGGACAGGTTATAAATCTCAGCCTTTTCACAGTTTGGGCAGTAGGTGGCGCTGTGACTGACTAGTTTACGATTCTGAAGTCCGAAGTGGAATCGTCCAGTCAGAGATGTCTCGGGGTTTTTTTCTTGTGTTTATATTTAGCAGCTTGTTGGAGTGGTTTCAGGGCCACCGCAGATCTTACAAAATAAAGTTCAAATTTCTCTGGTTTCCCACAGAGATGCGTCACATTCCCCAGAACGAGAGAGTGATGATCGGCCTGGACGGAAACTTGTACTTCGCCAACCTCATTAAGTCCGACAGCAGGAGCGACTACAACTGCTACGCCCAGTACACTGCGGCCAGGACTATTATCCCTGTGACTGTGGCTCGGCTCACCGTCCAATCAAGTAAGAGCTCACACACACACACACACACACACATACACACACACCATATGTTAACTCGCCTACAGAAGCTGTGGCTACGTTCACTCTGCAGCCAAAGAGTCTAACTCTGGTCGGTCTCAGTTTGATTAAAGTGAACTTTGAATGCATGTGTGAACGCCAAGCAGTTTGTTCCACAAGCAGGAGGTGGACTACAGCACAGGGCATTCTGGGTAAATGCAACCAAAGCTAGCATGCTAGCCTAGCGCTAGCAGCAGAAATGGCTCCTGGTCTTTAGCTTAGAGAGAAATCCTCCAACACTAAAATCTGACGCCTCCATCTTGTTTCCAGCTGGTGAAACAGGAAGTTGCTCTCAGTGTCTTCAGAGGTTTTTGTGTCGTTTCCTTCAGTGGTTGTTGGTGCAGCGCCCCCACAGGCCAGGAGGGGAACAGGTTGGTTTGGGTCAGAACCACAGCAGCTGCAGGTGGAGCAGATGTTGGAGTTTTGGGTCCAATAGAACCGGGTTTACCAGACTATCACCTTATGGATTCTTGCTTTTCTTTCCCAGGTAACGAAGTCGTTCGTGGAAGAAAACCAGATTTACTCCACCCCCATGGCTCCCACACCGCAGTGCTGGCCCTCAGGGGTCAAAGTGTCACCCTCGAATGTATCCCCAAAGGCCTGTAAGAATCCCAGAATGCTTTGCTGAAGTGTGTGTGCAGTATTCATAAAGTATGACTGAAAGTTTAGCATCTCTTTGGTGAGTCTCTGTATCAGCATGCCTGAATCACGTAACTCGGTCATTAGCAAGACAAGCAAACCTGATTGCATGAGGAGGAAATTCAGTCTTTTGATGCAAGCGTGTTGAACTTTGGGTAAAGAAACTTTCTTTATAAAGCGATGGCCGTGTCCTGCAACTCGTAGAGTTCTGTCTGGTTCAGCACAGCTAGCTCGTTAGCGGAGCTCTGTAGAGCTGGACTGCATGTTGGTGAGGAAGTTTCACCGTTTGATGTGAAGGACAAGGAAACACAGAAAGGCTGCAGGACTGAAGGCGATCAGCGATTTATAAACTAACAGTTAAAAGTTTCTCCTCTCAGTGAACGACTGTAGAACCGGGTCATGTAGAACTGGGCGGTGTCTCTATCTTCCTGGTTCTAGTCAGAACTCCAGCAGGTTCTGGACCAGCAGGGTTCTGGACCAGCAGGTTCTGGACCAGCAGGTTCTGGACCAGCAGGGTTCTGGACCAGCAGGTTCTGGGCCATTAGGTTCTGGGCCATTAGGTTTTGGACCAGCAGGTTCTGGACCAGCAGGTTCTGGACCAGCAGGTTCTGGGCCATTAGGTTCTGGACCAGCAGGTTCTGGACCAGCAGGGTTCTGGACCAGCAGGTTCTGGGCCATTAGGTTCTGGACCAGCAGGGTTCTGGACCAGCAGGTTCTGGGCCAGCAGGTTCTGGACCAGCAGGTTCTGGACCAGCAGGTTCTGGGCCATTAGGTTCTGGACCAGCAGGTTCTGGACCAGCAGGTTCTGGGCCAGCAGGTTCTGGACCAGCAGGTTCTGGACCAGCAGGTTCTGGGCCAGCAGGTTCTGGACCAGCAGGTTCTGGACCAGCAGGTTCTGGGCCAGCAGGTTCTGGACCAGCAGGTTCTGGACCAGCAGGTTCTGGACCAGCAGGTTCTGGACCAGCAGGTTCTGGGCCAGCAGCCTGGACGAGTTTCTCTGACTTGTTCCTCAGGTGACAGAAGGCCGACTTTGGAACTGGCTTTATGTGGCTCTGAAGGTTCAGGTCAGAGGTCAGAGGTCAGTCTGATCTCTAGTTCCAGCTGTACTAGCTGAAGCTGCGCATTGACTCTAGATCGTTCCTCTTTAGGTCCAAAGATAATAATTTCAGTTTTGTCTGTTTCTGTTGAAAGTTTTGGTCGATCCATTTATCTGTTCACTGATTGGACGGTTCAGAGTCACCTGGTGACTTTGTGACGTAGAGCTGTGTATCGTCCCCATAGCTGTGGCAGCTAATCGTATTTCCTGTTACAACCTGAGCTAGTATAGATATTAAATAAGAGGGGTACTGGGATTGAGTCCTGGGAAACCCTACATGACCCCTCTTGACCCCTGATGACTCGGCAGTCTGCTTCATTCCTGTGATTATCTGCATTTATTCACATCTGATTCCCGTCATTCGGGTTGAGCTGATCAGGCCGTTTCCTGCCTGCGTCTCTGCAGGCCGACTCCCTGGGTGGAGTGGCAGAAGACGGACGGCGACCTGAAGACCACGAGTGCCTCGCTGGACAGCTTCGACCGCTGGCTTCACTTTGACAGCATCACTGAGGACGACGACGGCGAGTACCGTTGCAGGGCGCACAACGTCCACGGGAATGCTACACATTCCTTCACCGTCACTGTGAAAGGTGAAAAAGAAACGAAAACGTTTCAGCAACACAAAAACAAACCAGCAGGTTCAACACGGAGTCACACAGTTCAACGCTCTCTGGCTCTGCATGCCTCCGTCAAGGTCAAAGGTGAAAAAAGATGCCAGGATGATCAGAAGATGAAATAAATATGGTTTGAATAGAAGAGTTAAAGGAGAAACCGATCCGATATTAATATTTGTATCAGTCCTGATATTGAAAAAAATTCCGGATGGCGTATCGGTGACAACGGCCCGATCAGTAAGGTTCGATCTATTTAATCTAGTTCTATGCTTTGTTCTCTGAGCGAGTCACGTCTACAGAATTAAGTTTGTTCTTCTTTCTAATGTTAAAACAATGTAAAACATATGAGATATTATTATATATGGGCCTGGTTTCGTATTTTTTGGGAAATATAAACATACTTTGGAGCGCTTATTTTGCGACGCCATCTTGGATTTTCCCTACAGCAAAACACGGAGCGTTTACGTGACGTCATCACGCAAATACGTCACACGCTACAGGAGCCGATAAGGAAACAAACGACTGAGAAACGGTCCTTGATCCCTACATGCTCATTTATTTTAGAATCATTAAAGCCTTAAATGAAATTTCACTGATTTTGGATGTTTAATGACAGTAAAGTCTGTGTGTCTGTCCAGCGGCTCCCTACTGGGTGAAGGAGTTCCCAGACCTGAAGTACGCGCCGGGGGAAACGGTGAGGCTGGACTGCCCGGTCAAGGGGAATCCAGAACCCGTCGTCACCTGGAGAATCAACGGCGAGCCGCTGACAGGTGGGAAACATCCACACTTTCCTTTTATTAAACTCAATATTTATCATGAAAACTACCAGAAATACTAATTTATCTGATCAGAATGAGCTAAAATGTATCTTCTTTTGTAGAGAAGAAATACTTACAAAGTCATACAGACAGTATTCTGAAGGAACAAGTGGCCTGAAACATTTCCTTTCACTCAGTTTCTCTTTAATTTCATTATCCTGTAATTTAAAGGTTGAGACGAACATTAGAGACGATATGGCACCGCTCAGTCTGACTTCTGTCCCGAAGAGCAAAATAAGATCAGCCTCACCGAGACAGAAACGTTTTAGATAAACGTCCAGAGAAAGATGTTTTCCACCGGAGAAATACATAAAACTGGAGACACAAAAGGAGAAAAACAAGAAAGATATATATGAAAAGGACAAGAGGATGAAAAAAAAGTAGAAGCTTTGAAGAGGTTAATTAAAGAGGAAAGCAACAAAGAATTAAAATTTAGAAAAAATGAAGACATTTTGATCTAAGAAGAAAGATGGGATGAAAATAAACAATGTGTGACATCAGCAAAGAATCCAAGAAAAAATGATGAAATAACAGAAATGAAGAAAAGAGAGATGCTCAAAAATACAGAAAACTGTTTTAAAAGAAATGAAAAATAATATTATAGACATTTTATTGTCCATAAAGGGAAATAGTCTGAGAGACACAAACACAGAAACGTAGATCAGAGGAATCCAGTTCAGACCGAATTAACGATTTAAAGCAGCAGCGTCTAAAAACAAACAGATAAGTAATTAAATTAACGTAGAAGATAAAAACAGCCTGAATGCATTAAAGGTTTCTCTGCCACCGGTAACTCAGACCAGTAATGGAGGACAGAAAAAAGGATTGTTTTTAGCAACAAATGGCTCAAAATGGTGGTAATAATTCAGTCACTAAACAGAAAATAGGAAAAAATAGGAATAAAGAAGATAGAAATAAATTTGTCCCAATAAGCAATAAATCAGTCACATGATAAATAATTTTAAAAAAGCAATAATTTCCATCTGTGTGATTTATTGTTTATTTTTTTCTACCAGAAACTGGAGGATTTCAATCTGGTGTTTTGTAAATTATTTTGAATAATTTTGTTTTCAGTCTTTGTAATTCATTTTATTTGTTATTTCTCTTGTTTTATTTATTTATTTTAGATATTTAAAAGCCTTTTCAGGTCTAGTGTTAATATTTGTTAGTTTATTGATGTTTGAGAATGTGTTTTTGTATTATTGTCATGCATTTACCATTATGTTGCCTTAGAATGGTCTCCAAACAACAATATTACTGTTTATTTGACTCTGATTATAAATAATAATCGCCGACGCAGCAGGATGAGTCGCCTCCTCATTGTGCCTGTTTTTCTTTTTCTCTCTCCTCCTCCGCCAACTTTCTTTTCGGCGTAAATCCTTGGGCAGCGGTGGACGCGGATCCTCGCCGCAACGTGACCGGCAGCGTGCTGATCCTGAGGGACGTGGTCGTTTCTGACACGGCCATCTACCAGTGCGAAGCCACCAACGTTCACGGCTCCATCCTGCAGAACATCAACCTGTTTGTCGTCGGTGGGAACGCGTCACACGCTGCTGTGCATGAAATCACTGTCGTGCTCCAGAATGTGTGGATGAGTCTGGTTCTGTCCTGCAGAGCTCCCGCCTCAGATCCTGTCTTCTGATGGGATTGTGTACAAAGTGTTTGAAGGTGAACAAGTCAACATGGACTGTGAGTCGTTTGGTGCTCCCCGACCTCATATTACATGGTGAGCAGCACAGAGAATTTAATCTAGATAAAAAAAGTGAAATCAAGGTGAGAATTTAAAGTTCTGAACACCAAAGTGATTCCACATACTGATAATATACTAATAAGCAAATAAAATGAAACGTCAGAAATGTCAGATTAGTTTCTGGGATTCATATTTGCTGGTATTAGTTCATGAAACAGAAATAATGATTAACAAAACATTGCCGTGGGAGAAAAATTGTAATCCAGACAAGAGTTCATCTACTTTCTAGTTATTAGTGAAAGGCAACTCTAAACAAATGGGTTTCAGCTGTGTGGAAACCGCTAACTTTAAAGCTAGCTGAGCTAATGCTAACCCTCTGCTCATATCAATCAAGTTTATTTGTAACGTGCATTTCAGCAACGAGGCAGTTCAAAGTGCTTTAAGTTTTCAAACATCATAAAAACATAAGAATATCATGAACATGTCATAATCATTCGTTCTGCTAATGCTAAAGCACTACAATTATAACGTTATTTACTCAGGCTAATGCTAATGCGCTACAGTTAGTTATAACTTTACTCAGGCTAATGCTAATGTGCTACCGTTAGTTATAAGTTTAGTCAGGCTAATGCTAATGTGCTACAGTTAGTTATAAGTTTAGTCAGGCTAATGCTAATGTGCTACAGTTAGTTATAACTTTACTCAGGCTAATGCTAATGTGCTACCGTTAGTTATAAGTTTAGTCAGGCTAATGCTAATGTGCTACAGTTAGTTATAAGTTTACTCAGGCTAATGCTAAAGCGCTGCAGTTAGTTATACGTTTACTCAGGCTAATGCTAATGTGCTACCGTTAGTTATAAGTTTAGTCAGGCTAATGCTAATGTGCTACAGTTAGTTATAAGTTTACTCAGGCTAATGCTAAAGCACTGCAGTTAGTTATAACTTTACTCAGGCTAATGCTAATGTGCTACCGTTAGTTATAAGTTTAGTCAGGCTAATGCTAATGTGCTACAGTTAGTTATAAGTTTAGTCAGGCTAATGCTAATGTGCTACAGTTAGTTATAAGTTTACTCAGGCTAATGCTAAAGCGCTGCAGTTAGTTATAACTTTACTCAGGCTAATGCTAATGTGCTACCGTTAGTTATAAGTTTAGTCAGGCTAATGCTAATGTGCTACAGTTAGTTATAAGTTTACTCAGGCTAATGCTAAAGCGCTGCAGTTAGTTATAACTTTACTCAGGCTAATGCTAATGTGCTACCGTTAGTTATAAGTTTAGTCAGGCTAATGCTAAAGCGCTGCAGTTAGTTATACGTTTACTCAGGCTAATGCTAATGTGCTACAGTTAGTTATAACTTTACTAAGGTTAAGGCTAATGCGCTACCGTTAGTTATAAGTTTAGTCAGGCTAATGCTAAAGCGCTGCAGTTAGTTATAAGTTTACTCAGGCTAATGCTAATGTGTTACAGTTAGTTATAACTTTACTAAGGCTAAGGCTAATGCGCTACCATTAGTTATAAGTTTAGTCAGGCTAATGTGCTACAGTTAGTTATAAGTTTACTCAGGCTAATGCTAATGTGCTACCGTTAGTTATAAGTTTAGTCAAGCTAATGCTAATGTGCTACAGTTAGTTATAAGTTTACTCAGGCTAATGCTAATGTGCTACAGTTAGTTATAACTTTAGTCAGGCTAATGCTAAAGCAGAGTTCTTTATCATAATGAACAGACTGATTCTCTGTGTTTAGGCTGCGTGGCGCCGCCGTTCCTCTACTGTTGGATAATCGTGTTTCCTTATTCACCAATGGGACGCTTCAACTGGTCAACGTCACCCATGAGGACAGCGGCGCCTACACCTGCTCTGTTGACAACACCAACATCAACATCACCGCTAACCTGGAAGTCTTCAGTGAGGGAGTTTTCAGCTTTCTTCTCCTTTTAATTGCTGTTTATGTCATATTTATTTATTTTTTTGCTCTTATGAATATAAAATTATCTCCCTTTAATTAAAGGTGATTTGATAGATATCCAAAATAAAACGTGGCGGCCTCTGGTTCCTCTCTCTTCCAGATCGAACTGTGATTCTTAAAGGTCCGCGGGACGTTCACGTCCACCGGGGACAAACTGCTTACCTGGACTGTCACTTCTACAAAGATCCTCGGCTGCGTGCCGACGTCCAGTGGAAAAAAGACAAACAGCAGCTGAACTTCTCAAAGCCTCACAAGTAAACGCCCACAAACCCGAACAATGCCAAACACGCATGAAAGCACTGTGGCAACAAACTGGTTCTGCTGAGGGGAAGACCGTCCAGAATCTGGATTATTCTAACACCATTTCATCCAGTCATATTTATCAGGCTTTGGTTGTTTGTAAGGCTGAGCAATATGACTGAAAAACGTACCAGCGCTTCGTATCAGTCAATATTAGTATTGATATCGACTGAAATACTGACAGACTGGTGGAATGATCCATCCTGTTTTATCCTGTTTTCTCTCCAAGCCGTTGTTTATTTTTAAGCAGTTATGAGACAATCTGTTGTGGAAGTTACTCAGCAGGTTGTTGCTAGGCAACCAAAGAGTAAGCGACTGAGTTGAAGCCACTCGCCTCGTTTAGCTGGCTGTGAGAGGTTGAGCGGCTGAAGTCTTTCCTCTGCCCACATTTCCCGAAACGCTGTGCAGTTCTGAGGATATTCTTCAGACACATTAGATGTTATTTTTACATCTGGAAATTTTGCAGAACATGGGAGGAAAAACTAAAGACTTTACGTGTTTTTAATTTAGTGGAGTGCGGCACAGCAAAGGGAAAAATAACACAGAAAAACCATTGAAGAATAACTCAAAACAACATGTATTCCTCTCTTTCACGCTCTGTCTCGGCTGTACTACTCAGACTTGTTGCCATAGCAACAAATCCACTAGTGTATCAGGGTTCAAAAACCACTCAAACATTTCCCACACAAAGAACAGAACATTCAGTGTGTCACAGCTTGATGTTTGTTTTTATTAATGTTTGCAGTTATTAATAAGTGTAAATTAGCCACCGCTGCTATTAGCTAGGCTAACGCAGCGGTGGTTGATTAGCTACTGCTGCTATTAGCTAGGCTAACGCAGCGGTGGTTGATTAGCTACTGCTGCTATTAGATAAGCTAACGCAGTGGTGGTTGATCAGTTAATTTAGTTGGTGTTATGTTGCCTTTTTTTATTGTAACGGATTCCACATCCCATCTATATGTTACGGTTGTCATAATCAAGCTAGCATAACTGAACTACTTCCCTCTCCCTCGCTATTTTTTGTCCTGAACTTGTTATCCAGTTGTTGTGTTGACGATTAGCAGCATTAGTAGCAAAGCGCTGCATACCTTTTTCTGCATTTAATATTTATCGCTTTAAGTTGATAATTTGACAGCTAAAACCGATGCTAGTCATTGTTAGCCAGCAGCTGTTTGTCCTCAGGGAGCTCGGGGCGGGATCTTTTGTTGCAACACGTCTATATATTTAGTAGTCTGTCAGACGTATTATCTATTGATATTGATCATGTCTGTTGCGACATATACTGTATTGATTTATTGTCCAATTGTTTGATATTTGCATCACTTTTTCCCTCTAGATCCAGGTACAGCCTCCACAGGAACCACACGTTACAAGTGAAAAAAGTCCAACAAGACGACACAGGAAAGTTTTCCTGTGAGGTCAGAACCGACCCGGTGGGCCAGGTGACGGCCACCGGCTCCATCACTGTGTTAGGTATGGAAGTCGGATTATTTTAGTTTATTGGTTTACCTATAAAAACGACGTCCATCATTCGTTTCTGATGAAAAGTAAAACATTGGTTGAATATCCAGGATGTAGTTGTCTAGTTGTCTCTTTAGCAGCTCAGCAGTGAAGTTTGCTTTTAAAATTCCCCTGCATTAAAAGCTCTGAGCTAAAATAAATCGCTAAAAGCTCTGAGCTAAGATCAGATGCATGGTGAAGATGAGATGAATCTAACCGCAGCCACTTTCTGGGCCGCAGCTCCGCCGGACCCCCCCGGCTCTGTGTCGCTGTCCCCCATTGAGGACTTCAGCGCCACCCTCAGCTGGATCCCAGGATCTTCACACAACAGCCCCATAAAAGGTAGAGGCAGGACCAGAAGAAAAACTCAGACGCATCTGTTTGGTTTGGATTTTTAAAAAAGTCACTTGAGCTTCATCATTGAATGAGTTCAAACTGGAAACTCAAACACAGTTTGGCTTTTTCTTTATTTTCCTTCCTGCGTTTAGCATTGAGTTAAAATGCAACAGCGCCTCCTGTGGTCACAGAATGTGGTGCAACACCGGCGTAATTTGAGTGAAATTTTGATCTTGTGCACATAAATGTTCACTCACTGGCTGGTGACGCAACACAAGTTTAAAATGTCGAGGAAAACTTGTGGTTAATATTTTCAGATTAATCGTGCGTTAAGGCGTTATCGCTTACGGCCCAGTTTCTGCCTCTAGAGTTCATCGTTGAAGCCGAGGAGAAGCCGCAGGCGGACAGCGGCGCCGCGGCGTGGAGGAAATGGACGACGGTTCCTGGAGACTTCAGCCACTTCCAGCTCAGCCTGCAGCCTTTCTGCCGCTACCGCTTCAGGGTCGCCGCCGTGAACGAACTGGGCCAGAGCAAAGCCAGCGAGCCCACGGAGCCGCGCAGCACTCCGCCTGCAGGTGAAACCTGGACTGAGGAGTTTTTTTACTATGCTGCCCTGTTCACTTCCACCTGAGTAACTTTACTCTGAAGTATCTCTAAATTTCTGGATTTTCTTCCCACTGGATCGAAAATCAAACACGTTTTAGCCAAAAATTGCAGTTTTTGCTACAGTTTTTATTGAAATAAATTGATTTGTTATTTTTTGTTACTTATATGAATTATTGTGATTTTGCTCATTGAAATTGATGATGCAATTTGTAGATATAAAATTATTGACAGTTTGATCAGTTAGTTGAGTAGATTTTTTACCAAATACTTTCTAGGCTAATTTCCTGGGCATCAGCTTTTAGTTTTACTTTAGTAAAATATGTTGAAGTATTTCTAGTATTACAGTCGGTTCTTCAGGAAACGAGTTGAAAGGAAAACCTCATTTTTTCTCCGCTCTGCTTTCCCACAGCGCCACGTTTGAACCCCACGAATGTTCGCACCAACTCCACGGAGCCGGGCGTTCTGCTCATCACCTGGGATGTGAGTGGCTCCAAACAGGAAACAGAAAACAGGAAATGCTTCCAAACTTTAACCGAATCTGCTGGTTTCCCTCCGCAGGAGATGGAAAAACGTCTCCATAACGGCCAGGACTTCCAGTACCGGGTGTTCTGGCGGGAGGCCGACAATAAAAACGCAGACTGGAACTGGGCCTACGTCAAGTCTCCGCCGTTCACGGTGAACGAGACGGGAACCTTCACGCCGTTTGAGATCAAAGTCCAGGCCGTCAACGCGATCGAGTCGGGACCGACTCCCGAGGCAAAGACTGGACACTCCGGGGAGGACAGTACGTCTCCTCATTATTTATTTATTAGGAAGTTCAACTATCTAACTCCTGATTGACTCTGAGTTATGATGACGCATTTGGGACGTTTAAAATTAAAATTTTTGACTTCAGTTTGAGATTATTCTTCAAATTTTGTAGAAAAATAAATATTCTGATATATTTTTAACTTTTATATATAAATCTATAACACTGTGACAGTTTCAGTTTAGTTTATTTAAACAGCATCAGTTAATAACAAACAGGTACCAGCTGTAGTCTCTGGAGGCTGTTAGTTTGCCACTGCCCCCTGGTGGTGGCGGAGAGGCATAACAGGTGGGAAAAACAGTCATGATTATTTTCAGCCTTTTTTCATTACAACCACAAACTGAAAGTATCACACAAAGGCTGTTGAAAACTTTGTAAATTTTTAATTTACAAAACAAAAAAGTTTCCACATTGTCATAATGGGGTATTTATGTGGAATCATGAGGGAAAATATTAATTTAATTCAGCTTAGAATAAGGATATAAAATAGCAAAATGTGTGAATAATGTATGTCATTAAATTCCTGAATAAATACAGTAAAATTTGTGGTTTTAAACATAAAAAAGTCCAATTTAAAGCAGAATGAGCATTTTTGTACGTCATTGTAACTCTTCAAACTCAGTGCTGCTGTTTGTGCTGATATTAAAATATTATTTAAGGGATGAAAGGACCAGGTTCAACTAGTGCAAGATTAAATCGTTTATTTACTATTATATGTTTTCTTTGGCTCTTTCTCAGGATTATCAATGTTCTTCACTTCAGATCGAAACCTTTCCCTCACATCAGACTGTCAAAATAAAAGCCTCTGTCTCCTTGCAGAGCCGGAGGAGCCGCCCACCGGCGTTGCCTTCACCGTGGTGAACAGCACCGTCAAAGTGACGTGGAACGAAGCGCAGAACGTCCGCGGCCATCTGCTGGGCTACCGGGTACGCTTCCTTACGATGTCCTGGAATATCCTGGAATATCCTGGAATATCCTGGAAAACGTTTCCCACCAGACGGAGAGCTGATTCCTTACAAAAACACAGAAACCTACCAAACATTTCTAAAAAAATGCAAATATCTCAGAACAAGAAACAAGACAAAACTAATTTATTAGTAATTTACTTATTTAAAGTTCCTTATTTTAAAAGTCCTTCAATTGATTATTTGATGCTGATGAGTCAAAAGATTAAAAATCACAATGAAGTTTTATTGTACAACTTATACCAAAGTATAACATCATTTGATGCTCAACAAACTCATTTGATTTTATTTTTTATTTGTACATAATCTGACGAATTTTTATGTTGCAGTTCTCATAAAATTATGACTTTATTCTTGTAATACTACAAATTAATTCTCGTAATATTTTGTAGTTAAAAATGAAGTCTTAGCCTGGCTCTAACACTGTTATAGAGTTGCTCCGACTTCAAATTCCAATTAAATTGAAGCCGTGAAACATGTTTGTCAAACAAAATGGCCGCCCGCGGCGCTCTGACATCACTCTGATCTATGGGAACCCAGAGAGTGTTGGTGGAAAAAATCCTGTTGACTTGTTGCTCTGCAGTGGAAACCAGAGGAAAACATTTGGTGAGATTCTGCAACTGATGGCCGCTGCCTAACTGGCTTCCCAGGACATTTGAACCAGTAAACCCAGTTGGTTTAGATTGTGGAATCCGGTATGGGACTCCAGTAAGGCTGCCATCATCTTTCTTCTTCTTCAGCTGTACATCAAGAGGCTGGGTTCCTCCAGCAGACGGGACCGGAGGTCTCTGGGCAAACACCACCACCCGGGGGAGAAACACCGACTGGAGCAACACAAACTGGCAAACAGGAACCACTGGGTGGTGGAGGTCCATGGTCCCAAGACGGCCGCTGAGGTTACTGGTCTGCGTCTGTTCTCCCAGTACGAACTGGAGCTCACCGCCTTCAACAGCAAAGGGGAGAGCCCTCGCTCCTCGCCGACGCGTTTCAACACGCCAGAGGGAGGTGAGGCAACGTTTAGACGAGAGAATCTGTGTTCTAGTTCCGAGTGTAAATAGCTTAGTGTTTATTATTGGTAATAAGTTCATGTTTTTTGAAAAACAAGCTGTTTCAAAAACCTCCTGATTTAATCACACTGCGTCTTTTCCTGGCAACCGCAGCCAAGCTCAACCCGTTACCTAGCAACCCTGGTGGAGGTCCAGTTCCAGTTCCACTGCCAGATTATCTTAATGTGCACTAAAAATTAGAACAAAAATTCTTGGTCAGATTTTATGTTTTTTCAGTGACTTTCCATCCAGAAACCACTTGGTGCGTCCTTGTTGGTTGAGCAGGAGGCCCCACTTCTGCTTTTCTAAGATGCACTAATGTATGATTTCTCATCTGTTTTCAGGCATTTTCACAATAGTGTAAACGTTGGGTTGGAGGCGTGGCCAGCAGCAGCTTATTTGGATTTAAAACAGATTAAAATAAGCAGATTAAAATCTTATCAAGTGAAAAATGTCATGAACAAGAAATCATAACCGGTCATCTTTAAGTTATGGCGACAACTCAGAGGAGTTTGGGCTCATCGCTCAGTTTTCCAGGCTGACCAGCGATTTTTCTGCTCTCCTTCTTGGTGCGTTTGTCTTCACAGCTCCTGGTCCTCCTGCATCTCTGAGGTTTGAAAGCCCAACGGAAACCTCCCTGATTCTCCACTGGACTCCTCCGCATGAAGTCAACGGAGAACTTCAGGGCTACGAGGTCCAATATCAGCAAGGTAACATCTGAGTTTGGAAAAAGAGACTTTATTCAGGATGAGTTTATCTGACGTTGGGCCTGGTTTGCTTCATGTCAGAGGGAGGCAGCCAGATGGAGATCCAGATGATCAACGTTTTCAACGTAAACCAGGTCGAACTGAAGAATCTGGACCCAAACAGCTACTACCTGTTTAAGGTTATCGCACGCACCGCAGCAGGACAGGGTCCGCCCATCACACGGAGGGGCGCCACGCTGCTGGAAGGAGGTAAACGCACTGAACCCCCATTTTTTTCTCTTGACAGGATAAATGAATGTTATGTTTTGGCAAAAATTAAATGGTTCTATTGCACTTCTGTAGAATCGCAAACGTAAACGTCTCTCTGCTTCCTGCAGCTCCTCCCACAAACATCACCGTGGTTTCCAGTGTCACGGCGTTCAACCTGAGCTGGGTGCCTGAAGACCGCCACCGGAACCACGGCTTCCACATCCACTACCTCCGGAAGAGCGGTGAGCAGCAGGACCCGCCCAGATCCGCCTCGAGTTACACCAAATGTTTACGGTTTTAAAACCGTGGAAACAAGATGTGAAGCATGGGGCAGGCAGGGGGGAAGGACGCACTCCTCCAAATTGCACCCAGTTTCAGCCCTGCTGGTTGCTAGGAGACCAGCATCCTGCTCCCAACAAGCTCAAACAGTATTTACATACATGCTGGTGTTTAAATAACATTTAACAGTCGTTTTATTTCAATGTTTAATAAACAAACATTTTATTTCTATAATATATTTTTATTCTATTCTGCAGACTTCAGATACTTAACAGGCAAAAATACATCAGCAACTGCAGTTTCAGTAGCCATACAACTGCGCAAATTGGAATTATGAAAAAAAAAAATTAATGGAAAGACACCAATTTTGGTAAAAATAAATTTTTAAATTTTGATTTAAAGGTTTTTGCTCGGGTTTAGTTGGTTTGTTTGGTCAAATAAAAATTTGTTTATTTTGCGAAACTGCGATGGAAACACTTCTTTCGTGTCACAAGAGTCACATGATCAACAACCGGATGTTACTACTGGAGGAAACGACAAAGAAAACGACAGACAGGAAGTAGTTTTTTAATGACTTATCGCGTAAACAAACTGATTCACGTGGGATTTTAATTACATTTCTTATTTAATGGAAACATTACTATTGCGAAATTATATCCATATATATAAGCAGAATATCAACATTAGTAACAGTAACTTGTGTTGTTTCTCTTTGTGTGCAGCCGGCGGTCAGTGGGAGGAGTCAGAGCTGATCAACTCCACGCAGGGTTTCTATTCGCTGACGGGCCTCCAGCCAGGAACCGAGTACAGCCTGAGGATCCTGCACGACAACAACACGCACTGGCAGGAAATGCTGCGGACCGTCGGACCAGGTGCGTCCGCACAAACACAAACTGCCTGGACTGAATGTCGTTTACGTTCATAAAGACGTTATAAAGGTGAAACGTTTCTGCCTCAGTGCCGTCGGAAATGCCGGGCCGGTTTGCCACCCAGGGCTGGCTGATCGGACTCGTCAGCGCCATCGTGCTCCTCATCCTCATCCTCCTCATCCTCTGCCTCATTAAGCGCAGCCGGGGGGGGAAATACGCAGGTACGCCCAAACCGATGATCTGACGGGAAATACGACGTAAACACAAGGTGCTGATGTGGAAGAACGTTTTTCTCCTCACAGTGAAGGACAAAGAGAAAAAGGAGATCGACTTCGATCTTCAGAACAAGGATGAAACCTTCGGCGAGTACAGGTGAGTCACCGCCGACCGGAACCAATCAGAACCAACTGTCACTGATCAGATCAGGGATCAATAAAGAAATAGATGCAGATTCTTTGAACCTCCCAGTTTGAGCTCTGAACCGGAACAAACCTTTGTGGTAATTAATTATTTATTATAAATATTTGAAAATGAAATGGGTTGATAAACTCTAAATGTGTCAACCGATTAATTTAGAGCTTATTTACATCAAACTAGTAAATAAGTTAACAAGTTTCAGGTCTTATTTCACCATCAGTCAACAGCAGGAAGAGATTAATCGATTATTTGTGTAACAGCTATAAAAATGATATAGAAATCATTTTTCTACATGTGTTAGCATATAGCTTATTTTATTCAGTGTTATTTTAAATGTATTTGCTAGCTCGGTCCTCTTGGAGGCGCTAAGCAGCAGTTTGACTTGCATCTGCCTTGGGCCGGCTCTGGGAACAAAGAGGAGCCGCTGAATGTTGCGTTTTGTTTTCGCTCTCATGTCTTTCTTTCCTCCTCTCCTGCTTTTCCTGCAGATCTCTGGAGAGGTGAGGGAGTCGGCCTTCCTGTTGTCATGTGCTTCTTCGTTCTCACTGGCATAAAAATAAAACCTTTCTGGTCTTAAATCTGATAAATATCTCAACAGATTATTTCAGATGGTTAAAGAAAACGTTGATGCTTGCTTATCATGTCCGCCTCATTTTCAACATCTTTCACTGCTTTCTGGGAATCGGATGCTTTTCTCTCCCGAACCAGTTTATAAAACCAGTAAAAAATCAGATAAAATAGCGCTGAGTCATGCTTTCATCTTTCCTGCAACCTCACCTGGATGCTTCCTGCTCGGCATCAAACTGCTTCCTGAAGCCGTTTTTGTTTCCGTTGCAACCGTCTAGTTTCACTTTTAAAGGCTGAGAAATTTTTCACTGCTGGAGGAAATTAAACTCGTTCTCACTCTGAAAGTGCAAAGGATTTAGCAGCCACACGAATCTCTGCTGTTCTAGTTTTTCATGTTTCCATGAGGAAATGAGAAATTTAAAAACGTCTCAGAGACGATACAGATTTAGATTCTGTTCAATCTGGACCCGTTCTCCTGAGAGGCCAAACCTTCTGATCTGATCCACTTTGGGAAATGCTGCTCCTAAAGTTACAAAACATTTACAGCTGTAATCTGGATTATTTAGTCTGTTGGAGAAAAACAAATTAAAATATCACTGTTTCAAACTAAACATTTAGATCCAAAGTAGTTAGTGAGCTAATTATTTAGCTTTGTAACTATGATAAATATTAGATTAAGAAGCTAATTAGCTAATGAATATTTAGCTTCATTAGTAAGCTAAATATTTAGTTCCAAATTTAATATTTAGTTCCAAATTAGTTAGCAAGCTAAACAATTAGCTTTAAAGTTAGCTAGCATACTTAATAACGAGCTTCAAGCTAAATATTTAGCTCAAAACTAGATACCAAGCTAAACAATTAGCTTCAATCTAGTTAGTGAACTAAATATTTTGTTTCAAATGAAGTATTTCAAAACTAGTTAGCAAGCTAAATATTTAGTTCTTAACTAAATATTTATCTCCACATGTTACCAACCTCAGTAATTGACTTCAAACTAAACATTTAGTTTGAAGCTACATATTTATTTTGCTAACTAAACATTGAGTTTACTAACTCAGTGTTTATCTCCAAACTAAATGTTTATCTCTGAATTAACTAAATATGTAGTTTGTGAGCTAAATAGCTTGGAAATAAAAAATAGTTTGAAACTGTGACACTTATAATATGAATGAATGAATGAATGACTAAACTCCTTTTTTTCTGACTAATTGTCACAAGACATTATTGCTGTAAATGTTTGTAGCTTCACAATCTGCATCCCTCCTTCCTGTGGGTTCATAACCAGAGAGATTAGATCTTTGTAACTAAGCCAGCGGTTCTGACCCAGTCGGTTCCTCTGGTCCCACAGAACCATAAAGTTTGAAAAACACAACATTTGTGTTGCTGCAGAATCATTTGTCTCAGACTGGAAACGACTTTCTGAGCTGCTGCAGCCTTTAAAGCCGACGTCTGATTTCTGTTTTTGTTTAAGCTTTTTATGGCTTTTTGTTTAAATCCGTCACTTTTTGTTCTACATCCCTTCGGTTCCTCAGATTATAGCAGATTATTACGATCCGTTTCAAATATATTCACACCTCTTGACCTTTCTAACATTTTGATGCATCAAAGCCACAAACTGATTGTGTTTTCAACATAAAGTGGAGCCAAAATATTTTACAAATGAAAATCTGAAATGTGTGACATGCAGTCAAAGGTAAAGGTAATTTTATTTATTTCGCACATTTTCAGCAACAAACCCCCTTCACTCCAAAACCCCTCAATAAAATCCAGTGCAGTGAACTGCTCTAGAGGTCAGCCACCTTATGACCTCTAAAGCCATAAGGTTCAGAGGTCATAAGGTCTGGTGGTCTTTGGCTAAAGACCACGAGCCATTTCTCCTGCTAGCGCTATGCTAGCACGTTAGCTTTGGTTGTTTTTACCCAAAATGCCCTGCGTTGTAGTCCACTTCCTGCTATTGGAGAGGTCTCTGGTCTGCTTGGTGTTCACATGTGCATTTGAACCAAACCAGAGTTCACTTCAGCTGAACCCAGACTGCAGCCGGATCAGAGTTAGCTTGCGCGTTCACACATACCCAAACAAACTGGACTTTCTAAAATGGACTGGAGTTGATTAAAGTGACTAAACACGACTTTCAAAGAGAACTGCAGCTCTAACCTCAATAAAAGATGGACCTAGAAAGTACTGAGGGCTAAATACAGGTGCACACCACACTTTTCAGATTTACATTTGTAAAAACAATTTAAATAATTCTTTAATTTTCTTTAACTGTTTCCATTACTTTCTGTCCCACAGAACTGAAAAAGTAAAACTAAAAGTTTGTGGTCGTGACAAAATGTGAAAAAGTTGAAATCTGTTTCTAACGCCGCCGTCACCAACCGCTGCTCCCGCTCTGCTTCCCCGCAGCGACGGCGACGAGAAGCGCTCGGACAGCCAGCGGTCCCTGTGCGATGACAGCAAGCTGGGGAGCGAGGACTCGCTGGCCGAGTACGGCGACAGCGTGGACATCCAGTTCAACGAGGACGGCTCCTTCATCGGCCAGTACAGCGGCCGCTCCGCCGCCGCCGCCGCGCCGCACGGCAGCTCCGGTCCGGCCTCCCCGCTCAACCCGGCGCCGCCGCCGCCGCCCTTCGCTCCCTCCATGTCCGGCATCCTGAACCGGCCCGGATAGATCCAGAACCAGAACCGCCCACATGTGCATGCCTGCAGCAGAACGGCGAGACGGACCCGAGTCCACTTCCTGATTCCGACATCCACAGGAAGTTTGACTCGCCGTGTTTACAGCTTTTAATGCAAAACTGCTAACTGTAAGAAAAATGAACAAATTTGGCTCCTTTAGAGAAACAAATATATCTTTATTAAATTAATTCCACTGATTCTGCAGTAAGTTACTCTTTACTGTTCAACTTTGCAAAAACACAAAACAATACCAAGAGTTTAAAGTCCAGTCTGCAGTTCAGGTACATTAATACACTAAATTAAGACAAAACTCATTTTAAATCATCAGCAAGTTTAGAAACTTATTTTAAGTAAATAATTCATTAATATTGATGAAAAAGTTCTAGTTCCAAGTAAATTGAACCAGTATTTTTTCATATTAAGGAATTACTTTGTTAAAATGAGCTTCAAATCAACTTATTTTTATGTTAGTTTTGTCTTAATTAAAGCGTATTAATCTATTTGCACCACAGCTGGACCATGAACACTTGGTATTGTTTTGTGTTTTTGCAGTGAATCTTCACTGCCGTATTTTTAACCGCTGCTGTAAAGCTTGGAGTTAGCAGCTTTGTACTGTTGAGCTCAGAATCATATTATTATCGCTCTGTCAGAATATAACAGCTTCAAATTTCTCCTTAAAAAGCGAAAACAGGCGCAGCTGGGAGCATAACAGGACAAATATGATGCATTTAGCTGAATTTCATCCATTTTTACTCAAACATCGTCACTTTTTTCATGGAAACATTTAACTTCTTCATGGCGAACTGGGAACGATGCAGACTTCGGTTCTGAGAGGATAAATCGGTACTAACCTGCTTCTCTGTGCAGCTTCAGTGCGCCACTAAACCATGTAATCAGAATAAAGTATAAATCCTACAATATGTTTAATTTCACACATTTTCAACGTGCCTCTCAGTTTTTAAAGGGAAAAGTTCAACTGAACTGTAATAAAGGTAGTTAGTCCCTTTGGCCACCAGATGGCGCCGGTTTTAACTGACTGCAGTGATTTTTAGTTGCAAAAAGCTCGCAGCTTCCTGTGGAGAGGCGGGAAAATTATTATGCAGGCAGAAAGAGAATCTCACGTTTTCCTTCTCTGAATGTAAATAAAACCTTAAGATTGTCTCTTTTGTTACTTTATACAGCTTGTTTTATAAAATAACCAAATTGTTTTTATTATCTACTGACGTGTTTGATTTTGAGCGTTTGTAACGTCCAGTCCTCCCACCCACTGTCTGCTGCTGACCTTTCCCCTCGTGTCACTTAGTAGCTCCAGATCCTGTAGAGAAGAAAATTAGGAAATTCAACCCTCTTCCTGTTTCCTGTAGAGCTTAGAGACGCAGCAGAAATACAGATTATTAAATGTGACGTTCAAACGGAGCCGGGCTAGAAAAATGGAGTAAATGTCTGACAAAAACACTCAGGAACTTTCAGATTAATCTCAAATCTGAGTCAAAAATGTCTACAAAAAACTACAAAATTAAACAAGAAAATTTTTTACTTTGAGAAAAGCGAATGTTAAATTTTGAGATTAATCGCAGAAATTTTTGAGAAAAGCTGAAATTTCTGAGATTGAAAAGTCAGAAACTTGATAGAAAAAAACTGATATTTTTAGATTAATCTTAGAAAAATTCTAGACAAAAAACAAGAAAATTTCTGAGTTTCAAACGTCCAAAATTTTTGCTGTTTGAAACTGAGAATAAAAATTTCTAGAAAATGTCTGAGATTAACCTCAAATTTTGTTTTCCATCAAGTTTTTGACTTTTGAAGCTCACAAATTTCCTTGTTTTTTCTGAAATCTTTATGGGAAATGTCTGAGTTTCATAAGTTGTAAATTTTAGTCTTGTTTTGTTTTTATAGAAACTTTCTGAGATTTTTGGACGGAAATTTACTCCTTTCTTTTTGTTTCTCCGATGGTCTTTGGACCCGGAGCAGAGAGTTTTAACGGACTTCCCTGAGGTTTGAAGATGTTCTGTGATGAAGCTGCTCAGATGTTCCGGCTCTCTTGGTTCCGCCCAGAACCAGCCGGAACCGGGAACCCTCAGCGGGACTCGGACCGGACCGGGCCGGACGGAGAGGAAACTCGACGGCAGGAGGAGAAATGGCTGCAATACTGAGATGTGCTACTAACTCGCTTGTTGCATTGTGCGCTGTATGTAAGCTGGCCAACTAACCTCAGACTGTCAACCAATAATAAACATGGCAACGCATTTACTGAACAACGGCTCCGGGTTCTGTTTGACAGCGAACCACAGCGCCGCCCTACAGACGGAAAACAGGAGTACATTTATTGCAAAAAGCTAATTGAACATTTTCAACTTTAGAGCTGATTTAAAAGTCATAAAGTCAAAGAATTTATGACTTTTCACATTCAGAAATTTTCAAGTTTTTGTAGAACTTTTTTTTTATTACTAGAACTGAGATTTTTCTAGAATATTAATAAAAACGTTCTGAGTTATTTCTGCAAATTTATTTATGCTTCATACTCAAAAAACAGAACATTTCCAAGATCAGTCGTAACATTTGTGGGGGTTTTTGCTCTGCTTACGAAGAAATCTTCACGGGATTTTAGAGCTTTCGTGACTAATCTTGAAAAGTTCAGGGTTTTGTTTTATGTTTTTGTTTTTTTGAGCTCGGAAAACAAAATTTCCGATCACACATCACACATTTTGAGATTAATCTCAGAAAATCAAGATTTTCTGAGATTAATCTCAAAATGTGTGATTTTTTAAAATTTTTTTTCTTAAAATTTTTGACTGTTGGAACTGAAATTTCCAAGCTCTTTCCCACAAATATATTTACGTTTCATAATCAGAAATTTTGATTTTTCTAGAAAATTTTTAATATTGATCTCAAAATTTAAAAAAATTTTCCCCGAAATTTTTTATTTCATGGAAAACAAAAAAATATTTTTTTTCTAGAAAATGTCTGACATTTATCAAATTGTTTTTGTTTTTCTAAATTTTGACTTGAAACTCAGACATTTCCCGTTTTCTAGAAAACATCTCTGATAAATCCAAAAAGATCAGTTTATTTCCATTTCATACTCAGAAATCTTTAATTTGTCTAGAAAATTAAGTTTTTTCCCTGCAAATTTTGACTTTTTGAACTGAAATTTTTAAATTTATTAACATTAATCTCAACATTTCTCACTCTTTTCTTTCCTTGTTCGATTCTTGAAACTCAGAAATTTTAAAGTGTTTTCTAGAAAATTTCTGAGCTGAATCTCCAAATCTGAGGGATTTTGGCAGAAAGTTGTTATTTTTTGCAGTGGGTCGTGATGACGCGGTTCCTGGAGGAGGAGGAGGATCTGGAGGCTCCAGACCTTCAGCAGCAGGATGAGGATGAGGATGAGGATGAGGAGGACATTCCGGTAGGACAGTCGGTCCCTGGACGGGTCGCTGTTCCCGTGGCCGTGGAGTGGGCGGGCCCACGGCCAGCGTTCTGCTCGGGGCTCACATGGTGTCAGAACTGACGGCGCAGGACGGAACCGAGACCCGGAAGGATGCTCCGCTTCCAGCGTCCGCACGGTAATCAGCGTTTGTTTTCATTCATCCATTTATTCATTCATTCATTGAGAGGTGAAATCCTCCGCGCGCGACCTTGTGTCTGATCAAAGATCCTCTATTGAGCTGAAGATGCTCGGCTCTTTCTTTGTTTGTTATTTGGAGTCTCGAGTTGTTTCAACCCGCGGCGCGTGCGTGGCAGCCAGGCGCATGCGCGCGATGACAGTCCAGGGTCTGATGCCATCATGAAGGAACCGAGGGTCATTGCATAAACCAGGCGCTCCGCAGCGCCCCCACGTGGAGGAACAACAACAAGCCGCTTTAAAATCCCCAGAGAAGAAGAAGAAAAAGAAGAAGAAAAAGAAGCAGCTCTGTAAAGTCTTCATCGTGTCCAATTAAAATATTTAGCTCCAAACTAAATATTTAGTTATGCAACTAATTATTTAGTTTACAACCCAAATATTTAGAGTGCAAACTAACTACAAACTGAACATTTAGCTCTGAGTTTCTAACTATTTAGCTAATATGCAAATTCACTTTTGCAAAAAGACAAAAACTGTTCAGTCAGAAACAGCCAAACAGTTTTTCTTCTGCTCATCCGTTTAGATTAGTTCCTGATCCCAGTAAGAATATTATATTTTTGTACAGTTTTGGTTGAATTACTGCACTGAGTGTTATTCTTCCAGCAAATGGCCTTTTTTCTCAGTCTGTCAATGATTAATCGATTACTGGATTAGTTGGTTGTTATTTCAATAAGTGATTAATCACGATTAATCGATTCAGCCTTCAATTCAAAAAGCAGGTGGAGCTTCCTGCTGTCGGCCCGTCAGGATTCCCACAGAACGTCCACTTCCTGTATTCCAGGTCAAAGTGTAGCGTTGTGCTGACAAACAGACGAACCGACCAATCACAGCGAAGCAAACAGGTAGCTCCGCCCACATTGTGAGAAAGTTCAAACTGCACATTTAACTGGGAAGCTCCCTGCTGTTACACACACACCGACTCTGAGACAACGCCAAGACACACACACACACACACACAGCTGAGTCATGGCCCAGAACCAAGCGACGCTCACCAGAACCCCCCTGGAGAAAACCTGGGTTCCCTGGATGGGAAGCAGACTGAGCAAACGCAGAGGCTGTGAGTAGACAGAACCAGCGGTTCTGGTTCTGACCCGGTGGGTTTCTGTGCTCCTGTTTTTGAGGAGTGTGAGACTTTAAGCTGACTGAGTTTGGATGGTTTCTCATTTTGGAAACATGGAGAAGTTCTGAAGGCCGTTCACCCCAAAGGGTCACTGGGGTCATCGCGTTCTGATCCGATATTGAAGCTGCAGTTTGTAGCAAAACAAAAAGTTTTCACATGTTTATTCAAGCTGTCACCATGTGAAGATAGTTTAACATGAGACAGATAATCTGTGAAAAGATGGCTCTCCTCCCTGAGCTGCTGCAGCTGAAACGCTTCAAAAACAACCAATCAGAGCCGGGAGGCGGGGCTGAGCGCTGCCAGTCAAGCTCATGGACTTGCTGCTAAATGTGCTAATGGCGGAGAAACAACTCACCGTTACAGGAAAACTGATTATCCGTCATCATAAGTGGCTATGCTAATTAGCCTTAGCATTCACAGCAGGCCATGCTAGCTAGCCTAGCATTCACAGCAGGCCATGCTAGCTAGCCTAGCATTCACAACATGCCATGTTAGCTAGCCTAGCATTCACAGCAGGCCATGCTAGCTTGCCTAGCATTCACAACAGGCCATGTTAGCTAGCCTAGCATTCACAGCAGGGCATGCTAGCCTAGCCTTCACAGCAGGCCATGCTAGCTAGCTTAGCATTCACAGCAGGCCATGCTAGCTTGCCTAGCATTCATAACAGGCCATGTTAGCTAGCCTAGCATTCACAGCAGGCCATGCTAGCTAGCCTAGCATTCACAGCAGGCCATGCTAGCTAGCCTAGCATTCACAGCAGGCCATGTTAACTGATTTAGTTAATTATTTCAGCCGTACTTTGGGATGGATTCTTGATAAAATGCTTGTCATGATTAGTAACCATAGCAACAGACCGTCTCTTCCATCAACGATAATCTGAAATCGTTGGCAGCTGGACGACCTTCAACCCCTGAACTCGTTTAATTTCCCTTTGCGATCAATAAAGTTTCTTCTTCTTTTCTGGTTTGTTGTGTTTCAGCTTCGGTTCCCCAGTTCACCAATTCCCCGACCGTGATCGTGATGGTCGGCCTGCCGGCTCGGGGCAAAACCTACATCTCCAAGAAGCTCACCAGGTACCTGAACTGGATCGGGGTGTCGACCAAAGGTATCATCGCCCTGCCGGGGGTCCAACTGGGTTTTACTGCTTTCAGCTGAAGCGCTTCCCTTCATCCTTAATTATGACCTTTGACCCCTGATGTTTGTCATCGGGTTGGCATTACAGCTGGCAGAAGGAGAACATTTTCAAGTTTTTGGAAATTTTCTGAATTTCAAAAGTTGAAAATGTTCAACCTTTCAGGTTTCCAAATGTTTTCAAGAAACTTCCTGAAATTAATCTGAAAATGTTTGAATCTTTTCGTGCAGATTTTTGACGTCTGAAACTCAGGAGTATTTTGTTGGAAATTTCATTTTTTTTTCTCCATTTTTTTCTTAGCAAATTTATAGGATTAATCTGAAAGTCTGAGGTTTTTCTTGGAAATTTTAGATTTTTGGAAATCAGAAATTTCAGTTTTTTCTATTACATTTCTGAAATTAACCTTAAAGAGTTTTGAGTTTTTCACACATATCTTCAACTTACGAAACTTAGAAAAATTGTTATATAAAATTTTTGATATTAATCTAAATTTTTTGTAGTTTTTTCTTGTGAATTTTTTATGTTTTTCTTTATTGAATAATTTAGCAGCATAAATGGTTTTGAATTCTTTTGTCGATATTGTTTTCAATTGAAGTGCAATTAATTGATTACAGATTCTGATTTGATTAAACATGTTAAGTATTAAAATGTGAACAATTATTGTTTGTTTTGTAGTGTTTAATGTGGGCCAGTACAGAAGAGAAGCAACCCGCTCCTACAACAGCTACGAGTTTTTTAAACCCGACAACGCAGAAGCCATGAAGATACGGAAGTACGAGCAGAAACAGATTAAAGAAAATATTTCGCTGAGATTTAATAAAATCTTCAGTTTGGAGGATTCAGCTGGAAATCCCACATTTATCTGAAAGTTTCATCGATATTTAATTTCCTTTTGTTCTTTGTTTTTATATTGTTTTTAATGTTTTGTGTTTTCTTGCAGCGCCTGTGTGAAAACGGCCCTGCAGGATGTGTGTGACTACCTGACCACATACCAAGGTCAGGTCGCGGTGAGTTCAGGTCAAAGGTCATCCAAAGAGCGATTTACAGAGACAGAATATGGAGGAAGTTCACCTGAAACTGATCGTAATAATTGAATCATCAGACATCCTTCTGGTTAATGGATGATTGATGTTTATTAATGTTGATATTGAAAACATTTTTATTATTGGTAAAACCCTGATTTTGTTCTGCCAGGTTTTCGATGCCACCAACACGACGCCGGAGCGCAGAGAGGTCATCCTCAGCTTCGGCAAAGAAAATGGTTACAAAGTTGGTTTTTAATTTGCTTTCCTGCTGTGAAACGTAGAAATGAGTCAGAAACACGGAGCTGCAGTTTCCATCTTCTTCTGCTTCAGGTTTTCTTTGTGGAGTCGATTTGCGACGATCCTGAAATCATTGCTGAGAATATTAAAGTAAGTTCCTGTGATAAACCATAATATTGTTGTAAATCATAATGTTGTGATAATGACTAAAAAATAACAATTGAAATGTGATTTATTTCACTAAACTGCAGACAGTGACCGTATTTAATCATATTTTTGAATTTCCTGTTATTCATTGATGCTCTTGTTGAACAATCAATGTCAATGTCAAATTTATTTATCTAGCACTTTAAAAACAGGTATAAAACTGCACCAAAGTTCTGCACAAAAACAAAAACAAGTTGATAAAAACAGAGAATCAAACGTTGCTTCAATTAAAAGCCAAAGAATAAAAATGAGTTTTACGAAGCGATTTAAAATGTTCCAGGCTGTTAGCAGATCTAACCTGGAAAGGTAAATTCTTCCATAGATTAGGAGCAACAACAGAAAAAGCCCGATCTCCTTTCCTCTTTAGTCGGGTCCGAGGAACTGTAAGCTGATTGTTTGATCGTAGGGTTCTGGACACAGACTGGAATTTTAAAAGGTCCTGAAGATAACGAGGAGCTAACCCATTTAAAACTTTAAAAGTCAATAAAAGAATCTTAAAATCTATTCGATAAAAGACGGGCAGCCAGTGTAAACTGGCCAGTATTGGCCTTATATGGTCACACTTCCTGGTTCCTGTAATAAGCCGCGCCGCTGCGTTCTGGATCATTTGAAGTCGATGCATCTGTGATTTATCCAGGCCACCATATAAAGAATTGCAATAATCCAACGAGTTGTAATGAAGGCATGGATAAGTCCTTCAAAGTCCTTAAAACAAAAATAAGATTTGATTTTTGCTAAAATCCGTAGGTGATAAAAACTTGATTTAACGACAGAACTAACTTGTTTATGGAGTTTTAAACAGCTATCAAAAGTAAAGCCAGGATTCCTGGCTCAGGTCTCACAAAGCCGAGCTCAGGAACCGAGAATCAGATCTGGTTTTTAATGTAAAGACTTTGACCAAATAATATAACTTGAGTTTTACTTTGAGGTGAAGAAAGTTTTGTTCCATCCAAGATTTAACTTCAGCTAAACAATCTGTCAACAGCTGAAGAGATTCATTTTTTCCATTCTGTAGTTTAAGGGGCATATAAATCTGGACGTCATCTGCAAAGCAATGAAAGGAAACATTAAATGTATGGAAAATCTGACCAAGAGGCAGTAAATATAAAATGAACAAAATGGGACCTAAAATTGAGCCTTGGGGGACGCCGTACTTTAAAGGTTTGGCCCCAGAACAGCATTGGTCCAGATGCACTGAGCAAGTTCTGTTTTCTAAATAAGATTGAAACCATTCAAATACGGGGCCTCTCAGGCCAACACAATGTTTCAATCTGTACAAGAGAATCTGATGACCTACAGTGTCAAATGCAGCACTCAGATCTAAGAGTAATAAAACTGCAACATTGCCTGAATCAACTGTTAAAGATCATTATACACTCGAAGCAAAGCTGTTAAATGAACAGCTGTTAAAAAAACATTTAATGTTAAATGGAATTAATCAATCAAGTCCAAAAAGTCCTTCACCAGAGATTTATCTGGACAGCATACATGTATATTAAAATCACCTACAATTAAGATCTGATCATATTCTAAAGCCATAAGTTCTGAGAATTAGTGAATAAAGTCCTTGTTGAACCTTGGTGGTCAGTAGACCACCACACACAGATGGTTCAGTTAGTTTCACTTCAAACACTTGGAGCTCAAAACTGGAAAATGAATTTATGGATGATTGTTGACAGTGGAAACTGGATTTAAAAACTGTAGCCAGGCCTCCACCTTTGCCAGTGAACCGGGGAGTATTTATAAAAGCACAGCTCTGAGGTAGAAGTTCAGAGAACGGAAACAACTGACCTTCTTGTAGCCAAGTTTCTGTGATGAGTAAAAAATCCAGATCCCGAGAAGTAAACAGATCGTGTAGCATGAAGGTCTTGTTAGCTAAAGACCTAGCATTTAGCAAAGCCAAGCAGATGGTTGATGGTGCAGCTGCACAAGTTGAAGACGAAACATAGTTCAGTCGCTTGAGGTTTCCATAATCCACATTCCTCTCTTGATCCCGAAACCGTCGATGATACAAAAACTCCACCGCGTCCATCCGAGAGTTGCAGATCCCCGGAACAACGGGACAAATCCAGCGGTGTCCCACATTCAGGACACGAGGACACCATCCAAGTCGAGGAGAGCCGCCTCGACGGCGAACAAATGCCAAATAGGCTTTAATCCTCACCGCCAGTCGTTTACCACGTGTTCGACGGAAGCGCCTTTCCGGAATCAGATGTCGTCGTCGTCTCGGCAGCTCGGTAGGATGTCAGGGAGGAACTGGAAGCCTCGGTTTCTCGGACCCGAACCAAACCGCAGATCCACCGCAATTCCAATGTCCAGAAGTGTCTGACGGTCGTAAACAACCAAGGCACCAGAACCAAACAGCACAAATTTACAAATAAAGCAAAAAGGGCAAAAACAACAGAGCAAAGAGAGCGAGTCTGACGGCCTGCCGAACACACTGGCGCCATCTTGAAACTCTCAATCAGTGAAAAGCAAAAGCAGATTTGATTTTTATTTCATATTATTCATTTGAATTCGTCAAAATCAGAATTATAAATTGTTCACAGTAGTTAAAATATGCGATAAATGCCCACTCCCATTTATTAGTCATATAAAGACTAATAAAGCTTAATTTATTTAAATATCCAAATTAAAACAAGCAAAAATGAAAAAGAATAAAAACCACAGACAACCAGAACCATAAATAAAATAGATTATGAAGTTTGTAACTGAAAGGATTAAACTTCAGATGGGAACTTATTGAGCTAATTTTCATTTATCAGGTGATGAACTGATTATTTACTGACCGGCTGAAACAAACACTGAAACGAGACTTTTCTGTTGGTCAACAGCAAGTGAAGCTTTCGAGCCCCGATTACGTCGACTGTGACAAAGAGGAAGCTGTTGCAGATTTCCTGAAGAGGATCGAGTGTTACAAGATGACCTATGTTCCCCTGGACGACAGCAAGGACCGGTAACCGATACCGATACGATACCGATACCGCTAGCTAAACATTCAGCATCAGGCTAAACATTCAGCTCCTTAAATAGCTTGAAGTTAAATATTTAGAGGATAAATATTTATAATAATAGCTTCAATAAATTTTAACTGAAGCTTAACATTTAGATGCTAACTATTTAGCTTACTAACAAAATATTTAGGTTAGTTAGCAAGCTAATTATTTAGTTGTGAAACTAAATATTTAGCTGGTAAACTAAATCTGCAATCTGAATATTTAACGAGCGTAGAGCTAAATGTCTAACTTGGAGCTAAATATAAAGCTGTACGACAATTTATTTAGTTAGTAAACTACAGATCTGTATATTAATATTAATCTATATATTAATTATATATACAGATCTATATTATTATAGATCTGTAGTGTATATTATACTTAGTTGTAAACTATATATGTAGCTTGCTAATTAAATATTTAGTTTAAACATTTAAGATTAATGAATAATGTTGTAAAAATATTAGCTTAAAAGATTAACCTCCATTTTTTTCTCTAATGCTAAATAATCCAGATTATAGATGTAAATGTTTTACTGCATTTTGCTCCATATTAAAGGCTAAATGATGTAAACGAGCTGCGTGTGTTTAGTTACTGCTGGTCTCCCGTTTCTCTCCGCAGGAGTTTATCGTACATTAAGATCTTTGATGTGGGCAGCCGGTACCTGGTGAACCGGGTCCAGGACCACATTCAGAGCCGGATCGTCTACTACCTCATGAACATCCACGTCACGCCCAGATCCATCTACCTGTCCCGGCACGGCGAGAGCGAGCTCAACCTGGTGGGGCGCATCGGGGGAGACTCCGGCCTGTCCCACCGGGGGGCAAAGGTCAGCCAGCTGCATCAGGCCACTCAGCATTTTACCAAACAAAACAGAACCGGAGTCCAAATTTAGGAAGATCAGTTTGAGACGAAAGCTCAGGTCAAAGGTGAATCCTGTCATGCAGAGTGCTGGATGTTGATGTTTATGTTTGCAGCGGCTGCAGCAGCGGCAGCGGCAGCAGCGGCGGCGGCGGCGGCTGCAGCGGCAGCTGCAGCAGCAGCGGCAGCGGCGGCAGCTGCAGCACTCCCAGCTTCACTGCAGAGCAAAGTCCAGTGATAACAAAATCACTCAGACAGCAAAACAAACAAACATCCATCAATAATCAATAAAAAACACATGCTGGTAGAAAACTGATAAGAGCTCTTTAAATTATTAGATAGATTACAACAGATTATAACAGATTAGAATAAATTATAATCAGCCTTTACTCAGGTATCGAATGTATTTAGTTTATAAACAACTAAATATGTAGCTCCAAACTAAATGTTTAGTTTACCAACACAATTTTGAGTTGTTAAATAGATATTTAACTAAATACTTAGCTATTTTAACAACTAAATATTTAGTTTACCAGCTACATTTTAATTTAGTAAATAAATATTTAACTGAATATTTGGCTGTGAATGTAAATATTTAGTTCCTAAGCTAATATTTAGTTGCTAAACTAAATATTAGGAACTAAATATTTAGTTTACAATGTAAATATTTAACTTACCAATTACTTATGTACCTCCATACTAAGTAGTTAGTATCCCAACCAAATTTTTCGTTGGTAAGTAAAAAATAGTAACTAAATGCATATTTAGCTAGGAAGAGAAACATTTAGTTGCTAAATGAAATGTTTAGTTTTAGTTTCTGTGCTTGTCTCAGTTCGCCGCCGCGCTGGGCGCCTACATGCGCGGCCAGAACCTCAGCGACCTGAAGGTTTGGACCAGCCACATGAAGAGAACCATCCAGACCGCCGAGGCGCTGCGGGTCCAGTACGAGCAGTGGAAGGCGCTGAACGAGATCGACGCTGTGAGCCACAAACCGCATTTCATACGCACGCTTCAAGCTCTGATGTGATTCCTGCGGCTCGTTTCCATGACAACCTCACACTAAAATACCATTTACAAAACATTCATGTTTTCATTCTCCGATCAGGGAGTTTGTGAGGAAATGACTTATGAGGAGATCCAGGAGCATTACCCAGAGGAGTTCGCTCTGAGGGATCAGGACAAATATCGGTACCGGTACCCCAAAGGAGAGGTGAGTCTGAACCAAAACGTCTCCCAGGTTTCACAGATCCAGAGTAAAGAAGTTTGTGCTGACAAATCGCAGCAGGAAAGACGGAGAAGCAACTGATGCTGGAAGAGTTAAAGGAAGGAAAAACATCTGCGACATTTAGGATCATTAAAAAACAATTCAACGAAACGATGAGTAACTTAATTAGTTTCTGCAAGTAGTGAAGGACAAAATAAAACGGAAGAAAAACATTAAAACAGAAAAAATGGGACAGAAATAGAAAAATTTGAAAAAGCAAAAAGGTGGAAAAATTTAAAAATCCCATATTAGTTTCACATCTACTCTACAAATTTATAGATTAGTTTCCATTCATAGACTAATGAATGACATGAATGTCTATTAATGTCAAAGGTTTGTTTTAATAAATTCTGATTTTAATGTTTTCATATTCCAGAGCAGAAATTTGCTCCTTATATATCAGGACCACTGTTATTTAAGGAAACCGATCCAGTGTTTCATTAACTCACTGTATACTAATCCTGTACGGAATGACAATAGTGTCAAAAATAAAAAAAAAAAAAAAAAGACTTTAAGTCTGAAGTCCCTGAACTGGAGTTGCAGCAATGAGAACGTTGATCATTGGTGTGTTTAACCCTGGAAATCCGACCTGGATCAGGTGACTGTTTGACCTTTGCCCTCCAGTCGTACGAGGACCTGGTCCAGCGTCTGGAGCCCGTCATCATGGAGCTGGAGAGGCAGGAGAACGTGCTGGTCATCTGTCACCAGGCAGTTATGAGATGTCTGATGGCCTACTTCCTGGACAAGAGTGCAAGTGAGAAAAAAACATCTTTATTTTACCAAAAATATTCCAGACGCTGCGTTTCCATCAGCCATAAAACTGCACAAAGGAAAGTTATGAAAATAAATGAGATTAAAGCTGCAGTACGTAACTTTTATCAAGTATGTGTTCTGGACATTTGTGTTAAATCTGTCAGTTTATGAGACAGATAATCATCCTCCTTGACCTGTTGCTACGTCGGAGGAAATGAACCAAAAACAACCAATCAGAGCCAGGAGGCGGGGCTTAGCGCTGTCAATCAAGCTGATGTACACCCTGATATATGTGCTAATGGTGAAGAAACAACTTTCCATGACAGAAAAATTGTTTATTTGCCATAATTGGTGGCTATGTTAACTAGCTTAGCGTTCACAACATGCTATGCTAGCTGCAGCGTAGCAGCAACCAAGCTAACTCCTGGCTCTGATTGGTTGCTTCTAATTGGCAGTGGGAGAAACCAGAGGAGCTCACAGATTATTATACCAAACTATGACAACATGGTGAGTTTCAACAAATGTATAAAAAACATTTTTAATCAGATTTTTGCTGCAGCTTTTAATGGAAACACTGAAACATTTTTTAATAAATAGTTTTAGGAATGGGATGAGGTGGTTTTTCAACCGTACCAAAAAAAAAAAATTAGCATCACAAGAGTTACGTGATCAACAACCAGATGTTACTACTGATGGAAATGAAAAAGAAAAGATGAGGGTGGAAGGATGACGGTTGGTCCATCAGAGCTCTCACAGCGTCACATGAAACGTTCTGTCGTTCCAACGTGTCGAATCCAAACCTCTTCTGGAAAATGGTCGACTACATTTTCCCCAAAATGCCCACAAACGTAGCCACGCCCAAGTAGGCGGGGCTCGTTGTCTACGGAAAGCCATCCAGCTCAAATTCAACACGTACACAACACACAGCCAGCGTGTCACATATTGGAGCAGGATGGCTTCCCGTATCGGTCCAATAAATCTGATGTAACTGTTTACATCTGTCACTGCCATGATTAATAAATAATCCTTTATTTATTTACTGCACATTTATTAGTGCAGATTTGAATGGAAACGCAGCTGGTGTGTTTCTGCTGCAGTAACTCCTGTTTGTCCCAGGTGAGCTGCCGTACCTGAAGTGTCCTCTGCACACCGTCCTGAAGCTCACGCCGGTCGCCTACGGTGCGTCCCTGCTGCCGTTGTTCCTGATAAGTCGGCCGTTTTATCAGCCTCAGCTGCTCTGGGTCTGAATCTGCTGTTTGCCTGAGACGAATTTCACCATTTCTGTTTTGTTTCCCTCAGGGTGTAAAGTTGAGTCGGTGTTTCTCAACATTGAAGCTGTGAACACACACAGAGACCGGCCGGAGGTAAAGTCCCTGCAGTGTGTTGGTTTACTGCGGCTTAGACGGCGATAACAGAAACAGATGAAGATTTTCAGACCTCCATGGTGATCTGATGAAAAGACTCATGATTTTAGAGTAAATGCACAATTATATGTTCAATGGAAATGAAACTACTGGATTTGTTTCCACAATAAAATGTTTTCATCAAAAAAAAAAAAAATACAATCAAAAATCACCTGAGGAAATACCTGAGTAGTTTTCAAAAGATTTTCACTATGAGGAAAAGCGTTTTGTGATTCTGCGATTGGAGAAATTCACCAAAAAAAATCAAATCCCTGCATTTATTTATTACTTATTAAGGCATAATTATACATTTATTGCAGCTTTCCTGCAAAAAATTGGCTTGTGATGCTAAATCCTACCTGCAGGTGGCAGTATTCCTGACTTTTACCTTGATGCCTCATGTTAAGTTTTAGTCTGTTATTGATACAGCAAGTGAAAAAATGAGCTATTTAAAGTTTTTAAGAAAGAAAATGTTTGTGTCCAATTGTTTTTTCTAATCTTTTTTCTTATATATGCAAATTTTAGAAGAGTAAAAATATCAATAATTCTAGCAGAAAACAACAAAATAAGCAATTTTGACTGTAAAGAATGAAATTGCAAAAACAATCACGAAATCCTGGATTTGAAAACAGATTTTTGGTTTGATGATCTAAAACAAAAAGGCAAAAACAGAAGAACAATAACTGAAGTCGGAGGTAAATAGTTTGTTTGTTTTTCCCAGAATGTGGATGTGGACAGAGACCCGGAGGAGGCGCTGGAGACGGTACCTGAACACATCTAGAGACGCCGCAGATCAACCTCCGTCCGTCCAGAGAAGATGTCTGAGTTTATTTTATGGAATCCTTGTTCTTTGAAAACTGAGAGCTTACTGATAACGAATTGTTTCTAATTCCACTGTTGGAGCACTTTATCTGGAGGGTCCAGGCAGAAAACGACCTTCAGGTCTGATCAGCAGTCATTAACCTCCGTTTCACGCTGCATCACTTCATCCTGTGCTTCTCCTTCAACTCTTGTAATTTCATGTATTCAGCAATAATAGTGGAGGAGCCGCCATGTTTTAGTGGTAGTTTTAGATTTGAAAAGTGATGTTCATTGATTTACGCAAAAGGCCTCATTCATTCCCTCATCAGCAGAGACGTAAACAAACCGTTTTCACCGCATAGAAAAGAACAAAACCGCCACCTGAATGTAACTGTTAAGTTCAGCCACCATCACATTTCCAGGAACTTTGTGGCCGACAGCCATGTTGGTAGGCAGTTGCTATGACAACAGTAAACAAGCCACAAGCTTAGAACTAGTTCCTGGGTTTCTTTCTGAAACAATATAAGTAAATTACAACTAATACTTGATTACAGTTTTTGAGTACCATCTCTGCGTAATACTGAGATAAATATCAGTGATATTTACTGTAGTACTCACTGCCAAACTAGCTAAATTAATTTAGCTAATGTAGCTTATCTGCTAGCTGAGACACTAAAGCATTTTATTGTGTTTACTAGGGTGCCAGTGCATCCTACAATGTCTTCGGGTCATAAAAACATGTACGATAAATACCTCAATCACAGGTCGTGGCAGAGCTATTTCACTAAATATGTTTGAGTCGCGCGCACATCATTGTGGTTTAGGCTAGCACTAGCTAGCTGCTACCAGACCCTTGCTAGCCACCTGCTAACAGTCCCTTGCTAGCCAAATGCCAAGAGACCCTTTCTAGCCACCTGCTAACAGACCCTTGCTAGCCACCTGCTAACAGATCCTTGCTAGCCACCTAACAGACCCTTGCTAGCCACCTGCTAACAGACCCTTGCTAGCCACCTGCTAACAGATCCTTGCTAGCCACCTGCTAACAGTCCTTTGCTAGCTAGCTGCTACCAGACCCTTGCTAGCCACCTGCTAACAGTCCCTTGCTAGCCAAATGCCAAGAGACCCTTGCTAGCCACCTGCTAACAGTCCTTTGCTAGCCACCTGCTAACATATCCTTGCTAGCCAAATGCCAACAGACCCTTGCTAGCCACCTGCTAAGAGACCCTTTCTAGCCACCTGCTAACAAATCCTTGCTAGCCACCTAACAGACCCTTGCTAGCCACCTGCTAACAGATCCTTGCTAGCCACCTGCTAACAGTCCTTTGCTAGCCACCTGCTAACAGACCCTTGCTAGCCACCTGCTAACATATCCTTGCTAGCCACCTGCTAAGAGACCCTTTCTAGCCACCTGCTAGCAAGGATTTGCTAGCCACCTGCTAACAGATCCTTGCTCGCCACATATCATTTTGCGTTTATTCTGAAGAAGCTGGAAAATCTAGAAATTTCCAGAAGTAAAAAATTTTGGACTTTTCAAACTCAGAAATTACCTTTTTTTCTAGAAGATTTCTGAGATGAATCTAAAAAATTCTGAGTTGCTTTTTGGCCGCTGCAAGAACAGTTAGCTGGCAGTTAGCTGTAGCGTCATGGCGGCATCTCGCAGCTGGAAGGTTTAAATCTTCCGTCCACATTCCTAAAACCTTCATGGTGCCTCTGTGTTGACATTCAGTTAAACAATTTGTTACAAGCTTCGCTCAGTTTTAGCTCAACATAAGACGTTTGTTTTCAAGGACACCGCGTCTACAGAAGCCCAGAAGGGACAAATCATTCTGTTCCTTTACACTGTGCCTTTAAAAACTATTAATTTCCTGATTCATAGTATTATGAGCTGGAAGAAGATGTCTGTTTGCTCAGAGGCATCAACATGCAAACAGAACCGCGCAAACACATTTCCATCATGTTCAGTACCGCCATGCGCCGCTAGGTGGCGCCGCAGCCTCATGTTTCCACACTGAGGGGATTTTTAGCTGTTAAATTATCTGAATCCAGTGGAAATGTGAAGAACCTCTGCCTGTTTTAACACCATCCAACATTCCTTCTGTTTACCAACCCCCAGGCCCTTCTGCCACCACCGTGCTTCACTGATACGTGGTACCAACCTTCATTATTTACATTTTTTTATGCAAACTCTTGTGAAGAAGTTGCTGTTCCTGTGGGAATTAACTGCATCTGTAATGATATGATTTTTTAAATAGCTGAGTTCTGTTTGAACAATGTTACTTTTGATTTGTACATTTTCAAGCTCTTGCTTCCTTTCCTAATCATGTAACATGTGAAATGGACGATGAGGTCGACATTAGAAAAAAACTATCTGCATTTTTTTCCGCCTTAAAAAGAAATTCTGACTTTTTATCTCATAATTATTGGTTTGAAAGCCAAAATTATGACAACTATGACAGCGTTTCCCTTTTTTCTCTCACGATGCGTTTATGGTGCAGTTTCTGAAGTTACACAGTAAAATAATTAACAGCAATAATTTTCTGTTTCAAACTTCTGCAGGTTTTTCCAAAGTCACATTTTCACCAAGTTAATCCTGCAGTTATAAATGTTCCAAACTAGATATTTAATTCACAAGATCCAAATTAAATATATTTTACTAACTAATTTCCAAACTAAACATTTGTTTGTCAAACTAAATTTTTAGCAAGCAGGCTCCATATTTAACTTGCTTACCAAATACTTAGTTAGCAACTCGAGTGTTTAGGTTGGTAACTAAATGCCTCACGAAGCATTTAACTAACTACTGATGTAAATATTTACTCAGACTGAAACATTTAGTTCAGAACAAACTGTTTAGCTTCCTAACTAAATATTTAATTTCAAAGCTAAATATTTAGTTGGGAAAAATTAACATTTAGTTTGGAACTTTATTAATGTTAAAATGGTGAATATATGGAAATAAACACATGAATGAAACTAAAGCTGTACATTTTTCACAGTAACTTTACAGACAGCATCCAATTTGCATAAACTTTTTCCTGATTTACTGGAAATCTGTTTAGTTGCACTTTTGAAAACTGTTTTAGACGCTTGCAGAGCTGCAGCAGCATTCATGTGAGCTGGAGGTTAATCTGTGTGGTTTCCAGATTAACCATCCTGGATTAACCGGCTCAAAGATTCATAACGTCATAAATCAGCTGCATGGAGTCGTTCCTCCTCATTGTGTGAATTATTTAAGATTTATGCTCTTGATCCTGTGCTTCAGTAAATCACTGCAATTCTTTTTAATCCAGGTCTTTAAAATGAAACATTGTGAAACATGAAGTGTATTTGTTGTGTAATCTGTGTGTGGTTAAAATCAGGTGCCTGAATAAACATCATCGTTGAACTGTTTGTTTTCCTGGGGAACTTTGTTAGATTATTGTTGTTTTATTGCTAATTTATTTAAAGTGCTACTTTATCAAAAACTACAAACCATCTGCTCGCTCGTAGCTGAGTCTCGTTTAAATGTAACTAAATTAAATATAAATATTTGCCCTGAAACATAAAGACAATCTTCAGGATCATTTTATCAGTAAATGAAGCAGATTTGGGTTTTAGTTTTACTTTAAAATGAGCAGATCTGACTGAAATCATTTTATTTCTCTAAATGGTTCTTGTGTTGCTGGAAACCAGTAAACATGGCCGACCTGGAGGGAAGCCCAGTCTGGTGAGCGTCAGACCGTTTCCTAAACGTCTCAGTTTGACTCACACGCCGTTTTCTTTAACTTTTTAATGACACATTGCAGATCCACGACTGACCAGTAAAAACAAACCGACTAAATGAAATGTTGCATGTTGACCTTATTAAAAACCAGGAGGAAGCAAATCTGGAACCGAGAGGTCCGTTTTAAACTGTGAAGAGGCCTAGTCAAAGTAAGCAGGCTATCTGTGGCTGCTGCTGCTGGCCTGGCCGGCGCCGGTGCCGGAGTGAGCTTCCCGGTACTGCTGAGTCCAGCTCTGCGGCTCCTGCTCATGAAGCTGAGACAAACCAGAATAACCAGTTAGAGAACATTCTGGATTAAATCCTGCCAGTGAATCAGAGTTAATCCCTCACCTGACCCATGAACTCCAGGATCTGGGCTTTGGACACCTCCATGTCGGACCGCTGCCCCCAGCGAAACTCGTACTCCACCGGTTCTGTGTGCGGGATCCGAACGTACTCCAGGTACCTGCGGACAGGAAACCGGGAGTTTATGACGGATTTACTACAGAAAAACTGATCAGAAACCAGCCGACCTGCAGCGCCACCTGCCTGTTCTGGGCTGCAATGACGGGAAGTCCGGCTCGGGGTTCTGGTAGCTTGGAGTTTTTCATTGTAATTTAGTTTTAATAACTGTAGATTGTAATTATTAGTCAATATTGTTCAGTTTTTATTAGTTATAGTAGAAGTTCAGTTTATTTTAGATGCAGAATTCAAAAATATCAAAGTGTTGTTATGTTTCCATCGATCGGGTAATAAATCCTCAACAAAAATCATTTTCAAAAAATTTATTAAAATATAGTTGAACAACCGACTGACTGATGTTTCCTCCCAACTTTAATAAGTTTAGTGCCGTAATTTAGACACAAAAACAGATATTATTTCAGAACCAGTTACAGTCCAGTTAGTCCGTTAGTTTTAGTGTGGTAACCATGGTGATGTCCGCAGTGGGAATGCTGGCGGCCGCTGGGCTGCAGGAGCCGCCTGCTCTCGCGCTGCTGTTAATCTGTGGTGTGGCATAAACCAGAGTCTATGGTCTGACAGAAACTGGCTCTGAACACACCAAGCTGGACTCGAACCGGCAACCTCTCAGTTGGAGGCTCCAGGGACTGAAGGCTGAGCCAACAGCCGGGTCTGTTTGGGTTACGATACCGAGGCGGAGAAAAGAAACCCGACGGCTGCAGTTTTACCTCTGACGCACAAATTCATCGGTGATGACTTTCCTCACGTCACCAAACTCCTCGTGTCTCTGCCTGGAGGATTTATGTCAGAAAAACATCAAAACAACAACAAACATTTTGGAAAAAACTTAACTTCATGTTTTTCACCAGCAGGGGGCACTGCTGACCACTCAGCTAGCTGCGCTATAACAAGCATTTAAGGGGATTTATTATGCAAATTTCACATTTTGCTTGTTTTTGTACTTTAATTTGGGTTTTTACTGCTCTTAAAAAACTGATTAAAAATAAAACCAGCCAGGTGTTTTTAGTAACAAGTTTATATTTATGGTGTCTGGAAAACAAGCCATTTCAAAAACCTCTGATTATTAAGTCACACTAGATGTGCAATGTGCTGTTGCCTAGCAACCCAAATTATCTTGGTGTCTTCTGTCCATTTTATTTTGTTCCTGTTTCTTTTTATAGATAAAGTGGGAAAAGAGAGAGGAAACAGAACTCACCCCCTTCAAAATAAGAGCATGAATATAAACTACAAACTTTATTCAGCAGAAAGTTTACAGAACAGCTAGCTAAATTAGCATCCTGAAAAACCAACTCAGGAGAAACTAAGTTCGCTAAGCGTTCAAAGTTTGCAAACTTCTAGCCAAAGATTACCACCGCTACACGAGCATTAGCAAAATGAGTCCACCGTTGGTCACAATAATCAGAAACCACAGAAGAAGAAAGCTAAAGGCCTGAATGGGCTTGTTTTCAACCAACACACTGAACGTTAGCTTAGCAACAAGCAAGTGAAGCTGCTGAAGGTAAAAACTGTTCCTCACCCGGGATCAACGCGCAGCTTCTTCAGAGTGTTCCATATCAGGTCTGGAAAACAAACATTCATTCTGGTCAATAATAATAAGGTGGATTTAATGTGCCGACACTGCATCATTAAATCCATCATGAAAAAACAAAACGCTGCTGTGATTATAATCAGTTCACTTCCTGTTTTCTTCTCTTTCTCCTCTGTGCCTCCATCACAGAAACGTGCTACTGTCATCGGAGATGGAAATTTAAATGTGTGGCTGTGGGGGGTAAATTTGAGTCAAAAAAACTCCGAAATTTTGATTTTAATTTCACATACTTAAAGAAAAATGGGATATTCTGCGATGTCAAAACGTTTTTCATTTGCAAAGAAATAAATTGAAATTTTACGTTAAATGAAGCTGAGATTTTCTCCTGCGCTGTAAAGTCGGACATTATACAATTCCAGCAGTAAATTTAAGAGATGATCATCTGGATTTATTATTATTTATATTCATTAAAGAAAAAACATCAAGTTGCACCACAAAATAAATTATTTTGATTACAATAAGAAATCGATTATTGGTACTGATGCAGTTTTCAAAATTATTTAATCCAACTAAAAAACCAGTTTAATCTTAAAGTGCATCTGTGGGGTAAAGTTGGAGCTACAGGATCAAAAGGTGCCGCAGTTTCTCCTCCCAAACACTAGGGGTCACTGTAGAAGAGCGTTACGCACTGAGCACTAGATTGAAGCCAAACAGAAATCACTTTGCAGCGAAACGTTGCATCATGAGACTCACTCTCTCTGACGACGCCTCCTTTCATAAAGATAACGCTCAGGATCACAAACAGCAGGCCGGTTTTCGGGTTGCTCGGACGCCTACCAACAGAAAAAACTTTAGTTTTGTAAACCAAACATTGAAACTTGAACTACAGGAACTATGTGCAGATACTCACTCCACTGGCGACGGTCTGGCTGTGGAGGCGTCCAGATTATTCACCAGAACATACATGTGATTCTTGGAGTCAATTTCAACCAGTTTTAAGCCAAACACCTGGAAAAAAATCTAATATTAATGACAGATTTACATTTAATCTTATAACTGTATGAGAGCAGATTGAACCAACCTGTTCAAATATCCGCATTGCCCTCTTTATGATCTCGGGGTAGACGGTTCTGTAATCCTTAACGACGTGTTTAACGAGGTCTGGGAACAGAAACGAACATTTAACATCGCACCACTGAAACTTTCTCCAACCCTAAAACATTCAGAGAAATAAATGTTTGTTTCCGTTCCTGCCTTAAGACAGAAGAAATAAAAACCTTAGAGGAGAACATGAGATTCGCTCCAGAGGTTTGATTGTTTTGCCTCATTCTGAGTCTCTCCAGAGAAAGTTAACTTATGAACACAAAGATCTCTACAGATAAATTAAACACCATCAAGGCAAATATTCCAGTCAGAATATTAACAGGCGTTTCGTCAAAATGCAGAAAATATTTACAATCTGCTGAATATTCTCTGTAACCTCCTTCACAGCATCCATGAACCTGCTCTGCTCCTTCCTTCTAACTGTGGATCAAACAAGTTGCCGGTTCCATTCCCTTGTTGCCATGACGATACTCTACCTGCTCTGCGCACAGGAATCTTCTTCTGGTCCTTTACCAGGATGTACTGCACCACCTCCGCAGTCTGCATGAGCGGTAAAGTATGTTACATCAACACAACCTGAATTAAACAGTTCATGCACCAATTGATCTCCTCTCATTTCCATAATTCTTGGTGATCAGCTGATAATTCCACGTGTGCTTTTAGACATTTCTTAATATCTTTAATATATGAAACCATTTATTTTTACAAACCAAACATGTCTGGCTGGCATCGCGTTACCTTCTGATCGACCTGTGCAGGTGTGAGTTTCTCCAGCCCCCTCTGGACCTGTGATGTGCTCGGCTGAGTGAACGTCGCATCTTCGTCCTCCTCCTGCGTCATGAAGCTGTTGGACTGCCGCTAAATAAAAACATCCCAATCTGAACACAAACTGTTACAGTTTCATCCCAACATAAACAATCTTCAGCCTCAGTCCACATGAGAATATATGAGTTATGTCAGCATTGAGTTTTTTATTCAGGTTCAGCACATCTTATGTACTCAAAAGAAGATCAATAATGAGTAAACCTTTTTTTTTTTTAATCACATTTTATAAAAGCAGTGTTAAAACCACAGATTTTATTTTCATGGCGTTATTGATAGTATCTGCATGCAATATTTCTTGCTAATTATATGCCTTTTTAAAAAAGTAAACAATTTAAGGTTATAATAAAGCTACTAAATATGCTCCTAGTTATTTCTATGCATGTTAATTTCAATAATTCAGATGTTTTAGTGTCAATTTTTTTTTAGAATTTTAGTCTAATGAAATTATTTTAAAATATATACTTATTTGAATTTTTTTTTTATTCGTATGTTCAATGTGTATCTGGACCAACTTGAATCCATTGTAATGCAAACATACTTAGTACACAAATCCAGATTAAATTATATAAAATATGGATTATTTAAGTATGGTTTGTGGTCTGCTATTGTCTGTTGATATGTCAATTTTTAAAGTTTTGAATAGCATACAACTTGTATGTATTTTCTGTTGGTTCTATCAACAATCTAAAACCCAAAATGGTTGCTGGACAACATGTGATATGATAAATTACATCATTAAAGTCCTGAAAACGCTATATATTATTCGGAAAATAAAATGTTTCTTATTTCATGGTATAAAATATGATGTTTAGAAACATATGAAAAGCTGAAAATTTACCCGATGAATGTTCATGTTTTTATGCTTTCTGGGCTCTTTGGGGTCTCTGTCTGTGGAGTTTATTGTGAGAAACACAGAAAAAGGCCCGGACTGTGACCTGAGAAACATGGCGGCGGAACCAGCCTGCTCAAACAATCCTGCGTGTTTTTAACACTTACTTTAGTCTGAGAGGCGCTTTGTACGTTAGATAGCCGTTTTCTTTGCGTCATGGCAGCTTAACGTCTGAAAGAATAATTTAAAGTCATAAGAATGAGCATAACTTGAAACACAAACATAAACACAGAAACAGCACAGACGGAAGTGATGCACGTTAGCTAAACAGAATGTTAGCTTATTAAACCACGTATAAACAATAAATAAATAACGTTCTTACCGACGGAACAATGTCTAAATCCCAGCAGAGTAATAGTTTATAAAGAGAAGTTTAAATATTTCACTCAGTCACTAAATGAACCGTTTCTATGAACACCAACCGGTTGTTTCAACCAACTGTCGAATTCCCGCGATTACTTCCGCTGATGACGTAAAATCCCTGGGACTAAAAGGATTGCAATATGTCAAGATCATCGCCATATTGGAAGGGGTGACGCTGTCGTGAAAAGAAAACAATAACATTCAAATGACTTGAGGATTTTCAACTTTTGCTAAGTTAAAAGCTCTTACATTTTTAAACTAATTAAATAATTTAAGCAATTACCGATATAATTTCGCCTCAGAAAAATGCTGCTCAGGAGTATCTTCAGCTTGTCTATCAGACGCAGCTGAAGTCCTGCATGTTCTGGTGTGAACATACCAGCTTAACCAGTTTATCATTTAGCTGAACAAAATTATTTTTACTCAATTTATTATGGCTGGGAATTAACTAAAAGATTAAACAATCCGAGCTGACGACTGGTTTTAGAAGAATAAAGACTGGAGTGACCAGGTTGTCCAGCAGGGGGCGATATCGCCGCAAGAGATGCAGATACTGCAGATAAACTAAAATAGAAGAAAAAAGGAGGAAGGAGAAGAAAGAAGAAAGGTTAACGTTAGAGACAGTTATAAAGTAAGTATAACATAGCAAAGGAGATTTTAGCTTTCCTATAAACAACTTAAAAGTGTAGAAATGACGTGTCTGCTGTCTGACTGGCTGTAACGTGAATTTATTTGAATAAAAATAGTAATGTGTGGTTGTTTAGAGCTGTAAAGTGATCCTGATACTTGATTAAATATAATGAAACTTTAACCGGAATGCTAGTTGACGTGTTAGCTGGACTTTATGTTGGCCAGCTTCATTAACGTGTTCAGGATGTTTCAGCGGACTGAGACTTGCTGCTGGATGCTTTTATAAAGTCTTTATTTATAATAACAAAAATCAACATAAAGGCAGCTATACCTCCTTATAATTACAATATATCCCACTGGTTAACCAGTCAAGGTTCTGCATTCAGGTTAAAAAGAGAGAAGAAATATTTTTATTCACATTTGGAAGAGAAAAAAACAATTATCTTGCTGGATGTGACGTCACTTTTAGATCACACAGCTCCTTTGATCTCTGTCAGTCACAAAGTTTAACCTCCTGATTGGATCCAAGTTTTATAAGTTTGGAAAAATCTGGAAGTTAAATTAAGTTTCCAGATCTGCAGGAGTTCAGACTTTAATCCTTAATTCACACTGTCATTAATCCATCTGTTTATTCTTCCATCCATTTATACTTCTATTCATTCCTTTGTCCATTCATTCATTCATTCATTCATCCATCCATCCTGGTGGAGTTCTCTGGTATTGTTTTTTTTCTCCTCCATCTTTCTATTTTCTTGTTTGTTTTTTGGGGGAACTGCAAGATGAAGCTTACTGTTAGCTTACTGTTAGCTTAATGTTAACATTAGCTTGATGTTAGCTTAATGGCTAATCTTTTCCCAAACCAGCTCTGATGTGCTTTTTGTTGGAACGTATAATCACGCTCATGTTTCAAACCTCAAGTTGAAGAATCTGAAGGTCGTTCATTCTGGACCGGAACCACTGCAGCTGTTTGAAACATCTTTGTTTTATTCTACTCCTTGTTGTCAGGGCAACTGTGGTTGTATGTAGAACCTGTGGAGAGCCAGGATGCCCCTGGAGGTCCGATGGCCGTTCCCACAATGCCCTGCGCTGGCATGGCGGGTCTCCAGCTCCTTCATCCTGGGCATGGTGGGAACGTATTCCTTCATCTGGACCAGTAAGTGTTTAATCTCTGACTGCAAACAAACATCCAGCCATGCTAGCAGAGCAAGCAACCACTTTCTGGTCTCCATCCAGAGTACATGAACTACCTGACCGTCCACAACCAGGAGGTTCTGCTGGACCTGATTGACCGCCGGCCGTCGGACACGCCCCTCATCACTTTGTCCAACCACCAATCCTGCATGGACGACCCGCTCATCTGGGGTAAGACCCAGGAAACGCTGGCGGTCCGGCCCTTCGGGCCGTAACCAGGAAGTAACGCTGTTCGTTTGGAGCAGGTGTCCTGAAGCTGCGGCAGCTGTGGAGCTACAGGAAGATGAGATGGTGAGTTTTTATTCTCCTGGCAACGCACCGATCCGATATGAATATCTGGACAATAAATCAACAACAATATATGTCAGGATAGACACAGGATCATTATCAATAGATAGAATATTCATTGAACTACTGCGTAGGACTGCACTGCATTCTGGGAGATGTAGGCAGAGTCAAGACTTTCATTTGTTACTTATTCACAAATTAGGTCAGGTAGGGTCACATGGGCCAAAATCAACAAATCAATAGTACAAAAACTGTAAAGTAAAAAAAATAAATAATCATAATCATAATAAAAATAATACAAAGATTAAAATAAATTTTTAAACCCAGTCATAGGGCAGATCTATTCAGGCTAATTTTGTGCTTTATTTTTTATTTTACTTTATTTTTAGAATTTCTAATTGCTCTTTCTGAACCATCTGAGGTTCGTTGTTAATTTAAATGTCAACATACTGTTTCTGTCAGTGTCTGTATTATTTATTTCCCATCCTAACTGAGCCGACTGAACAAATCAAGTTGTTGTTCCTGGAGTTTGACCAGCTTGTGGAGCTGCTGGTGTGTTTCAGTGAGCTGTACTGGTACCCAAATGTTATCCAATAACATTTCAGTCAGATCAGCCGTTTTTCTGTATCGATCGGTATCGGTTGATGATAAACCTCAGACATCGGTATCTGAAGTGTAGAAAGTGGATCGGTGCATCCCTAGTTGCTCCCCCAGTCCAGATGTTCCCTGTGAGTAACCATGGAAACCTCTACGTTCTGACCGGACAGGACGCCGACAGCGTCTGACATCTGCTTCACCACAGAGCTGCACTCCCGGTTCTTCAGCCGAGGAAAGTGTGTTCCTGTCTGCAGAGGTGAGTCCCAGCAAAGCACCAGTTCCGGTTTCTGCACCAGTAAAAGACGCAGTAACAGTTTGTCTCCTGCAGGGGACGGTGTTTACCAGAAGGGCATGGACTTTGTCCTGGAGAAGCTCAACAAGGGAGAATGGGTCCACATTTTCCCTGAAGGTTCATCAGTAATTCGTGTTTTAGCTGCTGGATGTTCTGTGGGATCAGAATAAAACTTCCTGTGTTTTATTCCTGCTTTAACAGGGAAAATCAACATGACGGAGGAATTTATCCGCCTGAAATGGGGTGAGTGGAACTGCCTCTGTACCAAATACGGCTGTTCTGAGCGATTATTAGTGATCAAGTAATCTATCGATTATTCAGATCATTATAATATTTTTCCTTTCCTGTCTGAGGCTCCTCTGGCGCCCCCTGGCGGCCCACTCTGAAAACACTAGTGTACCTGATTATATGAAGCAAAGCCATTTTTCTATCCATCTCCTTCTGTTTGCTCTCTTCAGCCTGACCCAGAGTCTCAGCGTTTAGCCGGTTCAGAACCAGGTATCGGACCAGGTTCTGCTGGTTCTGCCCCGGTCAGGAAGTGGAGAACCTCTGAAGTGCCTCCTTGTTGAGTGGATCATTGGTTCTGTTGTGTGTTCCAGGTGTCGGTCGGCTGATAGCAGAGTGCTCTCTGAATCCCGTCATCCTGCCGCTCTGGCATGTCGGTGAGTAAACCGGCAGTACGAACACGCCGCATGTTTTCCTTTACATCAGGAAGGTTCAGGCACAACGCTGGAGGACAGAGAGACGGTTCTTCTACATGCTGCTGCGGTCGAGATGCTAGCTGAAACCTGGAGATGTGTCCTCTGGATGTTTGTTTCTGCTCCCGGCTTGTTTCCGTTCACTGAGTGTTTTCTCTTTCGTCTCTTCAGGTTTCACCGACGTCCTGCCCAACGAGTCGCCCTACATTCCTCGGACCAGGAACGTAAGACCTTTGACCTTGACGCGTTTTTGGTTTGCTCTGCTTCTGTTGGTATTAAATGTTGTCTTTTCTTGCAGAGGATCACAGTCCTGGTGGGAAAACCTTTCAGCGTCAAAGAGCTGGTCGATTCCCTCCGAGCTGAAAACAAGAGCCAGGTGAAAACGACAAACTGTTTCAGCTTTTCAGGAAAAAAATAAACCAGCAGCAAATTTAAGAAAAATGTCTGAACTAGGAATGCACAGAAAATATGGCCCAGTAGCCACATCCAAAATTAATATTAGTTATATCTCATAACCAACATAACACTTGTTATACACATTTCCATATAAACTGAACACTAAAAAATTACCAAACTGGCAGCATTAACTTATTTAATTCACTATATACAAATTTACTAATTATTTATTTACTCCCTGTTTAGTCAACCAATCAGAGGCCTTTTTATTTAACCCCAGTAACATTTACATGCAGATTTAACACATATTATAATTCAATAAACATTGGATTTATGGAGGACTGAAGCTGCCAAAATTTGCAATAGACATAGAAAAAAAATAAATGTTTTGATGAAGTAATAATTGTGCCAAATATTGTTAAAAAATAACTTATTTGATTATACATAGTGACATAGATTAATATTTAGTATTTTTTATTTTATTAATTTAACATAATCCCAATTTTTAATTTTTTCATTTTATTTTTAATCTTATTGTTTTGTTAGTTTTCATTTTTATTTCACTATTTATCTATTTTTTGTATTCTAGCTTTAGATGTACTTTTTTATTTTGCTTTTACTTTTTATTTTAATTATACATAGATTTGTGTGCTAAAGTCTTGCTCTCTCTCACTCTCTCGCAGCCTGACTGAGCTGCAAACATTTTAAACACCGTCTGTTTTCACAGAAAATTTATAAACTCTTATAAATTTAACTTTATAACCATAGGCGTAAATCCCAAGGGGGCTTGGGGGGGCCGGATCCCCCCAGTCTTATGATTTAAGACTGGGGGGATCGTTTGTATTTAAACAATAGAAAAATGAAAAGGCAAAAGAAACAAAGAATAAAAGAAACTCGCCATTCATCTAAGAAAACAATAAGGATGAATTTTTAGTCAGATTGAACACATTAAAAACCTTTCAGCTAAGAGATTTGGGACTAATAAAGGACATTGATATCAATTAAACTCTGCGTGTTGTTAAGGTTATTTTTTTATGTTAAATTTCACTGTAACTTTTTTGACAGGCTAAAGAAATCTCCCTGTTTAACCAAACTCTTGTTTTAGATGGAAATGAGGAAGACGTTGACCGATTTCATCCAGACGGAGTTCAGGAACCTGAAAGCTCAGGCCGAAGGTCTTCACAGACAGATGGAAACCAGATCCTGAGGACAGATTGACGGACGGATGTGGCGTTAGCCTGGTCAGATGCTAAAACACGGTCTGGACTTTGGTTCGGGTCACTAACCTTCTGCTCCGGACGACATGCTGAATTTTCAGTTAAATTATGACGAAATCATCGGCGATCGTTTTCTGTACCTCTGAGGAAACAGAATCTCCAGCTGTGAAATAAAAAGCATGTTTTAAAGTGAATTAGCAAACAGCTGCTGGTTGATGTTTTGAATGTTTGTTGACCCTGAAATTGTTTCTGCTGTGGATTTTGAATCATTTCTGCTCCTAGTTTTCTGTTCAAATCCAACCTGTGCCTTTGTTCACCTCACTTGTTTCTACATTTCTGTTATTCCTCATTTTTAATTCTCATATTTAATTTACAATCATTTCTGTTTTGCTGTTACAAAGGCGGTAATTTAAAATACATTTGCAGTCTTTGGACACTGTTTGCTTTGTGTTTTGATGTTGATTCTGATGATGCGGTTGGACAATTCGACGTAAAGCTGCTCTTTAAGTGACCAGGACGTTTTGTGCAGTTAAAGCGCCTGTGGTTTTACAAGCCTCTGCAAACTGATGTCTGTCCTGATTCGTTAGCGTGCCAAAGCATCAGCAAATAAACGCCTGGTTCTGTTTATATCTTTCCATTTCCATCAAGTTTTCTCTAAAAGTTGGACTTTTTCTAACTTTATTAGCATCTAAATCTAAGTTTTTACGTCTCGACTCACATCACATGATCTGTTTTTAAGATTTTATCACAGCAGCTTCCGTTTAGATTTTGACCTCATTTAAATGTTTTTTCCTCCAACTATTTCCATGATTTTGATCTTCACATGTACAATTTATACATGAAAATATTGAGATTTTTCACTTCTTTCATCCTGTTTGATGCCAAATAATACGTCACTCTGCAAACCCATAACTCTAATTTTACTCCTCTTATATGTTCAACCCTTAATTTTTCCATCACAGCTAAAACCTCTTTAGTCTGTTTTATCTTGTGTAAGGTAACTTTACACGCTCGTTTACCTCCACGTTGTGCCACATGTCGGTTCAGGAATCGTCTGGTTGATTTCTGGTCTCTGTCTGAGGTCAGAGGTGCTTTAATCTGGTTTCTGATTCCTGCTCAGTTTTTCTTTTGTCTCTTTGCTGCAGCACCGATCACTATCACAGTTCTGGCTTTTACTGCCTGGCAGTTCAACATAAACACTTGATTTGTGATTTTCTTGATGTTTTTGGCCATTATGTGAAAGTTTTGGAAAGTATTGATGTTTGGAAAATGCTGTATTTTCTGTAGATTTACTAACTTTTGGAAATTAGTCCCAGCTTTGATGCATATTTTGTATAAATAGAGAGTATTTTATCCCCAGATTACTGACTTTTCTAAGGGAAACAGAACATTAATTTCCTATTATTTTAAGTGACTCACCTTTCTGTCATTGTTACTCTTTCCTCTTGTATGCTTTCAATAAAGCATCTGACTTAAAGCTGTGATTTGTCTTTGTTTTGTACCCTTGTTTCCATTGTAGCCCCAGAATAATCATATATTTCTAAAAGATATTTTGGAAAACAAAACTTAAGCTTAATTTTATGTTTGAGTTGAGCTGTTTTATAAAACTGAATAAAAACACAGAATTTTTTTTCAATATCTCTACACACTCTAGAGAGTTAACTAAGCCTAGCCTAATATAATATAGTTTAGATGCACATAATAACTTGTCTTAGTTACTTATGTGTCGCTCTTTTTGTAAAATTACTCGTAAACAAAGATAACCAGAGAATTTCACCAAAATCTTGTATTGTGATTATGTGTTAAGTTGTTTTGCCATAGAACACAGCGGACTTTAGCGCTCGCCTGCAGAGTAGTCACGTGATCTCCTCTACGTCATGTTAGGCACCTGCTGTCATATCGGAGGAAAGATGGCGTCGTCAGGGACAGCGAGCATCTTCCTCCAGCGGCTCCCCGGGGTCGTGGTCGTCTTTCTGGCCGTGTTCGGTGTTCTCATCACGGTGCAGTGCGATGAGCAGGTCCCGGTCATCATGTGGACCAGTGAAGGGTGAGTGGGCCCAGGGTTCGGGGTGGTTCCGGGACTCGGACTGTCCGCTAACCGTCAGCAGTGTGTTGATGTCGGAGGAGAAGAAATGTTAGCTGTGAAATTTGGACTCAATTTAACAAACGATCGTGTTGTGTTTCATTTATACGTTTAGTGTCACCTCAGCCTACGGAAGAGGATGAGGGACATAAAGGAAAAAAAACAAATTAAAATATTTTTTCCTTTGGCTCTAAACACCTTCAGTTTTTAATTAAATAAATACGCTTTTAAAATAGACGAAAAAATAGACTATTGGATTATTTAAAATTATATTAAATGTTGTTACAATATTAAGCTTTAATTGTAAATGTTACTATTCAAATACACTTTGTAGGAATCAAGCAAAATTACAAACCAAACACCAAATAAATTCATAAAAGAACGTTTACATAAATAGTACATTAAAAATGTAATTAAAATAATAAAACAGGGCAATAGTCATGCCTTAAAGCTGTTCTGAAGATATTTATATTTATTTGATCCAGCTAAACTATGAGCCTGCAAGTCATGCTTTTTCCATAAAATCACATATTTATAAGTCTCAATTATTTTCTGATTGTCCACCTGCTTGATGTCTCCCTTTCTGTTTGAAGGGTCTCCATCCCCCAGCAGGCTCCACCCACTGCAGGTCACATCGTTGGGCACCAGCAGCTGGCCTCCTACCTGGAGAAGGCTCTGAACTCTGGGCCACGAAACGTGGTGCTGTTCCTTCAGGATAAGGTACAAAACACAGACGCTTCACCGTTCCCACCACTATGAGGACGCAAACAAATTAACAACGTGTGAAAGTCAGCAGATAAAGACGAAAATATAATAAGAGTCTTGTTTTATTCTCAGTGTCTTCCAATACAAACCAAAACATAGATTGAAGTACAACCGTTAGTGTCTTCTTACATCATCTTCTCCCCTTCACATTAAAAGTACACATTCTGGTGTAAAATATACCCACTGTCTATACCACAAATGCTTAATTTACCAAAAAAGAACCAAAAATAAAATGGCAAAAGCTGTTAAAAATAGAGCCTTTCTCCATTTGATTCATATGGAAATTATTCTTTGAATTTAACCTATTAGTTAAAGTTTAACTTAGAGATTTAAAGAGGAACGGCAAAAGCAAATGAGGCGGATTAGCAGAGCTGGCTAGCAACTGATGATGTCATCCAGGACATGTTATTGTGGAATATTGCCCGTGCTGCCCAGATACTGAGCTGTTAGCATCTGATGCTAACAGTCTTTGCTCAGAGGAGTCTTCAGATTAGTTGCAAGACGGACTGCGACTGGAGATCCTGTCTGCCAACAGCATCAACGACTCTTTAAAGATACCTGGATGATATGATTTATGACAAGTTTTAATGTTCCTCTAGAGTATAATAGAGTATTTTTCAAATGCAGTGAATGTAAATTTACTTTTCAGTTGTTGTCTAAATTTTGTCCTGATGGTTCTTTCCTGGTGTCTGGGCCCAAAGCTTCAATCAAAACATTTTTTGTTTAGCTTTCTTGTCTCCCTAATCTCTGTTTTTGTTCTCTAGATGAGTATTGAAGATTTTACCATGTATGGAGGAGCCTTTGGAAACAAGCAAGATGGTGTTTTTCCTAATCTTGAGGTAAAATATTAGTCAAACAGGGTGGGAGTATATCAGAAATATACCTCAGTTTTTATGTCATGGTTCAGTAAACAAAGCATATAACCTATGCTGAATTGGCCTTTCTACAAATAAATGATCATTAAACATGTTTGTTCTAAATGAATTGTTAAAGGTCCATTAAGAACAGGAATTGAACTGGATAGCCTGGGCTACAGGGAGACATTTGGACTATTCTTGAATTGAAGTTAGGGGCCGCACAAAATAAGTTAAATGGCCACAAATATCCTCAGAACCCCAGTTTGGACATCCTTGCTGTAAAAAATAATATTAATTTCATCCCATGTCTTTATTTATTCCTCTGATCTGTCCTAGGGAGCGCTTCAGGCCTCTTCTTCTTCTCTGGTTCTTCCTGCTGTGTCTTGGCCCGCCTCCAACGCTGTGATTGGTCAGCTGCAGGACCAATTGGAAACGTCCCCTTTGTACATGGACCCAGAGACGCTGAGCCAGCTGAGACTGAACGCCTCGTCTCCGGCTCTGCTGGTGTTCAGGCTGCCGTACGGGACCGGGTGAGCTGGTTTAGGATGCAAACAATTAATCTACCTACGATTAATGGATTATTAGATTAAAATTAGTTCCATTCGATTCACTAATAACTCTGTTTAGACCCTTTTTCAGTGTTGTAGTGTGCCCGCTGTCCAGCAGAGGGCGCCGCTGGTCATTAGTAAGAGACGCCCTGTTGATAACAAAAATTAAAGATGGCGGTAAAATCCCAGATCAGCAAAGAGAAACAGTCCAAACAGAGTCTGTGTGGGATAATAATGTGAGAATAAAATTTTTTTCTGTTTATTCAGTCAGTATTTAATATATCTGACAAAGTAATGTTCAAATATAATGATAGAAAATGGACAATTTAGCCCCTGGTGTTATAAGCTGCTCGACCCTCTTGGTACCAGAGAAAACTCAGTTGTTGTTTTTAATAAAATGGCTGCTTATGAACTGATAAGAGAAATTAACTTTAGATAATTAATCGATAACTTCCCTTCCTCTCACCGGATTGTGTTGCAGGTCAGATCTTCTGTCAGCTAAAGAGATTCTCAGTGGAAACGGTGAGACCTTGTGATCAGTTTTCATTCATCAAAGCATCAGATTGATCAGGTTTTTGACACATTTATCCGTCTTTGTTTAGATGAGGTCATGGGTCAGGTGATGAGCATCATGAAGTCCCAGTCCATCCCCTTCACGGCCGTTTACACCGGCCTGCAGCCCTCCAGGGTGAGCCGCCGCGCTGACGCTGACCGCTGATCTTCATGAGGTTTGGTCCAACCCGTTCCTCCCGTTTTGTCCGTGTTTGCAGAAGGAAGCGGCGTCCATGTCTCTGGAGGCGGGGCTTGGCGGAGGACGTTCCCTGCTGCAGTCCCGAGGCGGATACAGGGACCGGTGGAGGGACCGGGAGCGCCAGCAGCGCGTCAAGGAGCAGCCTGGAGTCTACCCCCCTGTGGAGTTTAAGGTGCTTTTTCTGACTCTCTCTGCCTTAAAGGGACAGTACAGAATTTTTACATTTCTGCTGGACAGTTCTAATCATTCAGAAGTATTCACATTTTGTCACATACAAAACAAACTTTTTTTCCAGGGATTTAGATCTATCTGTCAGGGGGTCCAAAGTGTGGCCTGGGGGCCTTTTGTGGTCCTTGAAATGGATTTGTTCGGCCCCTGAAAACAAGTCAAGAATGACACAAATTTGGCCAACAAAACAGAAAACAAGTTTAGTAAATTTGGAAATTATCTGTTTCATGGTTTGGTTCTTTAATAATACAAATGTTTTTATAAAAATTATGCTTTTTTGTTTAGCAGGAAAAACAAACAAAACAATAAACAATTTTTACATTTTTAGTTTAGTAGACAAGTAGTTTAAATTTTCTAATTTTGGCCCCCAGGAGAAAAAGTTTAGGCTCCCCTGATCTGAGTTCTTTTATTAACAACCCACAGCATGATGCAGCCGCCACCGTGTTTCTATACTTTCTGAAAGCACAAATCTACAACGAACTTCTCATTAAGCTATTCTTATCTTACTTTAATCAAACAGAGATTATTTATTTTAATAACTTGAGTTTGAACCAGGTGAAGCTAAAACTGCTGAATGAAGAGAACAGATTTATAGACAAACAAGTTTTTTATCTTAAATGCAAATTTCTTTTGCTCAGTTTTGTAACAATCGCCATTTTTGTCATTTTACTCCATTTAACTATTGATTACTAAATTGGTTGACATTTATTTCTATCTTTCATCGTTTCAGTTTTCTGTTCTGTTTTCTGCAGGAGGACGACAAAACATGCATGATGCTGTGGGCCAAAGGCCTGACGGTGAGCATTCTGCGGAACAACCAGTGGGAGGAGCACGACCTGACGCCAGCCACCTTCGGAGAGGGAGTGAGCCCCAAGCTCCACGGCTCCGACTGCGACAAGAGCAAATCCAGGTGGAAAAGGCTGAATTTTAGTTTTAGCAGCTAAAGCAGCCCTGCAGAGGAGCGTTCACCCGGACGCCTCTTCATTCCTGCTTGGTTTCTTCCCAGGTTGGTTCTGAACTATGAAAACGTCCTCGGCCACCGCAGCTTCAAGCTGATGTAAGTGTTTCACAGGCCTGTGATGTAAACGGTTATTTTCTTATGACAATTAAGTTTTATAAAATATATAAAACAATAAAATATTGCTGCAGTAAATCGCCGTTATAGCGTCCCCTGGTGGACTCATCACAGCAAGACAAAATTTCATCCCGCATGTTATGACACGAGCTAAATGTGTTGATCTGATTACGGATCGGAAACATTTTTTAATAAATTATTTCCTCATGTTTGATTATTTTACTTAGTTACATCTGACTCAGTTTTGCAAAGTGCGGTTAAACCATTTTTATTGTTATTCTCTTTAAATCATGAATCATTTTTATAATTACAATGACATTAAAAAGAAACAATGTATTTCCTGGAAGTATTTATTTTACCACATGCTCACATTAGTTGACGGTGCGGATCGAAAACCCGAACGTGTCCAGGGAAATGCTAACTGCTATGCTAATAGCGGTTAGCATTAATCAGCGACTCGTTGGCGGAAGTGAGAGCGCGACGCAGCATATCCGGCCGGAACAAACGGCGATACGTAGCAAAAAGTAATTACAACGCTTTGAGGAATTTTAATAATCGAGTCTCTCGACTCGTTTGATGAATCGTTTTAGCCCGACTGCTATCGCGCGCGTTTATTTCTTTATTTTTATTATTTTTCACGTCTTTTGCGGTTGGTTCCAGCTTCCTCATGAGCCAGCGCCATTACACGGTGTCGGCGCGCCGCTGGTTCACGCTGGACGCCGTGGAGCTGGAGTACGACGGCACCAAAGCCGCGTTCAACGGCAGTAGGAACATCTACGCCCCGGCTGAGTACTCCTACCGCTGCAAGTCCGTCAGCAGCTTCCGCTGGCCGCTGCTCGTCCCGCGCTCCGCCAAAGACCCGGCCAACCAGTGGAGGGTCTCCTTCGACGACTTCCAGGTGAGTTTCAGTCGGTCTGACCGCAGATGACCAAACGTTTCCATCCCAGGGGCCCGAACAGCCTGAACCCAGACAATGCTACAGAATACAGAAAATCAACTAATTATAACATTCATTTAGCACAAATGCTAACCTCTGTTTAAGATAACTTAAACAGTGGTTAGCAAATGTGGTTTCATTATTTTGTATGCGTTTCAGCTGCACTATCAAAACTGACCAGTAAATAGCAATGAATAACAAATGTTTTTCTCAGTAAACAACCTGTTGAGACCCATAGAAGTTAAACTAAGGTTCAGTCACAGATTTAATATCTGCTACACCTTTACAAAAACTTAAGACTCTAAATAAAAACAAGTTTTAATAAGTAACTCCATTTAATAAAATTCCTCAAAATATTGATTTATTCTCAATACAAGTAAAGTTGCTTTAAACTTTTGTATTATTGTTTATTTTGGGTTCTTGGCCTGGAAGGCTGAGAACCTGTAAATATGTAGAAATTGAATATCTGGGAAGTATCATAACTTAAACTTAAAGGTCAGCACTGGAGTTTTCTAGAAAAATACTCAGATTTTATTTTGTTTTTTTAAATGCTCCATGTTGAAGATGGTAAGAAATACAGACAAACTTTATTTTGTTGAACTTCCAGCTGCAATAGGTTCCCATACAGATCATAAATAAAACGTTACGTGTCTTTTGCTTTAAGTATTTACTTCCTGGAGGGTTTTGTTTGTGCTGAAGAGCCACAGCTAGTATTTACTGCATCATTTATCATGATAGAGTTCATATAAGAATTTAGATGCATCGTTGGAGCGATAAATTCCCATTAATTATGTTTTAAACCTCCCAAAACTCTTCATATTGTTGGGATTTAATTGTTTTCTCTGTTTGTCCAATGAGAGCTTGAATAAATATAAAGTTAAAAATGTTCAAATGCAGTTACTGTGAGCAGCTCAGAGATAAAAATGAAACGCATAAATAAGTGTTTGAGGGGCTGGAATTGATGTGACACAAATACAAGTAAATAGTTTTTATCACTTGTCTTGTCACAGTATTACCAGAAAACAAAGCGATAAATGTCAACATTCATTTCACCCAGCAAAACTGAAAAGGAGAATTTTGTGCATTATACAGACACCAACTTTTATAAAAATATGTTTTTACATATTTGTTGAAACTGTCATCATGTTGTGATAGTTTGGTATGAGATGAATAAATTCAGCTCCCAAACTGGAAACAACCAATCAGAGTCAGGAGGAGGGTCTTATTGCTGTCAATCACCTCTGTCCTCCTTTTTGTTGCTCTCTCCAGCTAGCTTGTTGTGAATGCTAATGCTAGTTAGCATGACCACTGATGACATCAGATAAATGGTTTTCCAGTAATGGTGAGTTGTTTCTCCACCATTAGCATATTTAGCAGTGCATACATGAGTGATTGACGGCGCTAAGATCCTCCTCCTGGCTCTGATTGGTCATTTAAAGCGGCTCAGGGAGATCAATCTTTTTACTGCTTGTAGATTATAAATTTGTTGTTTATTTTAATATTTTCCCAGATCCAGGGCTTCAGCTTGAGCGGCAGCGAGTTCTCGTACGCCAGCGACTGCGCGGGGTTCTTCTCGGCGGGGATCTGGATGGGCCTGCTGACCAGCCTGCTCATGGTTCTGGTTCTGACCTACGGCCTGCACATGATCATGCAGCTGCTCACCATGGACCGCTTCGACGACCCCAAGGGCCCCGGCATCTCCGTGCCCCAGACGGAGTGAACCAGTCCTCCCAACACCACCAGTCCTCCCAACACCACCAGTCCTCCCATTCCATCACTTAATGTGAATCCCAGCACTGACGAGTCAAAGTTTAGGTGGTTGAAACGTCCAGAGATAATTACTGATTATTTATTAAGTGGAATAAAAATGCTATTTATTATTGTTACTGCTGTGATTGTTGTGAAGTGATAGTTTACATTTGGTTTGTTGTAGATATGTGAGATTATTACTAGAAGCATTAAGCTTGGATTATGGATTATGTTCATGACATTCCATTGTTGTTATCTTGTTGCTGTGACTCCAATAAAACATCCTAAAGGTGTCTCTCCTGGTTGGCGGCCATCTTTAAACTCAAAGTTCCTTCCTGTTTAGAGTGGAAGAATTTAAAAGCTGAATTTATAGTTTAGGAAGGTTTTTGGAAGAGTTTTTATCCAGAAAATGTAAATGCAAGTCAGGTTTATTCATGAAAAATTGAAATCAAAATGCAAAAGGTTGAGAAAACTTAAGACACAGAAGAGTAGATAATTTCCCTTTGGGACCAGTAAAGTATTTTAAGTCATTCTGAAGAGACATTAAGCTGCTAATCAATGCTATAGATATTCCTGATTATTATGAATTTAATCCAGAACACAGGAGACCTGATGACGGTTTCACCCAGTCAGACAAGCTGTAAAACGAAAATAATGAAAATATCAATATAACTTTTAAAAACCTTTTTTTTTCCATTAGAAGCAAAATTGTAAAGCTGAAAGCACTCTAGGGCCATGTTAAAAGAAAATAAATTTCCCTTTAATAAAATGTTTATTTAAAAAATAATTTAAATTAAATTTTAAATCTGTTCAAAGAAAAAAAGCTGCATAAATATTCAGACCACAAAACTACAGATTTGTTCAAGTAGATTTTCTCAGAAGAAGTGTTTCAGTATTCCACATTTTGAGTGGACAATGTCGTCCCACAAGCTAATGTTAGCATGTTGTTTCAGCTCTAAGTTTAGCACATATACTAACGTTTGTATCCTGAATGGAGCCAAAGTTAGCCAATAAGCTAGTGATTGATGACCAACCAGGTAATGGTAGTACTTAAGCTAATATTAGCATTGTAGCTCATACACTTCCATTGCTGTGGGTCATATACTAAAGATAGCTAGAATCCTGTAAATAGCATGTATGCTATCTCTAGCTTAGCTAGTTTTAGTTTATACAATGTAGTTTGCAAAAGAGATTGAGTATGTCGCTGTAAATAATCCCAAATAAAGGTCTTTATGCTGTAGGTCAAAATGATACCAACAGTCACCATTCTGATTTTAGCTAACATTAGCATTTAAGCTTTGAATTCAAAACCTCAAACTAACATGCTAACAAGGAGTAAATCATTGTTAATCAACATGGTAGTGATAGCACACATGCTATACATACGGTTTTAGCTAATTCTAGTTAAACTAATTTTAGTTCATGCACAAACTTCAGAGGCTAAACTCACCGTAACAAATATAATCCACTTCCAGGTACTTGTAGGTTCCAACGCAGGGATCTCCAATCACAGAGTTTGCTGCTGTGATAGAGCAGCTCTGCTTCCCGTTGCATCTGTGGATTCAAATTAAGTCAGTTTCTATCGAAATTTGATTTTTATCTTTGTAGACCTCCTGGTTCACACATTTAGATCCACTTTAATAAACATTTACAAACAACTAAACTTCTGTACCTCTGACCAATGCTGTCTGAGCTTCTGGAGGAGCATTGGGTGTTGGTTATCTGGTTGGCGGGTCGTCCAGCGGCGCACGTCTTCTGGTCTCTACGTCCGTATGTGGCACTGGTCACATATATAACCTCACCATTCTCTGGCAAAGAGGATTGGAAACGTTGGAGAGACATGTTCCTGGTGTAATGCTCCAGAACCCACCAGTAAAACCAGTGATCTTACCACACTTCAGCTGAGCCACTGATCCCTCACATGCCACAGTGGAGCCACTCTGAGGTTTTCTTTCAGGGTCTGTCAGAAGAGGCTCAGATCACATTAATGACCCTGAATATAAAGTTAGAGATGGACAAGATGGAGAACGCCGGGCCATCCATGCTTTCATTAATGCCAAAAACACAGAGAATGCAAGTGGAGCTTCAGTTCTCCCATGTTTGAACTGGTTTATTGGTTGAAGGCGGCTGGCCGTATTCCAGCTGCTAAAACATGAACATGGCCGACATGTGTTCTTTAACACAGTAAAGAAAACATGATAGTTTGCTCTCTGGTCAGACCTTACAGCTACACAGTTAATGACAGACTTTTTCAAATTTCTTCAGAAAGCAGTCAACAAAAACCCTAATAGCTTGACAAAATATTCACTTTTTTTCTATAAATTTCTATATTTTCGAACATGTTCATCACAATAATTAACATAAAAATAACAACATGATAGCCAGACGCTAGAAAATGTCAGACTGAGTCACAGAGATCTGTTTCCATCCTAAGTTCCCAAAGTAGCTTTAACATAGATCCTTCCTCCCAGCAGGTTTATAACCATCACTGCTCCCAACAAACTCAATAAGTATTCACATCCCTGCTGGTGTCTGTGCAGCTTTACTTATTCTGAAAACAAATCCGTTATTGTGCAGTTTTCAATCTCAGTAATTATAAATGTTCTGTATTGTTAGTGCTCAAATACACTCATACAGTTTGTCTTTTTAAATGAACAAAATCAGTTCCACATGACTATATATATATATATATATACATGCCACACACATTTCTCATTTGTGGCCCATTTAAATTTGGGGGGGCTCCCCTTTAACCCCGCCCAAATTTAAAAGTCTCATAGCTAACAGGATGACCTCTGTTAGCTGTCACAGCTAACAGAGGTCATTGTAGCTCCATTTTCAGAGCTTTGCTTCTTATTGACAAGTTTAACTTTTCCTCCTCCTTCCTTGGAGACTTTGACCAATCTCAAATGTTTCAACCTTTACTTACATTCACATGTGTAATCCACTTCCAGGTACTTGTAGGTTCCAACGCAGGTATCTCCAAACACAGAGTTTGCTGCTGTGATAGAGCAGCTCTGCTTCCCGTTGCAACTGAAGATGGATGTTCAAGTGAACGAGGATTAGAGATTTAATCCAGAATCATCCCATTGGATAATTGAAACCAAAATAGACATTTGCACCTTTTAGCGACTTTATCTGAGCTCCTGCCTTGAGACAGACGGGCACCATGTCCAACGTTTACTCTAAATTTTTTTTGACGACGACCAAAGAAGGGAACCACTTTCCCAAAGAACTTGTGTGGACGAAGCGGTTTTCTAAAATGTCCGAACGGATTGATCCTTATGCTGCCAGGGCATTGGGTGTTGGTTATCTGGTTGGCGGGTCGTCCAGCGGTGCATGTCTTCTGGTCTCTACGTCCGTATGTGGCACTGGTCACAGATATAACCTTTCCTTCATCTGACAGAGAGGATTGGAAACGTTGGAGGTTTTAAGCTCCAAACAATCAATCAAGGCAGTTCAAAGTGCTTTACATCATAAAACACAAAAATAAAAAGTTATAAAACCATCATGCAGTTGTTAAGTAGCCAGTTTGTTAAGTTCTGGCTACTTAACAAACTTTAATAAACTTGAAGTTTGTTAGTTTGCCAAGTGGTCAGTAACAAACTTTACATTTTGTCGAGTGCCATCATCAAAATCATTAATACATGTCAAACATAATGGTCAATATTTAATTTATTATGTTTCAAAAGCAACTCTAAGCAGAATCTCAGTGTTTCGGCTGTTTTTCAGTTTTCTGAAAGTTTTTTATAGATTTGTGGTGCATAGAAGCTGAATGCTGCTTCTCCATGTCTGGTTCTGGATCTGTATGCAGAGCAGAACCAGAACCAGAGAAGACTGGAAGGTTGATACAACAGCAGCAGATCTTTAATCCGTTCAGTGATTTATAAACTACCAGCAGTAGTTTAAAGTCTGTTCTCACAGTAAAGGACTGTAGAACTGGGTGATGTAGAACTGGGTGAGGTGCTCTATCTTCCTGGTTTTAGTCAGAGCGCCAGCAGCAGCGTTCTGGGTCAGTTGGGACAGTAGTCCTTTAATTCTGAAAATGTTCTTCAGGCTGATTTTGTAACCATCTTTCTGTGGCCCTGAAGGCTCACAGTTCATCCTGATCTCTGGTTCCCAGCTGTAAGAACTGAAGTGGTGTGTTGATTCTGGATCGTTCCAAAGATAATAACTCCAGTTAGAAGCAGAACCAGTAAATCCAGTGATCTTACCACACTTCAGCTGAGCCACTGATCCTTCACACGCCACAACGCGAAGCTTCTGGGAGCTAGCTGCAAATAAAACGCTGTCAATCACGAGGAATTAAAACTAACGAGCAACGTTTCCACGCGTTAGAGCGTCTTCTTACCTGAGGTTATCAGCACACACGATGCCACCAGAACTAGAAGAGAAAAAACGTTTTATTAAAGCTGAGAGATTTTTCATAATGAGCTGAAAGTTCAGCAGGTTTCAATGGAAATTATTAAAATTATTAATAATATTCAATCTGCAGTCAGGCTGACAGTTTAGTTACAATATACATATAATCCCAATAGTAAGAATTATTTGTTGTGAAGACTAGAGAATAAAACACCTTTATTCTCTAGGTACGTTGTATCTTTTAGTTTGTATTGTAGTAATGTGTGGTGTTCCACAGGGTCGTGAGCTTAAACCACTGCACATAAATAATTTCCATCTGGCAAATGAATTAACATTTTGTAGTCTATATTATATTATAAAGTACATACATCTTCCTGAAAATAAGCTGATATGCTGATGACATCCTGCTATAATCATCTATGAAACTCAAGGAAGTTTATTAGATATGAATTCTTTATTATATCAAATTATTTCATCTTATATATGCGAATCTTTTCCAAAATAAACTGTATGCTGATGACATTATGCAATAATTGTCTCTAAGGATTTTATGAACATTTTAAATTCAGAATATTTATGCTAAGTATAATAAATGTTTTAAGTTTGTAGCTTATTTTTATTAATTCTTTTTGCCATTTTTAAACAATTTTGTTTTTAAAAACCATCTGATCTGTTCATTTATTAGTTTTATAATCTGAGAAGGAACCAGATCCAGCTGTGCTTCTTTGGATGTTTCACCCACCAGTTACAGACCAGAGTTCCCAGTTTTCCACTGGGAAATCTGATTCCCACAAAGCATGAACTGCAGTAACAGTTAAAAATAAACTTTTAATTAAATATTTCAAATTCTTAACTTTCACTCGTGTTTAAGTCCCGCAGCCCCTTGAAATGAAATTGTTAACGCAGACTCACCGAGCGTGGAGCAGAGCATGATGGAGAGCCGGATGCTGGAAGAAGCTGGCTGCTCATATTTAAGCCGTTCTCTGTTCCCGGGCCCGAAGGAAGGAATCCATCCCATAATCCTGTCACTTTCACCACCAAAACAAACTGCCTGGGAAATTTGAGTCTGTGTTTATCTTGGCGTCGTTTTATGTACCATTCTCACAGTTAAATGCCTTCTGTCATCGTCTGACACACATGCACAGTGCATAAGATCAGAAAGGGCTTGCCGTACGTCTGATGGATGGAAAGTGGAAATCTTGGAGCGACGACAGAATCAGGAAACTTTCAGAAATCATCCAGGAAGGCACAAAAAACCTCTATATGGTTTTAAAATGTTTGGTTTTCACAAAAACGAAGAAGTTATTGAAAGTTACATTTATCCAGGAATACCTTTGCATTAGTAACTGCACAATTTGACTTTTCGAAAATAAATTTGCTTAATGGAAACATGGCAATTTTTTCAATAAAAGGTTTTAGGATTAGGATGAGTTGTTTTTTTTATTTGCATCAAAATTGTTTTATTTCTCACATGATTAAGGTTTGTGCCCCTGCCTGCCCCTGTGAGAATAAAACATAGATACGCCCCTGGCTAAGATGTTTAATTTAAACAATATGGACCCTTAAGCTTTGGGATTCTGGTCCATGTTGTAAAAAGTTTGGAAACCACAAAACAAAGTTCAGTTAAAATGTTTGAGTCACTAAAAAAGGTAAAAGTTTAAATTCTGCTGTAATGTAAATAAATTACTTGTGAATTAATAAAAGCTCCACGTTTGTTTATGACTCATCAAGAGCACTTAGATAAAATTTACTCAAACATGAGATTAAGTTCCATTATTTCTAAGTTTTTGTAATTTAATTGAACCCAAATCATGATTTATACATCTAATAATCAAATTAAATTCATGATTTAACACAGGAGGCAGTTTGTACCGTAGTTTATAAATGAACCATGATTTTAAAACTGCATTTTGTATTTACTCAAGTTTAATTCAGTGAGTGCAGAAAGCTTGCAGACATATTTACATTTTTTACTCTTTGTTTCATTGCAGCCAATTTCTAAAATCAAAAGAGTTCATATTATTTTTTATGAATGTACACTGACTGTCTAATCTTGACAGGAAAAAAATAGAAACTTTTGTAAATTTATTAAAAAGGAAAAACTGAAATATGACCTTATATAAGCTTTCTGTACCCACTGCAGGTTTGTTGGATCATCTGAAACAGACTGGAAAAAAAACACTGTCATTTATCTAAGGTTTGTCTTTGTGTGTCTTTAAACGTTTGTAAACATCAGCGGCGGTTCTGGTTTCGCCTCAAAGGCAAACATCATGCCTGGCTGCACATGAAAACAAACCAACATTAAAAAATAAAAATCCACAACGGCGTGCATGTACAGTGTGTGTAGTTTAATTTCTCCAGCTGCTTTAAAAACAGCAAAACCAACAGATGAAATAAAACACTAGTGGAGATTTTATGGAAATAAACTTTTCCCATTCAGCAGTCACAGCGACAATTCTGTTAAATCTGAGTTTAAATCACGCAATTATTTACAACTACAGCTACCGACTTCACCAGCTTTCCTTACACAACAGATTTAATTTGTTACGTCTGATTTCAGGTTAAACTTTTAAAGGTTTATTTTTTATGTTTCAAGATGAGTTTTGTTGTTATTTTAAGCTAAACGTCTTCAAAAACACAATCATTCTGGTTAGTTTTTATTGTAAATATGTTAGTACACTTGAATTAAGACAAAATTACTTACAAGTTAACTTTATATGAGCTTGTTTTAAGTAAATAATTCCTTCATATTGGTGGGAAAAATTACAGTTTAGCTGGTAGATTATTTTACTTAAAACATTTTTCCATGTTATAAATGAAATAATCTGCCAGATAAACTCGTTCTTTTTTAGTAATACTAAGCAATTATTTGCTTAAATAAGCTCCTGTTTCTTGCTGAAAAGTTACTTGTAAAATAGTTTGGGTTTTTTTATTTCAAGTATACTAACATATTTTCAAAACTGCTTTTTGTGTTTTTGCAGTGTAGTTTCTGCCAGCCAACGGATGTAGCAACATGCTCACACACAGAAACACCCAACAAAATATGATTAAATTCAGTTCAAATAAAAACAGACAGACAGGAAGAGACACTTTTTGTTTTTAAAATGACAGATAAAGCTTGCTAAAAACGTTATTCAGGGTATTTATGGTGTTATGGCTTGGATTTGACTGGACCGTTAGAGAAACTCGACTGTCTTCTAGCAGGAACCAGGAATAAAGAAGAAGCCGCCCGGTGGTTCTGAACGCCCTGAGCTGCTACCTTTGGGTTGTTGCTGCGTTACTGGCTGCAACACTGCCGCTGCAGCGGAAGGAAGAAATATTTCCCAGCAGCGCCGGCTCGTCTTCTGCGCTTCCTGTGGTGAGTCTCCAGGGGGCGTCGTCACGCCGTGGTGACGCATCGGTTCCTGAAAAGCTCGTCAACGACGGAGGAGTCGGCCAGCGTGGAAACGTCACCCAGATCCTTTTCGTTGCAGGCAATTTTACGAAGCACCCGCCGCATGATCTTTCCTGCAAACACAACGAAGTTTGTTTACAAGCAGATTACACTGCAAAAACACAAAGTCTTACCAAGTAAATAATTGTTTGATATTGATGAAAAAGTTCTAGTTCCAGTGGCAGATTATTTCACACGTAACGTGGAGAAAATTTATTCTCAGTAAATTTATCTGCCAACTGAATCATTAACTTAAAATAAGCTCCTATATTTGGCTGTAAGCTACTTGTAAGTTAGTTTTGTTTTATTTCAACACATTTCCCATAAAAAATAAACAGAAATATTTGAACTTTTGTGTTTTTGTGCGGGAAGCGTTTACCGGATCGGGTTTTGGGAAGTCCAGGCGCGTTCTGGATGTAGTCTGGAGTGGCAATGGCGCCGATCTTCTCCCTCACTGCAGGTACAACAGAAACAGATCACACTGGTTCTGTCCTGGTTCCGCCCCAGTTCTGCCCCGGTTCTGTCTGGTTCCGCCCGGTTCGGACCCACCTTGCTTCCTGAGCTCGGCCTCCAGCGCCTGGCTGTACGCCACGCCGTCGTTCAGCGTGACGAAGCAGTAGAGGCTTTCTCCCTTCACAGCATGCGGGCGGCTCACCACGGCGGCTTCGGCGACCGATTTGTGCTCCACCAAGGCTGACTCCACCTCCGCCGTGCTCAGCAGGTGACCTGGAGGGAGAGCAGCAGGAAATACACCGTCACCACGGATAAAACAGATTCGGCTTCTTCATTATAGTTTACGTTTATTTTGTGTGACCAACGATTAATCGATAGGCTGCGATTAAAAAGTTTTCTCTTGTATCAAAATGGCCGGCCGCCTTGCTATAACATGAAGGTAAAATTCAACATTATATGCTGAATTTAAAAAAAAGAAACATTATATCTGAACATTTGTGTGCCCAAATAGTATTAGCTAGTTTAACTAATGCTAGTAAGTTAGCATTAGCATTACCAATGCTAAGACTAGTTGGCATTAACATTAACCTTCTTTGATCCCGTTTTCAAAGAATTAAATATTTACGTGACAAACTGTATTAAGTTTGCAGGAAGAGCTGTAATGACATTAGCCTTAAGTAGCTAGTCCTAGCATTAGCATAGGTAGCTAGAATTAGCATAGGTAATGCTAATCATGCTGGTTGTCCTAGCATTAGCATTAACTATCAAATACTAGTTATCATAGGATTAGCATTCAAGAATTAGCTAGTAATCCAATGCTAATGGTGGTTATGCTAACATAACTAGTTGGTTCTGCAACATTGCCCATGCTAATGTTAGTTAATAATTACATTAAATCACTAATTTTCCTAGCATTATATATGATAATATCAGCTATCCTGCTAACACGACAACAATTATTGTTGCTAATGCTAGTTATGCTATCATTAGCATTGCTAGTTATGCTACAATTAGCACCAGAAGCTAATTATGCACACTTAAATTCCACATATTTCAAGACTCCAGGGTCTTTCAAATCATTACAACCGCTCTGATGAGAGCGAGTTTGTTCGGCTGGTGACGCTTACCCGACACATTCAACATGTCGTCTATCCTCCCTGTTATCCAGTAGTATCCGTCCTTGTCTCTACGGCAACCTTACGGTAGAAACAGGTGATGAGAACAGACTAGGCTGACTCCTGAAAGGCTGATGCCGATATAAAAAAACCGCGTCTCACCGTCCCCTGTGACGTAATATCCCGGAAACTTCTTGAAGTACGTGGCTTCAAATCTCTCGTGGTTCCCGTAAACGCTGCGCATCACACCGGGCCATGGCTGCTTGAACACCTGCGGAGAAGCGGAGCGCGATCAACACAAGGCGACAGAGGAAAACATACGGCAAGACAACAACATATTTAATCCTGACCAGGTATCCTTCACTCGGCCCTTCCAGCTCTTCTCCAGACTCGTTCAAGATGGCCGGCACCACGCCGAAGAACGGAAACGTCTGAGGACAGAAAGTCACATATTTAGACATTTTATCATAAACACATACATACAGATATGTATATCAAACTTTCTACTAAACGGTTGTAAGCATGGATTAAACTGGATTAAACTGGTTAATTAAGAGCAACAAACGCTTTTACACACAAAAAACTCCTTTATATAAATTTTATTTTCTCAGCTTTTATGAGTAAAGTCATGAATTTAATGAGTTAATTTTGATTAATTACATAGATTTTGATCACATTCAATGTTTTAACAAATATTTTGAATATTTAAAATGTTCTCCAGTTAAATGTTCATTACTATTTAAAGTTTATTTGAGAATATGTGACCATTACATTGCTTGAAAACTGTCTCAAAATGACAATATTATCATTTAACAGGCCTGGTCTTTAGGTTTTCGGGTTTTTTAGGTCTTTAGGTCTTAAATAACTTTTTTCCCTCCCTTAATAAAAAACATTTAAAGCTCACTAGTTGTGTTATTTTTGGTATTTAAATTGTTCTGAAACAATAAAACATGATAAACAGGAAAAACCAGTAAAACAGGAGGGGAGTGAATACTTTTCACACCAGTGCAAACTGGGAAACCGGACTGGATCACAGCTGGACCAGCATCCTGTCTGAACTGGGTCGTTTACTCACAGCGGATCCGGGTTTCATGGGCGTCGCCGCCGGCAGAGGAGTCAGCACGTGTCCGCCCTGAAAGACAGAGAGAGGTTGAACCGGGTCGTCATGGCGACGCCGACGCAGCCCGACGGGTCGGGTCGGTACTGACGGTTTCGGTCTGCCAGAAGGTGTCGACGACCGGACATCGTTTGTCCCCCACCACGCCGTGGTACCACTGCCACGCCTCCGGGTTGATGGGCTCGCCCACCGTTCCCAGAACCTTCAGCGATTTGCGTTTGTACCTTTAAAAAAAGCAGAGAAAGTCGATTCAGGACGCGTTCCTGTCTACGATCGTTTCCGATCGGAGACAGGAAACGGGTCGGAAACGGGTCGCTCACTTCTGCACCGGGTCGCTGCCGTACTTCATCAGCAGCCTGATGGCGGTCGGCGCCGTGTAGAACTTCGTCACCTGGTATTTGTCCACGATCTGCCACATGCGGCCGACGTCGGGGTACGTAGGCAAACCCTCGAACTGGAAGCAGAGAGAGGAGGTCACGTCACCATGGCAACGGCATAACAAAAACAGGAAGAGGAAAAACATTTCTCCAAAATAAAACAACGAGAGAAAAAAAACTAACTAATAAGTGTTTATATCAAAACTAAACAGAGTTGAATAATAACATTACGAGAAATATATGATATTGAGAGTAAAGTCACAATAATAGGAGGAAAAGCCAGAATATTATCAGAACAAACTGGTAATATCGTGAGAAAACTGTAGATTTACGTTATAATATTATGAGGATAGCATCGTAATAATACGAGAATAAACTCCCAATATTCCAAAATAAAGTTGTAATAAAGTAGTAACTTTATTTTAAAAAATGAGGAATGTTGATCATCTTGTGAAGTTTTACTGTGGTATAAGTTTTAAAAACTGTGTCATCTTGATCAAAACTTATTGAGCTGTTCACATCAGATATTGATAACTTCTCAAAACTTTACTTTCATTAAATCAACGTAATTTTATGCCTTTATTCTAGTAACATTGCAACTTTATTCTACTGCTATTAATAACTTTATTTTCGTAATTTCAAAAAGATACTCTGCCGTAGTAAGTACATGGCTAAAACCAATCAAAACTAAATTACAGTTGAAAATATGAAGTCAAATCTAAATAAAAACAAGTTATTTTTTTAAGAGTTATATAATGTATTAAACTCTTTGTTCTCAGAATGAAAGCGACTTCCTTATCAAAGTGAACGACAAGAAATAAGTTCAGCTGCCATCACAGGAAACTGAAGACGTTTCTGCTGTTCCTACAGACTAAAGGGTGGAACAAGTGAGATCCATTAACGGTTCCTCACCAACACGCTGGTGGCGCCGTTGGCCAGCGGTCCGTACGTGATGTAGGAGTGGCCGGTGATCCAGCCGATGTCCGCCGTGCACCAGTAGACGTCGTCGGGCTGGTGGTCGAACACCAGTTTGAAGGTGGTGGCGGCGTAGAGCAGGTATCCGCTGACCGTGTGAAGAACGCCCTGCGGAGAGGAAACCATCAGCAAACTGCAGCAGGAAGTTGCGTTACACTGCAAAACACACTAAATACAACCAAGTATTTGTGTCTAGTTTATGTCTTAGTACTTTTAATAAGACAAATGTAACTTTTCACAAAGATATATAAGCTTATAATTCTGGAGTATAAATTAAGAAAAACTAGTTCCACTTAATGTTTTATATGAATTTTTTAATTTTTTTTTTTTTTTTACATATTTGTTGAAATTGTTACCATGTCATAATGGTACCAAATGAGATAAATAAACTGGAAAAAATGAGCTCATCTGCCTTCTCCCTTAACTAGGAACAACCAATCAGAGCCAGGAGGCGGGTCTTAGTGCCGTCAATCACCTGTTTCCATCTCCTCTTACTCTCTACTAAGCTACAGCTAGCAAAGCCTGTTGTGAATGCTAATGCTAGTTAGCATAGCCACCAATGACTGCGGATAAACAGTTTTTCTGTAACAGTAAATTGTTTTCCTGCTCATACATTTGAGTGATTGACAGCGCTAAGACCCGCCTCCTGGCTCTGATTGGTTGCTTTAGGTGAATTTCTTCAGAAGTTCAGGGAGGCAATGAAGGAGATTGATCCTTTCACTGATCATCTGTTTCAAATAATTCAATAATTTACTTGAAAGAAGTCGATCTTTCTGAAAAGTTGCTTTTGTCTTATTTAAAGTGTAAAAAAATATTTGCACAAGAAACTAACAAAGATCCTTGGTAAGAGTTTGTGTTTTTGCAGTGTAGAGATGCACAATATATCAGCAGCAACATCAGTAAATCTGAACTATAGGACACGTGCAGAGATTCAATTAAAGTGTCCCGAGACCACAGCCTTGAGGAACCCCAACAAATTTTTCTTTACTCAGTTATTATAAATGTCAAATCTAGTGTATTGATTTTGATTCTAAAAATCTACAATAAAAAAAGGAGGGATTGTTTTGTGTCCTTTACTTTGGGTTTGCCGGTGGAGCCGCTGGTATAGAGAATGAAGAGTGGGTCTTCAGACTCACACCACTCGGGTTCGCACTCATCTGCAGCTCCACTCATCAGAGAGTGCCAACACAAGTCAACGTCTGGGTTCCAGGGCACCTGGAGCAGAAAACAACACAGAAAAAATGAGGAAAAACAACCCTGGACAGGAAGAAAACAAGTCAAAGCTACAAATTAGCAGAGAATATTTGCATCCAATAAGTGGAAAATTACAAATACCTCATTAGTTATTGTTAGTGAATACCAGAGCTTAGCCACAAAAACAAAATTTAAGGAAATTAAACAAAAATGAGGAAAAATGACATTAAAACAAGCATGACGCTGCAATGATTTAAGCTGCATTTCTCATTACTTTAAGTGGGCCAGTTAGGAGCCTGCAGTTTATGGCTTCATCTCATTGATTGGTGAGTTTGTAGCAAAGCCACAAATCAATCAGAAGAACAGAAATGCTGCTCCTTTAAGGGGTAGATCTCCAGAAACGTCTCCTGAGGACGACCTCTGCAGCGACCTTCAGTCCTCAGCCATTACTGGGATTTCTTCAATCTGCTAATGGCGTAGTCTTCCTCCCAGACTGGGTTACATTTTTATTGAAATTACTTTGAAAGGTCAAACGTCAATAAAAGATTAAATTATTGGCTGTATGGACTCGTTTCATTCCCCTTAATGGGCCAAACTTAATAACGAGAATAAGAACAGCTTTTCTCTCCAGCTGCTTTTCAAAGAGAAACCCCAGAAAAAAATTAACTACATGTTCTTACTGTGATTTATTTTTAGTATTTTGATTAACTGGTTTACGAATTAATTTTGATTAATTTTGACTAATTGTAATACAATTAATCTGGTCTTGTTTTTAAGGCAGTAAAATTATACGTAAAAAACGTGAATCTTTATTTAGGGCTGGACAATAAATCAATAATATATTTCACAATAAACGCATGATCAATATCAGTAGATAATATGCCTGATAGATTAGCTCCTCAACCTCTCAGCCAATCAGAGTGAGTGGAATCTACTAACTCACTCTCTCGCTCTTTGGTTGCCTAGCAACGGCCTGCTGGGTGCAGAGCCCTTTCAAATTCCCCCCAAAACTTTGGTTGCCTGGCAACAACCAGCTGGGTAACTTCCAGAAGGGCAGTTTGAGGTTTCGCCTCATAATGGTTTAAAAGTGAAAAGCAACAACTTGGAGTGAAAACTGTGAATAAAACAGGAAAAGCCGATCCACAAGTTTGGTTGTTTTTCACGTATATAAAAAAAATAAATAAAAAATAATGAATAATCAGTGATGGACTGATATGAAACGCTTATACTGTGATACAGTTTCTGCTTTACTGTCCAGTTTTAGCTTTATTGTATATTTCACATATGGAGGTCGCCATTTTTACAGATACTACAGTGGACTAGAGCCAACAACACAAAACGCAGGATGTCAAGGCTAACGGTCGCAAGTTCCTTCAAAGTTTTCATGTGGCGTTATATACAAGAACTGTAAATTAAATTAAATACAATTATTTAACCTACTTTTGGTATCAATAAAGTACTTTTTTAATTTAATTAAACTGAATTGAAAAACAAACATGATCAACTTGTGAGCTTCTGTTTATGTTAGCAGGAGCTAACATCGTTAGCAGGAGCTAACACGAAATCAAAACAAGTTGGAAGATAATAAATGAATCTTTAAAGTGACAATGAAGAATCTTTCAGTCTTTGTAACGCAACATTTTGACATATTTAAGAAAATATTTTGATCCCAATGCTAACCGTAAACCACTTGAGTGCAGAGCTAGCTATTTTAGCATACGCTCTTCTTGTATGTTAGCATTTCCAAGCAGCAGCAGACAAACATCAGATTTTTGATTCGACTTTCTCCTCTTCCTCCATTTGGTCATCTTCATCTCCTCTCGCTGCGGATCGAACTGAAAGTGCTGAATGTTACTCACTGCGCAGGAATTACTGTTCTGACTGGGCGGCGCTAACGCAGATTTGATTGAATCCAGTTTGTCCCTCCACTCATTGTGGGATGCAGCCCCCAATGGCAAGTCAGCAGTCTTGCAGGACAAATATAACATTTCTGAGTTCTACTTATAAACTGAATTGTGGAAATAAAAACTTTAAAGGTGTCCTGATTTATTGAGATGAACTGATAAACATTTAGTGTCAAAACGTTTCAATCTCTCCGGCTAAAGAGAAAAAAAGCCCTGGAAAACAAAGTGATGCAAAAACCGTGAAGCGTTTGACTGAAACCCCAGAGATGTTGTTGCAAAACAAACAAAATCCCAAAAGATGACATGGAGGATTTTAGTTGTGGAGATGGAAATACCTTTGGAACAGGATGCGTTTTCTTTACTTTCCTTTTCTCCTGCTGGATGGGAGTGAGGGAGGGGAAGGCAAAACAGGAGGAACGAGAGGTTAATGGGGGAAGGAAACCCGCCAACAAAAATAATTAAAACCAGGGACACCAAATCAAATCATGACAGATGAAGACTGAGAAGCTTTTAGGACGAATGCAGAAGGAAAAAAGGCCATAAAGTTAGCATTTTCTGCTGCAGCCTGGCTTGATCCGTCGTTTCCTCACCTCCAGATCTGGACACGCTCGCTTGGCGGGAGGAGACTGTCTTCCCTCCGCCTCCGGATCCTTCGATAAGTGCTTCAGCATTATGCACTTCTTCAGTGGAAATCCTCTGCAAAAACCCAAAACAAAATGTTCACTTTATCCTCTGACTGTGACCTTGCAGCCTTGCAACAGCATCAAAAATCTGCAAAATTAGACTTTTTTTCATGGCATAAACTCAAAATATAAAGACTTTATGTGGTAGAACAACACAAAGAAGTATTGGGGTCATAATAGGCAGATATAAAAAAGAGGCGTAAATTTTCACAAAAAACGAGAATCTTTCTGAAAAAATAAAGAAGCTCCAAATGTCAAAAAATTGCAGAAAAGAAAACTAAAATGTTCAGATTAATTTCAGGAATTTCTTAGAAACAAACAAGAACATTTTTCAGTTTCAAAGGTTGATAATTTGTGAGAAAATAAATTTTAGCTTAATATTAGAAATTTTGAAAAAAACAAAAAACACAAACTGCAAAAGTAACAAATTTGCAAGTAAAAAATATCTGAAAGTTAAAAATAAAGGAAAAAGAAATTTCTCAGCTTCAAAAGTTAAAAATCTCTGAAAATTTCTAGAAAAAAAACGAGTCAACTTCTGAGCTTTAAAGGCTGAAAATTTGCAAGAAGAATTTTTTTAGATTAATCCAGAAACATTTCTTGAAAACACAAAAGAATTTCTGAGCTCCATAATTTGGTAGACTTTTTTTTATTTATTTAAGATTTCAGATTCTTTTTTCAACTTTTATCAAATCTTCAAGATTTTTCTAGAAAATTTCTGAATTTAATCTCGGCTGCACTGAAATTAGTGCATTTTGCAAAACTACAACAGAAACACTGAAAACGACGAGAGAATGAAGGAGGTGAATGTTTCTTAATAATTTATCTGGTGAACAAACTTATTCATGAGATTTTAATTTTTTTCTTATTTAATAAAACTTGTGAAATTGTGTTCTTTCCGACAAAGTTTTGAACACATTTGTGAAGGAAACGCAGTTAGTGACTCTTTCATTAATCCATAATTATAATTTCCAGCTCATTGTTTGTTTACGTCCTGATTTACGGCGCAGGTCTCACATCAACGACGTGAGAAAACTATCGGATTTAGTTCCACTTATAGAAGAGACACGGACTGGGTTCTGTTTTGTCTGGGATCTTGTGATCCTGGTTAATTTGTGCAATCAGGAGAGACACTAAAGTATTTCATTGGGTTTCTGCTGCAGACCAGAAGCTGTTTGTGAATCAAAATGTGCAGAAGTACCGACATATAATTGTTAATATGTCATTTTTACTGTCATTCTGAGCTTTAATTGTTGCTTTGTGCTCTCTGTCAGTTGGTTTTATTGTTTTATTTCATCCTTTGACATTAAACAGTTTCAGTTTTGGACTCTCTTTCTATTTATGCATTTTATCTTACATTTGTTTTACATCCCACCTTTATAAATAATGTGTTTTAAAATGAATTTAGTTTAATTTTCTGTATGTATTTTCAGGAGGATTTTGTTTTCTGTCCAACCTGGAGTAAAATTAAAAATATGTTTCACTGGTTCAAATTCTGTAGAAAGAAATCTAATATTAAACTCCTTTTACATCAAATTATTAATCTGTTCATTAAAAGAGTCGCCAGATGAGCTCCACACTTTATTGATGTTAAGTCAAATAAAAAAGTTTTATTTAAGCGTTTATTTAGGTTTCAGTTTTAGGTACAAATAATCAATCGTTCTCTAAAGAACTGCATTACAGGGAATAAAATGTTTTTCTTGTTTTAAAAAAAGGTTTTAATTATATATATATTCAGTATTTGTATTAAATGAAAAATTAGCAGATTGATCATTTAATTGTGAGAATAATAAAAAAAAATCAGAAGAAATTTTAATAGTTCAGCAAAGATGCAGCTTAATGCACCTCATCTACATGTGTGTGTGTGTGTGTGTGTGTGTGTGTGTGTGTGTGTGTGTGTGTGTGTGTGTGTGTGTGTGTGTGTGTGAATAAGGGGATTTACAGCTTACCTGTCTCTACATTTCTGCAGCGCTTCATCAGCTAAGAGCTTCAGGTTGATCAGCTTATCTCCTCGGTAGAAACCGTCTGACATGGAAACACAAAGAGCCAGAAGGTTCAAACCAAAAACACAAAACTTTTAACTCCAGCTGAGACTTTTTACAGAAAGACAAACATTTCACATGCAGAGGAGAGAACAAGACCTGAAGATCAGACTGAAGAGTAGCACTGGCTTAACATATCTTTGCTCAAGAGTAAAACAACATTTGGTAAAATGTCTCCTCCAGTAACTTATTAACTTATCAATAATTTAACGTTTAGAAATTACATCATGCCTAAAATATAAAGTGGAAATTTAGGTATTTTAAAGATCAAAATGAAAACATGTATGTAGCATAATTACAAAATAAAATCAGGCAAAAGAAATAATTATAGGATCCATACATTTTATTCAAGTAAAAATACAGGAAAGAAGTTTTACTTGAATAAAGTAATTTATTATTTATTCAAATAAATGTAACAGAGTAAATGTATTTAGTTACTATTGCAGTTTTACAACCAATTACTGATCGTTAAAAAGCCGAACGGATTCAGATTTTAGCCGATACCAATTACTTCTGTCTGAACAGTCAGTAGGTTAAAAAGGGACGTTATTAGTTTAATTTCTGTCCTGAGGTCAGAAATTTCTTTCTTTTATAAAACTTATTTATTGGAGAAAAAACCAAAACATTTTTTATGAATGAAAGCATAACAATAAATGAGCTTCTGCCGGCTGGATTAAGTTTTTCACCCCAGACTAATCTGACAGATTAGGTTTTGATTACAGACTCAGAATCAGCCGGTTCTGGTTCTGACTGGATTCTTCTGTTTCAAACTGACCTGCAGTGATGAGCAGCGAGCACTGAGAGTCGATGATCCGCTCGCACAAAGACTCGGCGGAGAAACCTGCAAACTGGAGCAGCGGTGGGTTTACGCACACGATCTACGATCAAGCAAAGCCGAACTTCGCAGGAATGTTTCGTAAACTCACGACGATGGAGTGGACGGCTCCGATGCGGGCGCACGCCAACATGGCGACCACCAGCTCGACCACCATGGGCATGTAGATGGAGACGCGGTCGCCCTTCTTCACTCCTGCACACAAGAACGCAAAGGTTGAAACGATTAATCGTGATTAATCGATCATCTAGTGAGAGTCAAAAAAAGCCCATTTGCTGAAAAAACAACATTTACGTTGTTTAAAAATATATACATTTTTATTAACTGTAAAAAAAACAACAAAAAAACAAAAATAAAAACCTTCTTTGTCTGTAAATCTGTTTTACCCAGAATCAAATTCTGCACAATTCTCATATTAAGCATTTTTGGTGTCCAATCATTAACTGGTCAATTGGAGAATCGATCAACAGACTGTATTGATGATGTGAATCAGAAAGAGCTGATTTAAGTACTTAGTTGCAGATGCATCCTTTGCTGCGTTATTGCAGTTATTTTTTATGTAAAAAGGAATTTTTGTTTATTTACATGTTTTTATGCATTTGTAATTTTGTATAAAAAGACTTCAGCGGTTAAATTAAAACCTGCAGAATGTGGCATTAATTTATCAATCATCTAAATAATTGATCAACTGCCTGAGGCTGCAGCCAGGTCTGATTCATACGATTAACCCTAACTGCTTTACAGTCACCGAATTACACAAATTTATCATTTTAAAGTTTCTCTGTGAGTAAATGCTGCATTTTCTGACCTCCATTATTGAACACGTAATTAGCTTCTTCCCAGTAAATTAGTATTAAACTCATTTAATTTCTGAACTTGTTACATTCTGTAAAGCCCCAGCAGATTTTGGCAGGAACCGACTTCTATGGTTTTCTGGCTCTTTAACGGCTGTCGCTCTTGCAATGAAGTTGCTGCACCATCTGCAGAGAGCATGATGATGAAATTTACTGAAATGTTTGCGTCCTCACAGATTATGAAAGCCCCTGGTTTCATCACAGTAACAGTTTTTTTTAGCTACTGTAGGAAATAAACTGTTGCTGTTCAGAGAAGTTTCCTCTGACTTTCTGCTCCGAATCACCAAAATCCTGTTTTAAAGGTTTCTAAGAGGCAGAGGCTCTAATAAAAAGCTGGATTTTATTCTGTCCCATCGTTTTTCTTCCATCCAACATGTTTTAAATGAATTTTGACAGAGTAATGAATAATAACCTGTTATTTAGTATTTTAGTAGTCGATTATTAAAATATTCAGGCGATTAATCGGTTATACTGCCCCCACAGGCCAGGAGGGAAACAGGTTCCAAAGGGTTTTGTTTGTTTGACACAAAAATGTAACAAATGCTGCAATTTTGGTTCCCAATCAAACCAGTGTGAAAACTCCCTGAAAGGCTCAGTGGCTGATGAGATGTTTAAAGCGGGGAGACGGGACTTACCCTGGGATTTTAGGACGTTAGCGAACCGGCAGACCTTCTGCAGCAGCTCCCTGTAGGTGACGGTCAAGTCGTCGCCGGGTTCGTTGCCTTCCCTGGAGTAAGAGACCGTAAAGAAAAACACACATCTGACCGGTTCCTTTTACTGTTTCTTGCAGAATTAAAGACCAATAATGAGTCATAATAATATTAGTCTTTATTTAATTAAGAAGAAGCAAAAAATGTAATAATTAGGGACCATTTCGGTTTTAACCTTCACTCTTCAGCGAAAACTGAAACACCAGTTCATTTCCATTTTTTTCCAGCTCTATTTGGTTCCATACAACAGATTTGATGTTAAACAGGAGGAACATCACAAACTGGAAGATTCAAATCAGAAATGCAACCGTCCATGTTCAACAGCGCACGGGAGCCAATGATGTGTTCAGGTAACTACACCCAAAAATTCAGCTGAAGTCAGAGTAGCAGTACTTGTTTATATTTCTACTCAAGTCAAAGTAAAAAGTAGATATTCAAAAACGTATCTGACAAACATGTGAGAGTAACTGACAGATAACATCATATAATCCAGTTAAACTTAGATTATTATTTGGCATCCCATAAATCTATTTATTTTATCCTCAAATTAAAACACAAAACCCAGAGCAGCGGTTCAACCCGACACCAGATTGCATGAAATCGCAGGATTATCGTCGGTGTTGGAAAAGCCACACAGAGCTCAACACTGGCTGGACAATAAATCAATAATAATACAGATATCATGATCAATATCAATAGATAATACATCTGACAGAAAATTCAACATATAGAATATTCAGTGAACATTCTGGGGAATCAGCCAATCAGCAAAGAGCGTGGCATTAACCCACTCATTCTTTGGTTGCCTAGCAACAACCTGCTGAGTAACTTCCACAGCAGTTTAATGTTTCGCCTCATAACTGCTTAAAAATATAAAACAGGAAAGGCCAATCCACCAGCTTGGTTGCATTTCAGATACTTAAAACAAACCAAAAATGATCAATAATTATTGATGATATCAGATGCAAAACTCTCGTATCGCGATCCGATTTTCGGCCGTATCGGTTAGCGCTGCGCTCCACTAACCAGAAGAAGGCGATCTTATCTCCGAGCTTCCTCTCGTGGACGTTGCGGTCCAGCAGATTGTAGCAGATGTTGGTGGTGGCTCCTTCCATGCACTTGATGAAGATTTCTCCTTTGGTCACGTCGAAGTTGTAGTCCAGGAACCGACCGGTGTGTTTGGTCTTCCAGAAGAAATCTTTAGCAATGGCTCCCCAGAACTCTGCGGCACAGAAACGGGACAGTTACAGCAAGGAACCGCTGTGTTTTTGAAGAAATTCACATTAGAAATACAGAAAAATGGATCATAGTTATTAACAAAACATTATTGTGGCTCAGTTCAGAACCTGACGGGACAAGACAGATGGACTTCCTGCTCTTTATGCACAACGTCCAGGAATTGGGGTAAAAATATAAATATTTGTGTTTTTCAAAAAAGACAAAGCACAACTGTTGGATATATAATTAATTCCTCAGGAAATGCAAATGACACCATAATCAATGACAGGAAGCAGCCTCAGTGTTTAGTTGGTTTATTGTTTTTCTCTACCAAAAACTGGATGGTAAAAGTTTTCAGTCTGGTGCTTCGTTTTATTTGTTTCTATTGTTCTGTTTATTGATTTTGGATATTTAAAGTTCCAGTGCTAAATGTTCATTAGAACTTAAAGTTTATTGCTCTTTGAGAACGTGTAGCTCATTTTTATAGTTGAGTTTATTCAGTAGTTTGAACAGAAGTGGGAAGATCAATGATTCATTGAAGCTGTAAGCTTGTGATAAATAGGTTGCACGTCTGCAGTAATACAGTAGAAAATGGCTCACATTTATTCCTTCCTGCAGTTATCTGCCTTGTAAATGTGCACATGAGTAAAGTGCATATCACTACTGCAGAGCGTTTATGTTTATGAGTTAGTGCAATCAAACGGCCTTTTGTGGAGACAATAAAGACACAATGAACCTTGAACCAGGAAGTAAAAATAAAAAATAAAACAGAAAGCTGGGATAACTGCATACGTGCAATATTTCAAACTTTATGTGAGGCTTTAAAATGGGTTTGCAAGAGGAAGAGTGGATGTATCAAATTATCAAACCAGTTGGTATCTAAGATTATCTCAACAACATTTCCTTTGGTTCGAATGTAAGAAATGAGTCATAATAACCAGCCTAAAAGTAACTTTATTGTTTATTTTAAAGTAAATCCTCTATTTTGGTTCAATAGAGTTTATGACCCATTTTAATTTTTGCTTTGTTTGTTTATTTTATCTATTTAAACATTTTCATTTGGAATCTAAAATGTTACTTAGAAATAAAAGTTTTTTCGATCTTTAAGAGCGTGAACCGATTGTTGTTGTAATTGCTGTATATTAGTTAAAAATGGTCTCAGAATGACAATATTATTATCGTTTATCACAATCATTTCTGGGACAATTTATCATCTCATTGTGACAGGGCTTTAAAAGCCTCCTGCAACGAGAAATAAATCAATCCAATGATAAATTCAAACAAGCTCAATAATTTCAATTTGCATAATTTATTATTTTTCTCTCAAAAACTGGATGAAAAACGTCTTCAGTTTGGTGTTTTGGTCTGAACCAGATGTTTTTTGGTTTTTGTAAGGACAATCTTGCTTACAAAGAGTTCATAATTCATTGTATTTGTTGTTTTGTTTGTTTATTTTTGTCCTCCAGTTCTAGTGTTAAATATTCAATAGAATGTAAAGTTTATTGATCTTTGAGAAAGTTTTCTTCCATTATTATGCCACAATTATTATTATTATATTACTTCAATATGGACTCAAAACAATATAATGGTTTATTACAATGGGACAATGTGAAAATGTGTCATTGTTACAGGTCTAATTATTACCATTAACATTAGACAGGCTGGACCAGTTCATTCAAAAGGCCAGGGGACATTTATAGTTATTATAAATATAATATTATTGTTAGTATTATTTCTGTTTACCTCTGTGTGAATATGCATGTTTAATACATTTTGTAGTAAAGCTCCATTTATCACTGCCTAACTCTGTGTTTGTACTGAAATAGGAGCTAAATTTACTGAGAAATCAGTGTGTGTGGGTTTCATTCCCGCCTCAGAGGAAACTGAAATGTTTCAGTGAAAACTGGGAAATTCCTGCAGAAACTCTGAGCTTTCACTGACCCAGTGTGAATCAGAGCAATGCGGATGTTTCACTGGGTGTGGAGATGCAATCCTGCAGGTTGCGACACCCGTGTTGTGTTTTACACCTTCTCACGAGATCTGTCACTTTAAGCAGTAAATATTAATCTGTTCTGCAGCTTAAATTAATACTCACCATCTGGATTGTCTATGGAGCGGATGTAGAGTTCCTTGTATTTCTCAAAGCTGGGGATGTGGGACTCCTTCTTCAGGTCCTCGGAGCAGAGAAAAACGTTCTCCTGCGGGGCTTTATCGGGAATCATATTGCCTCCAATTTATTCTCCACAAACACGAGTCAAAGTGTGGACAGGTCGGCCTGATATTTCCACGGAAAATCCAGTTTCAAGCACCCTGTTCTGGTGTACTTTCATAGAAACAAACTTAACTCATCGGACGAAGTCTCAAATCTCGCGCGAAGTGCAAAAATTCGAACAAGCTGAATGCAGATTTCATTCAGACTTCCTCGTTTCGCAGGGTGACTTGTGACGCTTTCTACTCAAAAGCTATAGCCGTTCACCCCAAAAACACACGCTGTTTGATTTATAAAACAAAACCCAAGTCAGTTGTAGCTCCTACGCCGCTTCAGCGTCTCGTCGTTCCCAGGTGAACACGGACGTAAAAAGGTTTGACACCAGCTAAGCTAACCAGCTAAGCTAAGGAGAAAAAGGCAGATTCAGTTCATCCGCTAAAAAGCCCGCTCTGCGTTAAATTAAACGAACCACGTTATGTTTAATCATTACATAAAACAAACTTTAATTCAGCATAGCTCTATGTAACGAAAATAAAGTGTTTTTAGCCGCAACGCTAACTCTTTGTGCGTCTCTTCTTCACTGTTTGTTGCAAGCGTGTTCTGCTGCTGGACTGTTTGGCTCCGAGTCACAGCCAATCAGAGCTCAGGGGGGCGTTCACATGCGCATTACGAAAGCTCGGAATTTACAGTGTTTTTCCACATACAAAACTGAAGTTGACTTCTGACTAGCTTCCGACTCGAGAAATTTGCTATAAAGCAATTCCATCTGTTTTTGTCCTACCTTGAACATATTCAATATGCTATAGTTTAAAAACTATAATGCTTTGTGATTTGGGAAACCAAATCAAATCACAAAGCATTTGGTTTGTGAGTATTACATTCATTAACTGATCTTTAACTAAGTTTTAAATATTTTACTACTAGTGTGGAATAATCTAGCCTAGGTTTGAACAGTTAAATAAATAATTAAATTTAAGCAATGTAAAGACGCTTTAGTGTGTGAACAATGAGGTGGATTCGCCCTTTAATCGTTTCCCGTCTCGAAACCGACAATCGGAAGCCAACTTCAACTTCGGTTGCCCAAAACCTCTGAAACACATTTCAGATGTTTTGCTTTAAACCACATAATGTGTATTGTGTCCAAATATTAACCAACTTCCCGTTAATATTCTCCTCGGCTCCAGTGACAAGCAACGGCAAACGCTGCGTTCATGTCACCTCGGAAATCAGAACTTAGATCACGCTAAGGCGTCACACCCACTTTCAAGTTGCGCAACCGTTGCGAAGTAATCATTAAAAACATATATAAATAAATAAACTCTACAAAGAGTGGGTATATTTAGTGGAAAAACTGTGTGGAATAGATTTACTTTTAGGAGGAAATTTTGATTTGAAAAATATTTTTCTGCCTGGACTTAAATATATTGTTTTTCCTTCATTCAAGACTTCAAAATACCAGAATTTGGACATAACGTTATGCTTTTGTCTGTCAGATGTTCTGATTGGTTACCAAGTATTCAAGTCTCATTTTTACCAAATACTTGTTGACTAACTTCTTGGACGGGTTCCCTGTTGAATACTTCAATATGAGTTCTGCTCGTAGATTGAAACACTGAAGTGTAACAAAAATGTAAAATCATAAGAAATTAATTAGGGGATGAATATTTATTTATTTTTTCACATTTGTACAGAATACCTGCTAAAAAAGACCCAGAAACATTGAGCACATATTTTAATCATATGGCGCCTCCAGGGGGCGCTGTGGGAGTTTCAGCAAGTTCAAGAAATTTACAGTATTTTTATAATTAAATCTATTTTGTTTTTTAATGCCAAAAGAATATTAAATGTTATTTGCCGACTGCTCCAGCCAGTGTAGCATAACTAGTGCGAAATGGAAAAGAAGGAACCGTCCAGGAGCATTTATATAATAATTATTGAAAAGTGAAAAAATATGAGGGGAAAAATGTCTAAGTCAATGTTTCTTTAGATATTTTGTAGTGTTGTGGATTTGCTAATGGGGCTCCAGGTCAGAAGCTAATGTTATATTTTTAACTCTTCTTTTGAACAGCACAAAAACAGGGAAATAAAATCCCAGACAGCGTTTGACAATGAAATACTGTTTTATTGTTATAGTACAAAACGTGATTTTAAAAAGATCAACTTCAGCGGAGTATAACAAACACACCAGAGAGGAAAAGATGGGGGAGAAGTCACAGTGTAACACACTAATCAGGGCTGATTGTTGAAAACGTAAAGGTGCTACCAATAAAACCCCTTAAAGCCACTTCTTCATTCTGCTCAGGAATATTTAATTAAACTAAAAAAAAACACTCCAACATGCTACAACAGGCATTTGGAAGAACTGTGGCGCAGAAAAATGAGAAGCAGAGAAAAGTCAGCATTCTGCTGCTAGGAGGGGAAAATGAATAAAACTGAAAACATTCAGATTTTCCAGCAGTAAGAGGAGGTGAGATTAGCACTTGGTTGATTTAGTACGAAAAGGCCACAGTGTCAAACGTTTCATCGTGAAAAGCACTTCTGAAGAGGAAAGCCTCCGTTCTGTCTGCTGCAGGTTTTCCAGGGTTTGGGGAGGTCACAGTGGACAGACAGGGCTACAAAAAGTAGCCTTCATCTCAAACTCTTGTTTAGAAAATGGTCAAATTTAGTTTCACCAGTGGCAAAGCACTGAAGACGTTTCAGTGACTATTTTACAAAGTTAAACGCCCTCAAAATCTTCAAACCAACATTGAAGTCAACTAACTTTTAAAGATATCTTCCACACTTATTGAGTAAATTTGGTGTCAATAAACTTTGCTACGTTTTTGCTGCTTTTGTTTTGAAGAAATTAATGAAGGTTTAAAAGTCAAATAATCTCCTTACATCACCTGAATCAAACTAAACTTGTGGCAAACATCCATAACTTTTAAAAGACAAATAATAAAAGTTCACCTCCTAACAAACAAAATAATTTAGGGGTATCCAAAGTGTGGTACGAGGGCCGTTTGTAGTCTTAAAATGATATTGGTTGGTCCTCGGTCTAAAAATCGAGATTGGTAAAAATCTGGTAAACAAAATAGAAAGTAGTTCCAATAACTTGGAAATTGTCTTTTTCTCTTAACAAAGCAACAGTATGAACCTTTTTTAATGTTTGGATGCAGATTTTCATTCATATCGTCAAAACAAACGCTGCACAGTTGACTGACAGCAAATTTCTTTGATTTCATGAAGGTGAGGTCGGCTGGTTGACGTCTGTTTGATTTGAAGGAAGCCGGTGGAGGCAGCAGAGGGCGACATAAAGGCAGAGTAACAACACAAGAAACTGATTCTTGTTGGCAAATCTAGCAAATAAAATTTTCAAAATGCTGCAGGATTATTAGTTTGTGCTCCCTGAACTAGAGAATCAGAGCTGGACTTGGCTGGGATCAACAGTCTGGAGTCGTAAAGCTGCAGCGCGTAACTTTTGTTGAAACTGTCATTATGTTGTGACAGTTTGGTACGAGACAAATAATCTGTGAAAAAATCAAGCTCCTCTGCTGATTGGTTGAGCTAACTAGAAACAACCAATCAGAGCCAGGAGGCGGGACTTCGTTAGCTGTCTGGTAAGTCGCAGCTAGCACAGCATGTTGCGAACGCTACGCTAGTTAGTTAGAATAGCCAACGATGACGGCAGATAAAAGGTTTTCCTGTAACGGTGAGTTGGTTCACCACCATTAGCACATTTTGCAGCATCTTCCCGAGTTTGATTGACAGCTCTAAAGCCCGCCTTCCAGCTCTGATTGGTTGTTTTTTGACTGGCGTGAGAGAATTGATCTTTTCACAGATTATCTCTCATAACAAACTGATAACAAATATCTGAAAACCATTCTGCAGTTCAGAGTGACGTCAGGGCGGCCATCTTGTTTCACGATTCTATTTATTCACATGTTGAAATCAGTTAAACGCTACAAAACTCAAAACATATTGAGGCCAGGCTAAGACTTTTATTTGTTTAAATTGTGACAATAAAGTTGAAATAATGCGAGAACAAATCGTTAATTTTACCAAAATAAAGTCACAAATTTGGAGAATGAAGAAGCGATTTTATGAAAATTCTGACACGAAAAACAAAAAATTTAAATGAATTGTGAAGTTATACTTTGGTTTTACATATAAAGCAAAACCTAATCTGTTAACACTTCAGCATGAAATTATTACCAGAACAAATGATTGTTCAACAACTGAATCCAGTTGTTGGACTGGATCCATATAGAAGCAGAACTTTATGACTTTCTTCTGGTAAAATTGCATCTTTATTCCGCTAATGTAATTACATTCTCATAATTAAACATTTTGTATCCTGGCCCTGATTCTGATTGAAATAAAAGTCACTGATTTAATTTTGAGCCCTAAACATGATGCTGTTGTGACCGTGATGCGAGTTGGAACCGTCTCAAAATTTGGGTCTCGCTGATAAATGAGACCAGATTCCCTTTGAGAAAATAATATTTTCCACCTTCGCTTTGAAACTTTGTCGCTAAATTTAGTGACTTTTCACAAAAATGACATTTTATGAGTCAAAAATTTGCTAGAAATTTTTAGATTAATCTTGGAAATTTTCTAGAATAAACTTACTAATTTCTGAGTTTTGAAATTTGAAAATTTTCTATTTTTGGAAATTTTTCTATTTTAAAAAGTTTTCTAGAAAAACAATCCAGAATTTATGAATTTCAATAGTTAAACATTTTCTACTTTTAACACTCAGAAATTCTCATGTTTTCTAGAAAATGTTTTAGATTAATCTCAGAATTTGTTTAGAAAATTTCAAAGATCCCAGCAAACTTTCGCATCTAAAAATATTTTTTTAAAACATTTTTTGGGTGGAAAATTACTATTACTTTTTTCTTCTCTTCTACCTGCAATTCCCTAATTCTTTGTCATAAAAAAAGAAAAATCGGTATCAGGCAGGTCCTGATTTTTAGAAATCAGTGCACTCCTACTCAAAGTACGACTACCGCCATCTAGTGGCCGCTCCAGACCTGCCAGCCTAAAATGTCTACAGAAAATTAAACCGTTTATAAGAAAAATAAAAGTCTTTGTAAATGATTGAGATTCTTTATTAAGTTTTAATTGCAGCCTGAAATGTTTCTGAGTTTGTTAACTTTTGTTCCTTCAAGCTTCATGTTTGGTCCGACAAAAACGCAACTGCTCAATTTTTTCTCTCCGAAATACAGCCTGAATATCGTAACCGGGTAAACAAATGAAAATCTAACAAGACAAAATTTACTTTGCTTACAAAAACCGGGTTTAAAAATCACATTTTTGATAGAGAAGAATAAAAAAAAAACTGTTCTGTAATTTTAAAAGGTTTGCTCTTAGTGAAGGCAAGTAATAATAAATAGAGAAAGTCAAGGCCTCTGGGCTGCATCCACTCCTCTTGGCAGTGTTTGGAGCTTCAACACCACACATTTATTCAGAAAGAAAACCCTAAAAAACTTTTTTTGACAAACATATTTTTATGAATAAGGCTGTTGAAAAGAGTAACGTTCCACTAACAGGACTAAACACCAGTGTTTTGGTTAAATTAGAAAGAAATGTGACAAAGTTACATTAGTCTGAAGAAACGGTCTCCAACTCAACCCAGAATGCAGATTAAATCTGATTAGAACTGGTTGTTTTGTAGATTATAGTCCCAGATTTTATGGAGGAGGCCATCTTAAAGGCTACAGGTGAACAGGAGCGGTCAGCACTTTCTACCAAGTTCAGCTCCACCGTCTCCTTCAACTTTGAACAAAAGATGAAGCCACTTTTTTTTCTGGATTTAGGAATTGCACATTTTTAAAACAGTGAAATTTTGAGCGTTTTGAGAGAACTGGTGGGTTGTAAAAACAAACACACAGTAACACATAAAGGGATGAAAGGAAGAAAAACGGGACAACAACTGGATTTTTGCACCAAATGAAGACAAGCCTGTTGCTTTGTGCCAAACTAAACGTGAAGATTTTTGATCTGAATGTACGCAGAGCGTCTGCTTTTATCTTTACTTCATGGAGGAATCAAAACAATCCAGGAGGAGAGAAACCCCTGGACTGGCAAATTCAGGTTGGATTCGGGTTACAAGAAGCTGCAATGCCTGGAAAGGACACCAGAGGGCGCTTTGGTCAAAACAATGGAGGAATGAAATTAAAGCAGCCAGATGGCGCCACCACCGCTGCCCCCTGGTGGCCGCTTTAGTATTGCAGGTTCAGGGAAACCAAAACCATCAAAACATCCAAATCTATGAGCAAAAGGGCCTTTAAAGATAAAAAAGGTACATTTACGACAAAAAACTGACATTTTCTGTGAGCAATTTCGTAGTTCCAAAAGTATCCAAAATATTCTACAAAAAAAAGAAACTAATTTCAGTCTAATGTCATAAATCTTCTTAAAAAAAAAAAAAAAAAAAAAAAAAAAACTAACTTCTGAGTTTCAATAGCTGGAAATTTTATACTGTTGAAACTCAGACGTTTCCATGTATTATTTTCCTTTTTCTTTTTTGACAACATTTCTGTTTTTTTCTAGCAAATGCTACAATTTTGAAACTCTAAGATTAATCTCAAAATTTCTAGATGTTTAGGTGGAAATTTACTTTTCCGTTTTCTTTTAATTTCCTGCGGTCCAAACATGCCGTCGTACCGATCGTTTGTTTGGGTTTGAAACGAACAGAAAACAATGAAAAATAAAAACCACGTGGGAAATAAAATACAACATGAAACTCAGTTTTATGGACAGAAACGAAACATTCAGGGTTAGTTTGGAGAAAAGCGCCGGCGGGTCGGCCGGGTCAGGACGAGATTCTTCATTTGCATCCAACAGGCTTCTAAACACACACACACACATACACACACACAACATTGCTTATGCTTTTTACACTCGAGTCCGGAGCGAAAACCAGGTGTTTCCCGACGCGGGTCTGGTTCTGGGAAGGACTGGATTACGGGGCAGCGCCGGGGGTCGGGTTCTGGTTCTGGAGACAGCGTTGATTATAGAGAGGGCTCGGCGAAACCAAACCGCCTTGGCCTGAAAGGGTGGAGGAGACGCTCGGACTAAAACTCCTCCTGCTCTTCGGCGTCCGGTATTACGAAACCCTCCTGCAGGAAAGAGTCGATCGGTTAGATCCAAACGACCCGGGACGTTTCGCCTCACAGTCAGCAATAAATCTGTTCGTCACACGATTAATTAACATCAGATCAATAACGTCCACATCGTTACTTCCTTTAATGTCGTTGCACTACCTGCCTCTTTTCCCTTTAAGTATCGATGTTTTCTTTATTTTTATAGTTAAGTGTTTTTGTTATATTTGAGAAAATGTGCCTGCACTGTTTTTATATTAGTTAAAATGGTGTCTGAGATGAGAATATTATTATTGATCTCAGTTTGTGGATGAAAATTTGCTGAACAAACTCAGAAAATTTAAATCTCAGAAATTTTCCAGGAAAAAAAAAATCTCGGCTTCAATAGTTCAACATTTTCTACTTTTAAAACTCAGAAATGTTTGTGTTTTTTGTAGAAAATCAAAATTTCACATTTTTTTTAAAGCTAATTTTTTACTTTTGGTTACAGAAACTGTATAATCCATTTCAATTATTTAGTTTTGTTCATTTTGGATATTTAAATGCAGTTTCAGTGTAAAATGTTGTTTATAAATTAAAACGTTTTTGATATTTGGTAACATGTACTTGCATTATTATTTTTTCTTACTTTTATTTACTATTCAGCGATTATAGCATTTATTTAGCATAAATGCTGCTTCTTCTGATATTAATTGGCAACAAGTTCTGGGATGGAAAATGTTTCCACAGGTTCATTTTCCTCTCCTTATAGAGGAAAATGTGATCACATTTCAGCCAGTTTCCCAGTTACTCTACTGGTCAAAAACCAGTTTAACTGCTCAGGTTCAGGATGCATTTATAGCTGTTATGGATGTAAACAGCTGTGAAACAGATTTGTTTTGTTTTCGTTTGGATTTGTGTTCAATAATTTGTGTGAAGAAAGAGTTTTGAGTTAAAACATGAATTGGTAGAAAAGCTGGACTCACGTCTGTGGCGTAGAGGATGTCGACGATCCGCTGCAGCGTCGGGTCGCCTTCGCCTTCTTTCTCCTGGCAAATCAGCTCAATGTTCCTCAACTTACCAAAATAAAAGTCTCTTTCCTTCTCCATGTCCTGAATGGTAGATTTCAGAATCTCTATCTGTGGGTACGGGATGAGAAAAAGGTAAAAGATCTTGTCATGATAAATGATTTATGAATGCCCACCCGTAACAAGCCAATCAAATCAAACCTCATTAATAAGCTCCGCCCTCTCTTCATCGCCGCCTCCCATCCCCGGTTTTCGGGTCCCAGCAGGAGCCAACTTGGGAGCAACTTTTGCAACAGGAGGCTTCTGGGTAGCTGATGAGAGAATCAGGGAGATTTCTGGTTACATTGATCGATCCGACGTCCGAGGCCAACTGATCAGACGGACCACCGATCGATCGGACTGGTGACACCGATCGATCGGACCAGTGGACGGGCTCCCACCTTGGTTGAGGGTCTTCTTGGGGAGCTTGTTGAGCGCAGATGTGGTGGGACTGTTCATGGGCATGGTCTCCTGGCCCTGCCTCATCGCCACCGGGTCGTACTCCTTCCCGTCATAGTTGGCATCAAAGAATTTCTTAAACCACTGGACGAACTCAAAGTTGTCCTGGAACTTCCCCTTCACCAGTTTGTCGACTGGGATTATCTGAAACGAGACAGACGGCCCAATCAGAGCGACCGACGGCAAACGGATCCGTCTGGCGTGGCTAGCCCGGCGGCTAACCCTTTAGGTTCAGTGAACTTACTTTATCCACGCCCATCTTCTTGAAACCAACTTGCAGGAGCTTGAAGTTGTGGATGTATTCGTGCTCCAACTTGGCGCCGAATTTCACTTTCTTCAGGGGCACGGATCCGGGGAACAGCATGTCCATGAACTGGCAGTAGACGGCGCCTGACCAGGAGCAAAACAGCAACATTTTAAACTGTAAACATGAACCAAATGGCTCTTTCCTGCCAGAGTCCTGACCGACTCCAGGAACACGGATCGATTCCAGGCTTCTTCACAGTTACCATTACTTTTATTATTGCTTCCATTGCTAAGGCTGGTCTGGTCCAGACCGCCTACAACCCTCAGGTGAGCACACACCTGTTTATTCAATGCTCCCACAACCAGAACTAAACAAAGGAGTTGAAGCTCCTCAGCTCTGAAACAGTAGAAATAAACCTGCCTGGTCTCGCCTTAATGCCCGTGATGCAACACGGGACGCTTTCTCTGCTGCGCAGCTGCCGGGATTACGTCCTGAAAGGACCCGGTTTATGTTCTGTAGCGCAGAGCCGAGAAGGAGGTGCAGCCACAATAAAAAAAACTAAACGTGGCTAAAAGAATCAGTGTTTTATGACGTGAAAGTGATTAAAAATGCTGCTGTTTTTAATACACGCAAAAATTTTCAATGAGGACAAATATTTTAAGGAATATTTTTTTACATAAAGCAACTTTTTCTAAAATTTAATTTTAAAAATGGACTTATCTTTGTAAAAAAAAAAGTTGCTAGATTTGTTGAACTTTTTTGAAAAAGTCGCAGTACTTTGCATTTTCCAGACAATGTGCAATTTTATAGCACAATAAAGTAACTATTCTACTTTCACTTTAAAAATGTTGTATAGATCAAATGTGACTTTATGAAATTAGGTCTCTGTCTCTTTAAGAAGCTCCTGCTCTTTCAGAAACTCCGCCTTCAGGAAGTCATCCCAACATGGCTCCTCTATTAACCCTTTAATGCTTTCAGCAGAAGTAAAAACTGAGAAGCTGCTCCATCTCTGCTCATTAAGCTCCAACTGGGTTAACGGTTTTCCTCCTGCCTGAGGATTTAACTTCACAACGCAGCTTTGAAGAGTTAATTTCACATAAACTCATTTTCTGTCCTTACCTGTACACAACATTTCTATCTTGGTGAGGTTCATCTGGAGAGACTCGTTGATCCACACCAGCATGTCGTGCCGACTCAGGTTGTCGCTGGTCACTGACGTCGCGTAAACATTCACCGCCATCCTGGCTCACCTGCAAAACAAGATGGCGGATTACTGCTTCAGCTCCGAAACAAGCAGCCCGATTTAAACGAAGTGTCCACAGAGAACCGGAGATTACACTTGGAGAAAAAAGACAAAAAGAGTCTCATTAAAGAATAGATTATTTCTTAATCTTCTTAACTTTTCTCATTCTTTTGGTTGAATTGTTGCTTTTTTATTCTTCTGGAAGCTGTGGAGCTGGATGTATTTTGCTCTTACATTTTTGTTATTTTCAGACAACTAGGATACATAACTGAGTCAAAAATGGTGCCATTTCACAGCTGATTAGCATCTGGAAAGCTCAAATAATGCCTGAACTTTGACCCCAAGCAGAGGAAAAGGAGGTGTCATAGATGCAGAGAGAAGAAGAAAGAAGTTTGAATCATTTTATTTTCCAACATCTATCTGCCTGGATTTCAAACCAGCCAGAGAGAGTCAAAGAGGAGCAGCAAAAGCAAAAGAGGTGGATTAGCAGAGCTAGCTAACAGCTGACGGCCACTTAGGACATGTTACAGTAACATAACAGCTGTTAGCATGTCAGCACAGTAATGCTGTCAGAGGCTCCTTCAGATGTGCTATAAGACTGACTGCTACCTGCAAACAGCATCACCAATGGACCTGTCGCAATAACAAATCTAAACAATAAATGTCCCCAATAGTTATCGCAATAAACAATAATATTATCAATTTGAGACCATTTTTAAGTAACATAACAGTAATGGCATAACAATCTCCAAAAACAAAACTGGACATTTTAAATATCCAAAATAAATAAGCAGAACAACAGAAACAACAAATTATAAAGTCCATAAGCAAAATTCTCCTTCAAAATAAAAGCTAATTCAGTTAGACTTTTTCATCCAGTTCTTTGTAGGAAAAAAAATGGAAATAATTTTTTTATATATTTAATTTATCATGCGATTAATTGATTTATTGCAACAGATCTAATCACAATCTCAGATATTTGACACGACAACTACGGTCATTAAATTCCCTTTGGGTTGAATGAAGCATGTTTGTGCTGAACTGAACATTTAAATACTGTCAAATAAAATCGTTGCCCAACATGCTGTATTATTTAGCACCGGTTCCTCCATCAGATGAGGTCATTTCCTGCAGCGCATCACCTCCATCCATGTTTTGCAAAGTCAGACTCTGAGACGCTTATGATATAACATCCGACATAAACCTCATGCAGACGGCGCTGCATGTCATTAAAGCTGCCCTGGATGTTGAGATGACGTTGCATTCTTAACGTACGGAACACTCTAATGTCTTATCACAATGAAAAATAAAACACTATAAACCTAAACAATTATTTTTACCTTAATGTATTGATTAATATCTTGTTGAATTTGTCATTGATTAATTAAACCTGCTGATTGGTCCACAGATTAAAAGCTGTAGTTCCAACTCAGGTACGATCCCAACAGCGTGACGTTTAGATCCCGCCCCATCTCCCTGCTGGAGGGCAAAAGGCTGCTAGCTGATGACTAGCAGTGCTTTTAGCAGACAAGCTGTCAGCACAGCGCGCTAAATCTTAAATGTATGGCTGCTATATGAAAGAAAAAGGGACGCAGCGCTTTAAATAAAAAGATCAGGAAAAGTTTTAAGAGGAAAAAATAGCGAGGGAGAGAGTGGTAGGTCAGTTATGCTAGCTTGACTATGAGAATGTTAACATGTAGATGTGAGGTGGAATTTGGTGTTTCAGTTCAGTTAATAATAAAGGTGACCCAGACACCAAGTGACAGATCATCAGTAGAGCAGGGGTTTAAATTAGCTAATCAAGCACCACTGTGTTAGCTTAGGTAATAGCAGCAGTAGCTAATTTACCAGAAGTAGCTGATCTATCACATCACTAAATAAACATCAAGTCTAAAAACACAACACTGTAACAAACTAAATGTTCAGTTCTTTGTGTAAAAAATCTTGTGGATCCTGAAACACATAGTGGCATCATTGTCAGTTGCTATGGCAACGAGTCTAGCCGATTAAAGGTGGTTTTGAGTTGCTCTTCAATGGTTTTTCTGCGTTATTCATCCCTTTGCTGCGGCGCACTGCTCTAAACTGATCAGTCCTACATCTCCAGGTTTCGTTTAGTTAACCGAGCTGCTCTATGGACAACATGTGAAACAATCGTGTTTTTTCCTCCACCGTTCATCAGGCCTGTTCATAGCCCTTTGTTTGACGTCGCTATCAGTGAATTTGCATGGAGAGCGGCTTACAGATTTGATCATTAAGGTCAGATTTTAATGCCGGGTGTAAATAAGAGTCAGTCTGATGGTATCTATCAGAGGGTCTGATGGATCCAATCAGTAGGTTTCTGATTACACAAGTTAAGGTAATAACCTAACCCAAATTTAAGGTAAAAACCTTAAATTTGTTTATTAGCTTTTGCTGGTTAGTTTCATAAACTTTTTGACCTTCAGGTGCAATCTTTCATATTTTTGATCTAATAATGTGCATTTATAGTCAGTAAGTGGTATTTCTATTCTATTCCATATGACGTAAAGAAAACACACCCAGATTTACTGCTTAAAGCAAAATCACTAGTAGACAAATTACAGATGTGCTATGAAGGCTAGAAGACAAAACCAAATTATCAGCTTAAGAATCATTTTAGTAATAGATTATTCTGACAGTTAATTTTTTTTTCATTAAAAAATAAAAAAAACAGCACAAAAGAAACTCTAAGATAGTAAATATTTACTTAAAGAAGCTTAGCAAATTCTTTATTGGAAATATATAAGATAAATTTACATTTTTCTTTGCAAAATGTTCTGATTTTCAAAGGAAAATCAAGTAAATTGACTCAGAACAGCAGTCAGTAACCTTTATAATCCTGGGAGCCTTTTTTCTCTCTTCTTCAGTTGTAACAAATCCCAAATGAGTGATGAACAAATCCCAAATGAGTAATGGCTAACTTTTGTTTTAAAAAAGCCAGGCCAGTTGTGGTACCAGAGAAAGCCCAGCTGTATGTGAGTCAGCAGGGCGCATGTTAACCCAGATCTGAGCCGGGCCTGCGCTTTAAACACGGACCAGCTGCTCTTCCTGTCTGCCAACACTAGCAAACATGTTTTAGAGAGTAAGTTAAGTTAAAACTGCTTTCTTTGGGTTAAGACTGATGTTTTTCAGGGCACGTTTCGGAGCTCTTTAGCCTGGGTCGCATCAGAAACTTGAAGCTAACGTTAGCAGCAGTTAGCCGTTATAAACGTGCTTATCAGATTATAAGCCGATTTATTAACTAGCTACAACCGCACATAGTGAGGTTTCGGTCTCCTGGTGGACCGTAGAAGCTGTGGATGTGTCCTGGACCCGTTTCCAGCACCAGGGCGTGATTTGTAGCCCAGTTCTGCCAGCACGAAGGCTGTTTCCCCGCCCTGAACCAGAGCCTCCCAGACGGAGCACCGCCTTGTTAGGTTCCGTTACCCTGGAACCGAGTCCCGCTCAACCCAATTACATCAAAGGGGATTTTATTAAAGACCCTGACAACTGAAGAGAAGAAGCCTGATCCAGTTTAACCAGCTGGCTCCGCTCTAACCAGTATCAGCCATGCACTGGGACAGCAAACCACCAGTTAGCATGTTAGCTGCTCGGCTCCTCAACCAGCGGCCGCTTCAAATCACCCCAGTTTTGTTTCAAATGAAAAACGGTTAACTCACCTATAACTGGTCAGAATTTAGACTTCTGTTGACTCGATGGTATTTAGTTATCTCTGATGTGGTTCCGAATACCAACAAAAGACAAATCTTTGTTTACAGGGACCGGAGATGCCACTTCTGCTTTTCTTTAGCTGTTTCACGTTCAATCTACCGGCAGCGGAAGAACACAGCGGAACAGCGCAGCAGATGACGTAAAGACGTAAGAGTACGTCCCGACGCACCCTGAGAGTATGGAGAAAAAACAGTCTCATAATTCACGAACGCCCAGAACAATATTCACACTTTTATTTTTGATGCAAACACAAATATATCTTGAATTACAAGCTGTTTCTGGCCTGTGGGTGGCGCTACACACCTCACAATCCGCAAATGTCTTTGAATGACCAGCAACCAATCAGATAGCTTCCTTGTTTCAGCCAATCACATTAACCCATTCCAACCCAACACAGGCAGTGTGGACCTCAGGATAACCGAGATTTTAGAAATCTTGAAGTTTTTATTATTCCCTAACATTGATTTAGATTTTCAGACACAAGAGCCTATCTTAGAAATAAATATTATTAGACATTATTATAATATTATTTAATATTATAATATTATATTCATTCAATGGTTTAAACCATTAAACGAATTACATATATTATTTATATGTAATTCTTTCACTCTACTAAAAGTAAGGTACCTCCCAAATCTCCAGGGTTTTTTTCCTAAGGAAAATAATGTGAGGACAAAGTGGGAATGAAAGAAGCCACTGCACTCTCAAGCTTAGCTAGCTAGCTGCTTTGGGTTTATGATGGTAAATGCAAATTTATCGGCAGTTGGCTGGACGAAGTTCGTACGTTTCTGTTTGTATTAAAGTCATTTTATGCCTGTTTAGTATTAAAGTCATTTTAAGCCTGTTTAGTATTAAAGTCATTTTAAGCCTGTTTAGTAGTAAAGTCATTTTAAGCTTGTTAGTATTAAAGTCATTTTATGCCTGTTTAGTATTAAAGTCATTTATGCCTGTTAGTATTAAAGTCATTTTAAGCCTGTTTAGTATTAAAGTCATTTTAAGCCTGTTTAGTATTAAAGTCATTTTATGTCTGTTTAGTATTAAAGTCATTTTATGCCTGTTTAGTATTAAAGTCATTTTAAGCCTGTTTAGTATTAAAGTCATTTTAAGCCTGTTTAGTATTAAAGTCATTTTGAGCCTGTTTAGTATTAAAGTCATTTTAAGCCTGTTTAGTATTAAAGTCATTTTAAGCCTTTTTAGTATTAAAGTTATTTTATGCCTGTTTAGTATTAAAGTCATTTTAAGCCTGTTTAGTATTAAGTCATTTTAAGCCTGTTTAGTATAAAGTCATTTTATGCCTGTTTAGTATTAAAGTCATTTTATGCCTGTTTAGTATTAAAGTCATTTTATGCCTGTTTAGTATTAAAGTCATTTTATGCCTGTTTAGTATTAAAGTCATTTTATGTCTGTTTAGTATTAAAGTCATTTTATGCCTGTTTAGTATTAAAGTCATTTTAAGCCTGTTTAGTATTAAAGTCATTTTATGCCTGTTTAGTATTAAAGTCATTTTATGCCTGTTTAGTATTAAAGTCATTTTATGCCTGTTAGTATTAAAGTCATTTTATGCCTGTTTAGTATTAAAGTCATTTTAAGCCTGTTTAGTATTAAAGTCATTTATGCCTGTTTAGTATTAAAGTTATTTAAGCCTGTTTAGTATTAAAGTCATTTTATGCCTGTTTAGTATTAAGTCATTTTAAGCCTGTTTAGTATTAAAGTAATTTTAAGCCTGTTTAGTATTAAAGTCATTTTAAGCTGTTTAGTATTAAAGTCATTTATGCCTGTTTAGTATTAAAGTTATTTTAAGCCTGTTTAGTATTAAAGTCATTTTATGCCTGTTTAGTATAAAGTCATTTTAAGCCTGTTTAGTATTAAAGTCATTTTATGCCTGTTTAGTATTAAAGTCATTTTATGCCTGTTTAGTATTAAAGTCATTTTATGCCTGTTTAGTATTAAAGTCATTTTATGCCTGTTTAGTATTAAAGTCATTTTAAGCCTGTTTAGTATTAAAGTCATTTTATGCCTGTTTAGTATTAAAGTCATTTTATGCCTGTTTAGTATTACCGAAGGAGTTTTTTCTGGCTTCAAGTGCAGATAAACCTGCAGGTCTAAGACAATGAAAGGCCTCTGGGCGGCTCTCCAGCGCCGCCTATAGGTCGGGAATGAAACTGAGAGAAATCCTGCTCTGCAGTTTAGGGTGATGGAAAAGAGGCCTTCCAGCTGCTCAGCCGGTTTATTTTGACTAATATTCCTAAACCGATTAATCAGAAGGATATGAATATTAATTTGTAAGACGATATTATTTAAAGTGTGACAGAAAAATCATTCAAACTTCTGGGTTGAACAAAAATAATTTAAAATATTCAAGTTTATCTAAAATGTTCTACTTTTTGCTTGGGATTTTATCTTACATTTGGGAGTTTAAAAAAATCTGTAAACGTTTCATTGTTTGTCTGAATCAGGATTTTATTTTATTTTTTTTTCATTTCAAGCCTTTAAAAATACATTTATTCTGAAATGAATGTTTTATTAATGACATGAAGATGGAGAGAAGAAAATTATCAGCTGAAATTTAAAACGGAAGCCAAATAATTTTACATATTTATGAACCACCTTTTTAATTTCTTACAAAAACAATCCTAATTGTTCAACATTCGTCATTCCTGTGGTAAACTCAGGCATCATGGACGCATATTAAGACCCGGTTCGGCGGGGTTCTGATCAGACCAGAACCGGGACGGTTCGGCTGTTTAGAGCCTGTTTAAAATAATATTTTTAGATTATAAAACTTTCTGTAGTTAAATCTCGGCGGCGCCATAATGCGACTCTAACGTGTTTTTTTTCTCTCTCTCTTTTTATGACGTGTTTATCGTCCACATGTGTGACGTCACGGCGGTTTATTCCCCCGCGACTTTATCAAAATGTTTTAAAATATAAACATAAGCCTCAGAAACGTGACTTATTACAGGAGAGCAGAAGACTCTTATGATGGATGCGGGCGGGTTTGATGCCTATGACGTGTAACGACGTCACAGTCAGGGTCTTTATTTGCTCGTTCTTTCTCTCTAACCGTTACTGTGCATGGTTTGTCGCAGAGCCCGGATCAGTTCGTGTTTCAGCAGAAAACTTTGAGCAGTTACCCCAAGCAGAATGAGTTCCCCGTCCGAAGAGACCCGGATCATCAGCGTCCAAACCCTGATCCCTGTGGTCCACAGTTTCTTCGAAGTCCTGACCCCAAAGGAGGGAAAACATCTGGCAGCAGGAAACCCAGATGGCATCACCACCTGCTTCCTGTTCAAGACTATGGGAGATGTCTTGGAGCTCTTCGCATCCAGTGCTCTGGATGAGCTCCAAAAGGAAAGCTTCACCACTGAAGACGTAAAGGCGATTGTGGGCAACAAAGTTCCCGACACGTTCGCGAAAATCCTAAACGTGGAAGGAGACTACAGCACCGAACACACCGAGAATATAAATCAGCTAATTGAGAAACATGTGATGAATGAAGTCGCTTTCAGCTTAGACTTTGACGACCCTAGAAGAAATGACATCAAGCAAGTACCTTTTATGTACATCATAAAAAATTTGGTGTCCGAAACCCGATTTATGATCAGGGATCTTGTTATATTCCAGAAATCAAACAAAGTTGCCGTTGCCAACACAGTTGAGTCAAAATCTGAGCTCACAGGTCCGAAAGGGAGGATCAAGACATTCTTCAGGAATATCTTAGGAAACCTGTGTGGAAACCGTCCTTAGTAAAACCGTATGCAAACCCTTGGAAGAGACAACATCTGAGAAGTCCATCCAACATGAGCAGATTCCAGGCTGCAGAGACCAGACCACCTGGGCTGGAACCGAAGGTTCTGCGGCTGAGGAAGCCTGGACTGGAGATCATGGAGGAGAGGATCTGATTCCCTCTGAATCTGAATCTGAACATGTTGGATGGTTGTCTCTGAGCATACACAGGTTTTCTCCCAAAATAAATCTCCATTTGAGATGAATTAAATATATCCGGATTAGCCCAGTGTGGTTCTGTAAGTGTCTGCATAGCTTTTCTATCTGAGTGTTATTGGTGAAAGTTTAATCGGATAATCCTTTTACGTTTGGAGACCAGATTCAGCGGACGTCCATGAGAACGAAAATGATTTTCTTGTGGGCGTCAGTGTCAAAATAACGTGATTATAGAATCGCGGTAAAGTTTTAATACCTTATAACATTTACAATTATTGTGTTGAATTTCCTTAGTTTGTATTTACTGTTGGCATTAACTGTGTTTATTCACAGCATTTGCATTCATACGTTTACTGTTTAGTATTAAAGTCATTTTAAGCCTGTTTAGTATTAAAGTCATTTTGAGCCTGTTTAGTATTAAAGTCATTTTATGCCTGTTTAGTATTAAAGTCATTTTGAGCCTGTTTAGTATTAAAGTCATTTTATGCCTGTTTAGTATTAAAGTCATTTTAAGCCTGTTTAGTATTAAAGTCATTTTAAGCCTGTTTAGTACTAAAGTCATTTTGTGCCTGTTTAGTATTAAAGTCATTTTAAGCCTGTTTAGTATTAAAGTCATTTTGTGCCTGTTTAGTATTAAAGTCATTTTAAGCCTGTTTAGTATTAAAGTCATTTTGAGCCTGTTTAGTATTAAAGTCATTTTAAGCCTGTTTAGTATTAAAGTCATTTTAAGCCTGTTTAGTATTAAAGTCATTTTGAGCCTGTTTAGTATTAAAGTCATTTTAAGCCTGTTTAGTATTAAAGTCATTTTGAGCCTGTTTAGTATTAAAGTCATTTTAAGCCTGTTTAGTACTAAAGTCATTTTGTGCCTGTTTAGTATTAAAGTCATTTTGAGCCTGTTTAGTATTAAAGTCATTTTAAGCCTGTTTAGTATTAAAGTCATTTTGAGCCTGTTTAGTATTAAAGTCATTTTAAGCCTGTTTAGTATTAAAGTCATTTTAGCTGTTTAGTATTAAAGTCATTTTAGCCTGTTTAGTATTAAAGTCATTTGAGCCTGTTTAGTATTAAAGTCATTTTGAGCCTGTTTAGTATTAAAGTCATTTTGAGCCTGTTTAGTATTAAAGTCATTTTAAGCCTGTTTAGTATTAAAGTCATTTTGAGCCTGTTTAGTATTAAAGTCATTTTAAGCCTGTTTAGTATTAAAGTCATTTTAAGCCTGTTTAGTATTAAAGTCATTTTGAGCCTGTTTAGTATTAAAGTCATTTAAGCCTGTTTTGTATTAAAGTCATTTTATGCCTGTTTAGTATTAAGTCATTTTAGCCTGTTTAGTATTAAAGTCATTTTATGCCTGTTTAGTATTAAAGTCATTTAAGCCTGTTTAGTATTAAAGTCATTTTAAGCCTGTTTAGTATTAAAGTCATTTTGCCCTGTTTTAGTATTAAAGTCATTTTAAGCCTGTTTAGTATTAAGTCATTTTATGCCTGTTTAGTATTAAAGTCATTTTAAGCCTGTTTAGTATTAAAGTCATTTTAAGCCTGTTTAGTATTAAAGTCATTTAAGCCTGTTTAGTATTAAAGTCATTTTAAGCCTGTTTAGTATTAAAGTCATTTGTGCCTGTTTAGTATTAAAGTCATTTTATGCCTGTTTAGTATTAAAGTCATTTATGCCTGTTTAGTATTAAGTCATTTTGTGCCTGTTTAGTATTAAAGTCATTTAAGCCTGTTTAGTATTAAAGTCATTTTATGCCTGTTTAGTATTAAAGTCATTTTAAGGCCTGTTTAGTATTAAAGTCATTTATGCCTGTTTAGTATTAAAGTCATTTTAAGCCTGTTTAGTATTAAAGTCATTTTGAGCCTGTTTAGTATTAAAGTCATTTGAGCCTGTTTAGTATTAAAGTCATTTTAAGCCTGTTTAGTATTAAAGTCATTTTGAGCCTGTTTAGTATTAAAGTCATTTTGAGCCTGTTTAGTATTAAAGTCATTTTAAGCCTGTTTAGTATTAAAGTCATTTTGAGCCTGTTTAGTATTAAAGTCATTTTATGTCTGTTTTGTATTAAAGTCATTTTAAGCCTGTTTAGTATTAAAGTCATTTTGAGCCTGTTTAGTATTAAAGTCATTTTATGTCTGTTTAGTATTAAAGTCATTTTAAGCCTGTTTAGTATTAAAGTCATTTTATGTCTGTTTAGTATTAAAGTCATTTTAAGCCTGTTTAGTATTAAAGTCATTTTAAGCCTGTTTAGTATTAAGTCATTTTAAGCCTGTTTAGTATTATCATTTTGAGCCTGTTTTATTAAAGTCATTTTATGCCTGTTTAGTATTAAAGTCATTTTAAGCCTGTTTAGTATTAAAGTCATTTTGAGCCTGTTTAGTATTAAAGTCATTTTAAGCCTGTTTAGTATTAAAGTCATTTTAAGCCTGTTTAGTATTAAAGTCATTTTATGCCTGTTTAGTATTAAAGTCATTTTAAGCCTGTTTAGTATTAAAGTTATTTTATGCCTGTTTAGTATTAAAGTCATTTTAAGCCTGTTTAGTATTAAAGTCATTTTAAGCCTGTTTTGTATTAAAGTCATTTTAAGCCTGTTTAGTATTAAAGTCATTTTATGCCTGTTTAGTATTAAAGTCATTTTAAGCCTGTTTAGTATTAAAGTCATTTTATGCCTGTTTAGTATTAAAGTCATTTTAAGCCTGTTTAGTTTTAAAGTCATTTTAAGCCTGTTTAGTATTAAAGTCATTTTAGCCTGTTTAGTATTAAAGTCATTTTAAGCCTGTTTAGTATTAAAGTCATTTTAAGCCTGTTTAGTATAAAGTCATTTATGCCTGTTTAGTATTAACATTTATGCCTGTTTAGTATTAAAGTCATTTTATGCCTGTTTAGTATTAAAGTCATTTTATGCCTGTTTAGTATTAAAGTCATTTTAAGCCTGTTTAGTATTAAAGTCATTTATGCCTGTTTAGTATTAAAGTCATTTTATGCCTGTTTAGTATTAAAGTCATTTTATGCCTGTTTAGTATTAAAGTCATTTTAAGCCTGTTTAGTTTTAAAGTCATTTTAAGCCTGTTTAGTATAAAGTCATTTTAAGCCTGTTTAGTATTAAAGTCATTTTAAGCCTGTTTAGTATTAAAGTCATTTTATGTCTGTTTTTATTAAAGTCATTTTAAGCCTGTTTAGTATTAAGTCATTTTGAGCCTGTTTAGTATTAAAGTCATTTTATGCTGTTTAGTATTAAAGTCATTTTAAGCCTGTTTAGTATTAAAGTCATTTAATGTCTGTTTAGTATTAAAGTCATTTTATGTCTGTTTAGTATTAAAGTCATTTTAAGCCTGTTTATATTAAGTCATTTTAAGCCTGTTTAGTATTAAAGTCATTTTAAGCCTGTTTAGTATTAAAGTCATTTTGAGCCTGTTTAGTATTAAAGTCATTTTATGCCTGTTTAGTAAAGTCATTTTTTTTAAAAGTCATTTTAAGCCTGTTTAGTATTAAAGTCATTTTGAGCCTGTTTAGTATTAAAGTCATTTTAAGCCTGTTTAGTATTAAAGTCATTTTAAGCCTGTTTAGTATTAAAGTCATTTTATGCCTGTTTAGTATTAAAGTCATTTTAAGCCTGTTTAGTATTAAAGTTATTTTATGCCTGTTTAGTATTAAAGTCATTTTAAGCCTGTTTAGTATTAAAGTCATTTTAAGCCTGTTTAGTATTAAAGTCATTTTAAGCCTGTTTAGTATTAAAGTCATTTTATGCCTGTTTAGTATTAAAGTCATTTTAAGCCTGTTTAGTATTAAAGTCATTTTATGCCTGTTTAGTATTAAAGTCATTTTAAGCCTGTTTAGTATTTAAAGTCATTTAAGCCTGTTTAGTATTAAAGTCATTTTAAGCCTGTTTAGTATTAAAGTCATTTTAAGCCTTTTAGTATTAAAGTCATTTTAAGCCTGTTTAGTATTAAAGTCATTTTATGCCTGTTTAGTATTAAAGTCATTTTATGCCTGTTTAGTATTAAAGTCATTTTATGCCTGTTTAGTATTAAAGTCATTTTATGCCTGTTTAGTATTAAAGTCATTTTAAGCCTGTTTAGTATTAAAGTCATTTTATGCCTGTTTAGTATTAAAGTTATTTTTGCCTGTTTAGTATTAAAGTCATTTATGCCTGTTTAGTATTAAAGTCATTTAAGCCTGTTTAGTTTTAAAGTCTTTTAAGCCTGTTTAGTATTAAAGTCATTTTAAGCCTGTTTAGTATTAAAGTCATTTTATGCCTGTTTAGTATTAAAGTCATTTTATGCCTGTTTAGTATTAAAGTTATTTTAAGCCTGTTTAGTATTAAAGTTATTTTAAGCCTGTTTAGTATTAAAGTCATTTTATGCCTGTTAGTATTAAAGTCATTTTAAGCCTGTTTAGTATTAAAGTCATTTAAGCCTGTTTAGTATTAAAGTCATTTTAAGCCTGTTTAGTAAAGTCATTTATGCCTGTTTAGTATTAAAGTCATTTTAAGCCTGTTTAGTATAAAGTCATTTTAAGCCTGTTTAGTATTAAAGTCATTTTATGCCTGTTTAGTATTAAAGTCATTTTATGCCTGTTTAGTATTAAAGTCATTTTAAGCCTGTTTAGTATTAAAGTCATTTTATGCCTGTTTATTATTAAAGTCATTTTATGCCTGTTTAGTATTAAAGTCATTTTATGCCTGTTTAGTATTAAAGTCATTTTAAGCCTGTTTAGTATTAAAGTCATTTTATGCCTGTTTAGTATTAAAGTCATTTTAAGCCTGTTTAGTATTAAAGTCATTTTAAGCCTGTTTAGTATTAAAGTCATTTTATGCCTGTTTAGTATTAAAGTCATTTTATGCCTGTTTAGTATTAAAGTCATTTTAAGCCTGTTTAGTATTAAAGTCATTTTATGCCTGTTTAGTATTAAAGTCATTTTATGCCTGTTTAGTATTAAAGTCATTTTATGCCTGTTTAGTATTAAAGTCATTTTAAGCCTGTTTAGTATTAAAGTCATTTTATGCCTGTTTAGTATTAAAGTCATTTTAAGTAAAGTTTAGCCTGTTGTATTAAAGTCATTTTAAGCCTGTTTAGTATTAAAGTCATTTTATGCCTGTTTAGTATTAAAGTCATTTTATGCCTGTTTAGTATTAAAGTCATTTTAGCCTGTTTAGTATTAAAGTCATTTTAAGCCTGTTTAGTATTAAAGTCATTTTATGCCTGTTTAGTATTAAAGTCATTTTATGCCTGTTTAGTATTAAAGTCATTTTATGCCTGTTTAGTATTAAAGTCATTTTATGCCTGTTTAGTATTAAAGTCATTTAAGCCTGTTTAGTATTAAAGTCATTTTAAGCTTGTCTGTTTAGTAGAAAATTCATTTTAAGCCTGTTTAGTATTAAAGTCATTTTAGCCTGTTTAGTATTAAAGTCATTTTATGCCTGTTTAGTATTAAAGTCATTTATGCCTGTTTAGTATAAAGTCATTTTAAGCCTGTTTAGTATTAAAGTCATTTAAGCTTGTTTAGTATTAAAGTCATTTTAAGCCTGTTTAGTATTAAAGTCATTTAAGCCTGTTTAGTATTAAAGTCATTTTAAGCCTGTTTAGTATTAAAGTCATTTTATGCCTGTTTAGTATTAAAGTCATTTTATGCCTGTTTAGTATTAAAGTCATTTTATGCCTGTTTAGTATTAAAGTCATTTTAAGCCTGTTTAGTATTAAAGTCATTTTATGCCTGTTTAGTATTAAAGTCATTTTATGCCTGTTTAGTATTAAAGTCATTTATGCCTGTTTAGTATTAAGTCATTTTAAGCCTGTTTAGTATTAAAGTCATTTTATGCCTGTTTAGTATTAAAGTCATTTTAAGCCTGTTTAGTATTAAAGTCATTTTAAGCCTGTTTAGTATTAAAGTCATTTTATGCCTGTTTAGTATTAAAGTCATTTTATGCCTGTTTAGTATTAAAGTCATTTTAAGCCTGTTTAGTATTAAAGTCATTTTATGCCTGTTTAGTATTAAAGTCATTTTATGCCTGTTTAGTATTAAAGTCATTTTATGCCTGTTTAGTATTAAAGTCATTTAAGCCTGTTTAGTATTAAAGTCATTTTATGCCTGTTTAGTATTAAAGTCATTTTAAGCCTGTTAGTATTAAAGTCATTTTAAGCCTGTTTAGTATTAAAGTCATTTTATGCCTGTTAGTATTAAAGTCATTTTATGCCTGTTTAGTATTAAAGTCATTTTAAGCCTGTTTAGTATTAAAGTCATTTTAACCTGTTTAGTATTAAAGTCATTTTATGCCTGTTTAGTATTAAAGTCATTTTATGCCTGTTTAGTATTAAAGTCATTTTATGCCTGTTTAGTATTAAAGTCATTTTATGCCTGTTTAGTATTAAAGTCATTTTAAGCCTGTTTAGTATTAAAGTCATTTTAAGCCTGTTTAGTATTAAAGTCATTTTAAGCCTGTTTAGTATTAAAGTCATTTTATGCCTGTTTAGTATTAAAGTCATTTTATGCCTGTTTAGTATTAAAGTCATTTTATGCCTGTTTAGTATTAAGTCATTTAAGCCTGTTTAGTATTAAGTCATTTTATGCCTGTTTAGTATTAAAGTCATTTTATGCCTGTTTAGTATTAAAGTCATTTATGCCTGTTTAGTATTAAAGTCATTTTATGCCTGTTTAGTATTAAAGTCATTTTTCCTGTTTAGTATTAAAGTCATTTTAAGCTGTTTAGTATTAAAGTCATTTTCCTGTTTAGTATTAAGTCATTTATGCCTGTTTAGTATTAAAGTCATTTTATGCCTGTTTAGTATTAAAGTCATTTTATGCCTGTTTAGTATTAAGTCATTTTATGCCTGTTTAGTATTAAAGTCATTTTAAGCCTGTTTGTATTAAAGTCATTTTATGCCTGTTTTAGTATTAAAGTCATTTTAAGCCTGTTTAGTATTAAAGTCATTTATGCCTGTTTAGTATTAAAGTCATTTTATGCCTGTTTAGTATTAAAGTCATTTTAGCCTGTTTAGTATTAAAGTATTTTAAGCCTGTTTAGTATTAAAGTCATTTTATGCCTGTTTAGTATTAAAGTCATTTTAGCCTGTTTAGTATTAAAGTCATTTTATGCCTGTTTAGTATTAAAGTCATTTTATGCCTGTTTAGTATTAAAGTCATTTTATGCCTGTTTAGTATTAAGTCATTTTATGCCTGTTTAGTATTAAAGTCATTTTATGCCTGTTTAGTATTAAAGTCATTTTATGCCTGTTTAGTATTAAGTCATTTTATGCTGTTTAGTATTAAGTCATTTAAGCTTGTTTAGTATTAAAGTCATTTTAAGCCTGTTTAGTATTAAAGTCATTTTATGCCTGTTTAGTATTAAAGTCATTTTATGCCTGTTTAGTATTAAAGTCATTTTATGCCTGTTTAGTATTAAAGTCATTTTATGCCTGTTTAGTATTAAAGTCATTTTAAGCCTGTTTAGTATTAAAGTCATTTTAAGCCTGTTTAGTATTAAAGTCATTTTAAGCCTGTTTAGTATTAAAGTCATTTTATGCCTGTTTAGTATTAAAGTCATTTTATGCCTGTTTAGTATTAAAGTCATTTTAAGCCTGTTTAGTATTAAAGTTATTTTAAGCCTGTTTAGTATTAAAGTCATTTTATGCCTGTTTAGTATTAAAGTCATTTTAAGCCTGTTTAGTATTAAAGTCATTTTATGCCTGTTTAGTATTAAAGTCATTTTATGCCTGTTTAGTATTAAAGTCATTTTATGCCTGTTTAGTATTAAAGTCATTTTAAGCCTGTTTAGTATTAAAGTCATTTTATGCCTGTTTAGTATTAAAGTCATTTTAAGCCTGTTTAGTATTAAAGTCATTTTAAGCCTGTTTAGTATTAAAGTCATTTTATGCCTGTTTAGTATTAAAGTCATTTTAAGCCTGTTTAGTATTAAAGTCATTTTATGCCTGTTTAGTATTAAAGTCATTTTAAGCCTGTTTAGTATTAAAGTCATTTTTGCCTGTTGTATTAAAGTCATTTTAAGCCTGTTTAGTATTAAAGTCATTTTATGCCTGTTTTGTATTAAAGTCATTTTATGCCTGTTTAGTATTAAAGTCATTTTATGCCTGTTTAGTATTAATCATTTTAAGCCTGTTTAGTATTAAGTCATTTTTGCCTGTTTAGTATTAAAGTCATTTAAGCCTGTTTAGTATTAAAGTCATTTTATGCCTGTTTAGTATTAAAGTCATTTTATGCCTGTTTAGTATTAAAGTCATTTTATGCCTGTTTAGTATTAAAGTCATTTTAAGCCTGTTTAGTATTAAAGTCATTTTATGCCTGTTTAGTATTAAAGTCATTTTAAGCCTGTTTAGTATTAAAGTCATTTTAAGCCTGTTTAGTATTAAAGTCATTTTATGCCTGTTTAGTATTAAAGTTATTTTATGCCTGTTTTGTATTAAAGTCATTTTAAGCCTGTTTAGTATTAAAGTCATTTTAAGCCTGTTTAGTATTAAAGTCATTTAAGCCTGTTGTATTAAAGTCATTTTATGCCTGTTAGTATTAAAGTCATTTTAGCCTGTTTTGTATTAAAGTCATTTTAAGCCTGTTTAGTATTAAAGTCATTTTATGCCTGTTTAGTATTAAAGTCATTTTATGCCTGTTTTGTATTAAAGTCATTTTAAGCCTGTTTAGTATTAAAGTCATTTTATGCCTGTTTTGTATTAAAGTCATTTTATGCCTGTTTAGTATTAAAGTCATTTTATGCCTGTTTTGTATTAAAGTCATTTTAAGCTGGTTTAGTATTAAAGTCATTTTATGCCTGTTTAGTATTAAAGTCATTTTATGCCTGTTTAGTATTAAAGTCATTTATGCCTGTTTAGTATTAAAGTCTTTTTAGCCTGTTTAGTATTAAAGTCATTTTAAGCCTGTTTAGTATTAAAGTCATTTAAGCCTGTTTAGTATTAAAGTTATTTTAAGCCTGTTTAGTATAAAGTCATTTTATGCCTGTTTAGTATTAAAGTCATTTTATGCCTGTTTAGTATTAAAGTCATTTTATGTCTGTTTAGTATTAAAGTCATTTTGCCTGTTTAGTATTAAAGTCATTTTATGCCTGTTTAGTATTAAGTCATTTTATGCCTGTTTAGTATTAAAGTCATTTTATGCCTGTTTAGTATTAAAGTCATTTTAAGCCTGTTTAGTATTAAAGTCATTTTAAGCCTGTTTAGTATTAAAGTCATTTTATGCCTGTTTAGTATTAAGTCATTTTAAGCCTGTTTAGTATTAAAGTCATTTTATGCCTGTTTAGTATTAAAGTCATTTATGCCTGTTTAGTATTAAAGTCATTTTAAGCCTGTTTAGTATTAAAGTCATTTAAGCCTGTTTAGTATTAAAGTCATTTTATGCCTGTTTAGTATTAAGTCATTTTAAGCTGTTTAGTATTAAAGTCATTTTAAGCCTGTTTAGTATTAAAGTCATTTTAAGCCTGTTTAGTATTAAAGTCATTTAAGCCTGTTTAGTATTAAAGTCATTTTATGCCTGTTTAGTATTAAAGTCATTTTATGCCTGTTTAGTATTAAGTCATTTATGCCTGTTTAGTATTAAAGTTATTTTAAGCCTGTTTAGTATTAAAGTCATTTTATGCCTGTTTAGTATTAAAGTCATTTTAAGCCTGTTTAGTATTAAAGTCATTTTAAGCCTGTTTAGTATTAAAGTCATTTTATGCCTGTTTAGTATTAAGTCATTTTAAGCCTGTTTAGTATTAAGTCATTTTATGCCTGTTTAGTATTAAGTCATTTAAGCTGTTTAGTATTAAAGTCATTTTATGCCTGTTTAGTATTAAAGTCATTTATGCCTGTTTAGTATAAAGTCATTTAAGCCTGTTTAGTATTAAAGTCATTTTAAGCCTGTTTAGTATTAAAGTCATTTTATGCCTGTTTAGTATTAAAGTCATTTTATGCCTGTTTAGTATTAAAGTCATTTATGCCTGTTTAGTATTAAAGTCATTTTAAGCCTGTTTAGTATTAAAGTCATTTAAGCCTGTTTAGTATTAAAGTCATTTTAAGCCTGTTTAGTATTAAAGTCATTTTAAGCCTGTTTAGTATTAAAGTCATTTTATGCTGTTTATTTAAAGTCATTTTGCCTGTTTAGTATTAAAGTCATTTTATGCCTGTTTAGTATTAAGTCATTTTATGCCTGTTTAGTATTAAGTCATTTTATGCCTGTTTAGTATTAAAGTCATTTTATGCCTGTTTAGTATTAAAGTCATTTTATGCCTGTTTAGTATTAAAGTCATTTTATGCCTGTTTAGTATTAAAGTCATTTTATGCCTGTTTAGTATTAAAGTCATTTATGCCTGTTTGTATTAAAGTCATTTTATGCCTGTTTTGTATTAAGTCATTTTAAGCCTTTTAGTATTAAAGTCATTTTATGCCTGTTTAGTATTAAAGTCATTTTATGCCTGTTTAGTATTAAAGTCATTTTATGCCTGTTTAGTATAAAGTCATTTTAAGCCTGTTTAGTATTAAAGTCATTTTATGCCTGTTTAGTATTAAAGTCATTTTAGCCTGTTTAGTATTAAAGTCATTTTAAGCCTGTTGTATTAAAGTCATTTTATGCCTGTTTAGTATTAAAGTCATTTTATGCCTGTTTAGTATTAAAGTCATTTTAAGCCTGTTTAGTATTAAGTCATTTTATGCCTGTTTAGTATTAAAGTCATTTTAAGCCTGTTTAGTATTAAAGTCATTTTATGCCTGTTTAGTATTAAAGTCATTTTATGCCTGTTTAGTATTAAAGTCATTTTATGCCTGTTTAGTATTAAAGTCATTTTATGCCTGTTTATATTAAAGTCATTTTATGCCTGTTTAGTATTAAAGTCATTTTAAGCCTGTTTAGTATTAAAGTCATTTTATGCCTGTTTAGTATTAAAGTCATTTAAGCCTGTTTAGTATTAAAGTCATTTAATGCCTGTTTAGTATTAAAGTCATTTTATGCCTGTTTAGTATTAAAGTCATTTTAAGCCTGTTTAGTATTAAAGTTTTTTAAGCCTGTTTAGTATTAAAGTCATTTATGCCTGTTTAGTATTAAAGTCATTTTATGCCTGTTTAGTATTAAAGTCATTTTATGCCTGTTTAGTATTAAAGTTATTTTAAGCCTGTTTAGTATTAAAGTCATTTTATGCCTGTTTAGTATTAAAGTCATTTTAGCCTGTTTAGTATTAAAGTCATTTGAAGCCTGTTTAGTATTAAAGTCATTTACCTGTTTAGTATTAAAGTCATTTAAGCCTGTTTAGTATTAAAGTCATTTTATGCCTGTTTAGTATTAAAGTCATTTTAAGCCTGTTTAGTATTAAAGTCATTTTATGCCTGTTTAGTATTAAAGTCATTTTATGCCTGTTTAGTATTAAGTCATTTTATGCCTGTTTAGTATTAAAGTCATTTTATACCTGTTTAGTATTAAAGTCATTTTAAGCCTGTTTAGTATTAAAGTCATTTTATGCCTGTTTAGTATTAAAGTCATTTTATGCCTGTTTAGTATTAAAGTCATTTTATGCCTGTTTAGTATTAAAGTCATTTTATGCCTGTTTAGTATTAAAGTCATTTTAAGCCTGTTTAGTTAAAGTCATTTTATGCCTGTTTAGTATAAAGTCATTTTAAGCCTGTTTAGTATTAAAGTTATTTTAAGCCTGTTTAGTATTAAAGTCATTTTATGCCTGTTTAGTATTAAAGTCATTTTATGCCTGTTTAGTATTAAAGTCATTTTATGCCTGTTTAGTATTAAGTCATTTTAAGCCTGTTTAGTATTAAAGTTATTTAAGCCTGTTTAGTATTAAAGTCATTTTATGCCTGTTTAGTATTAAGTCATTTTATGCCTGTTTAGTATTAAAGTCATTTTAAGCCTGTTTAGTATTAAAGTTATTTTAAGCCTGTTTAGTATTAAAGTCATTTTATGCCTGTTTAGTATTAAGTTATTTAAGCCTGTTTAGTATTAAAGTCATTTTAAGCCTGTTTAGTATTAAAGTCATTTTATGCCTGTTTAGTATTAAAGTCATTTTATGCCTGTTTAGTATTAAAGTTATTTTATGCCTGTTTAGTATTAAGTAGTTTTAAGCCTGTTTTAGTATTAAAGTCATTTTAAGCCTGTTTAGTATTAAAGTCATTTTATGCCTGTTTAGTATTAGTCATTTTATGCCTGTTTAGTATTAAAGTCATTTTAAGCCTGTTTAGTATTAAAGTCATTTTAAGCCTGTTTAGTATTAAAGTCATTTTATGCCTGTTTAGTATTAAAGTCATTTTATGTCCTGTTTAGTATTAAAGTCATTTATGCCTGTTTAGTATTAAAGTCATTTTATGCCTGTTTAGTATTAAAGTCATTTTATGCCTGTTTAGTATAAAGTCATTTATGCCTGTTTAGTATTAAAGTCATTTTATGTCTGTTTAGTATTAAAGTCATTTTATGCCTGTTTAGTATTAAAGTCATTTTATGCCTGTTTTGTATTAAAGTCATTTTATGACTGTTTTGTATTAGTCATTTTAAGCCTGTTTAGTATTAAAGTCATTTTATGACTGTTTAGTATTAAAGTCATTTTATGCCTGTTTAGTATTAAAGTCATTTTATGCCTGTTTAGTATTAAAGTCATTTTAAGCCTGTTTAGTATTAAAGTCATTTTAAGCCTGTTTAGTATTAAAGTCATTTTATGCCTGTTTAGTATTAAAGTCATTTTAAGCCTGTTTAGTATTAAAGTCATTTTAAGCCTGTTTAGTATTAAAGTCATTTTATGCCTGTTTAGTATTAAAGTCATTTTATGCCTGTTTAGTATTAAAGTCATTTTATGCCTGTTTAGTATTAAAGTCATTTTATGCCTGTTTTGTATTAAAGTCATTTTATGCCTGTTTAGTATTAAAGTCATTTTAAGCCTGTTTAGTATTAAAGTCATTTTAAGCCTGTTTAGTATTAAAGTCATTTTAAGCTGTTTAGTATTAAAGTCATTTTATGCCTGTTTAGTATTAAAGTCATTTTAAGCCTGTTTAGTATTAAAGTCATTTTAAGCTTGTTTTGTATTAAAGTCATTTTATGCCTGTTTAGTATTAAAGTCATTTTAAGCCTGTTTAGTATTAAAGTCATTTTAAGCCTGTTTAGTATTAAAGTCATTTTATGCCTGTTTAGTATTAAAGTCATTTTAAGCCTGTTTAGTATTAAAGTCATTTTAAGCCTGTTTAGTATTAAAGTCATTTTAAGCTTGTTTAGTATTAAAGTCATTTTATGCCTGTTTAGTATTAAAGTCATTTTAAGACTGTTTAGTATTAAAGTCATTTTATGCCTGTTTAGTATTAAAGTCATTTTATGCCTGTTTGTAGTAAAGTCATTTTATGCCTGTTTAGTAGTAAAGTCATTTTAAGCATGTCTGTTTAGTAGTAAAGTCATTTTAAGCATGTCTGTTTAGTAGTAAAGTCATTTTAAGCTTGTTAGTATTAAAGTCATTTTATGCCTGTTTAGTATTAAAGTCATTTATGCCTGTTAGTATTAAAGTCATTTTAAGCCTGTTTAGTATTAAAGTCATTTTAAGCCTGTTTAGTATTAAAGTCATTTTATGTCTGTTTAGTATTAAAGTCATTTTATGTCTGTTTAGTATTAAAGTCATTTTAAGCCTGTTTAGTATTAAAGTCATTTTAAGCCTGTTTAGTATTAAAGTCATTTTGAGCCTGTTTAGTATTAAAGTCATTTTATGCCTGTTTAGTATTAAAGTCATTTTAAGCCTGTTTAGTATTAAAGTCATTTTATGCCTGTTTAGTATTAAAGTCATTTTAAGCCTGTTTAGTATTAAGTCATTTTAAGCCTGTTTAGTATAAAGTCATTTTATGCCTGTTTAGTATTAAAGTCATTTTATGCCTGTTTAGTATTAAAGTCATTTTAAGCCTGTTTAGTATTAAAGTCATTTTAAGCCTGTTTAGTATTAAAGTCATTTTGTTTGTTTAGTATTAAAGTCATTTTATGCCTGTTTAGTATTAAAGTCATTTTAGCCTGTTTAGTATTAAAGTCATTTTAGGGCCCTGTTTAGTATTAAGTCATTTTATGCCTGTTTAGTATTAAAGTCATTTTAAGCCTGTTTAGTATTAAAGTCATTTTAGCCTGTTTAGTATTAAAGTCATTTTTGCCTGTTAGTATAAAGTTTTTTAAGCCTGTTTAGTATTAAAGTCATTTTAGCCTGTTTAGTATTAAAGTCATTTTACCTGTTTAGTATTAAAGTCATTTTAGCCTGTTTAGTATTAAAGTCATTTTATGCCTGTTTAGTATTAAAGTCATTTTAAGCCTGTTTAGTATTAAAGTCATTTTATGCCTGTTTAGTATTAAAGTCATTTTAAGCCTGTTTAGTATTAAAGTCATTTTAAGCCTGTTTAGTATTAAAGTCATTTTAAGCCTGTTTAGTATTAAGTTTTTAAGCCTGTTTAGTATTAAAGTCATTTTAAGCCTGTTTAGTATTAAAGTCATTTTATGCCTGTTTAGTATTAAAGTCATTTTAAGCCTGTTTTAGTTTATTTAAAGTCATTTTATGCCTGTTTAGTATTAAAGTCATTTTAAGCCTGTTTAGTATTAAAGTCATTTTAAGCCTGTTTAGTATTAGTTATTTTAAGCCTGTTTAGTATTAAAGTCATTTTAAGCCTGTTTAGTATTAAAGTCATTTTATGCCTGTTTAGTATTAAAGTCATTTTAAGCCTGTTTAGTATTAAAGTCATTTTATGCCTGTTTAGTATTAAAGTCATTTTATGCCTGTTTAGTATTAAAGTCATTTAAGCCTGTTTAGTATTAAAGTCATTTTATCCTGTTTAGTATTAAAGTCATTTTAATGCCTTTTAGTATTAAAGTCATTTTAAGCCTGTTTAGTATTAAAGTCATTTAAGCCTGTTTAGTATTAAGTTATTTTAAAGCCTGTTTAGTATTAAAGTCATTTTAAGCCTGTTTAGTATTAAAGTCATTTTATGCCTGTTTAGTATTAAAGTCATTTTAAGCCTGTTTAGTATTAAAGTCATTTTAAGCCTGTTTAGTATTAAAGTCATTTTTCCTGTTTTAGTATTAAAGTCATTTTATGCCTGTTTAGTATTAAAGTCATTTTAGCCTGTTTAGTATTAAAGTCATTTTATGCCTGTTTAGTATTAAAGTCATTTTATGCCTGTTTAGTATTAAAGTCATTTTATGCCTGTTTAGTATTAAAGTCATTTTAAGCCTGTTTAGTATTAAAGTCATTTTAAGCCTGTTTAGTATTAAAGTCATTTTAGCCTGTTTAGTATTAAAGTCATTTTAAGCCTGTTTAGTATTAAAGTCATTTTAAGCCTGTTTAGTATTAAAGTCATTTTGCCTGTTTAGTATTAAAGTCATTTTAAGCCTGTTTAGTATTAAAGTCATTTTATGCCTGTTTAGTATTAAAGTCATTTTAAGCCTGTTTAGTATTAAAGTCATTTTAAGCCTGTTTAGTATTAAAGTCATTTTAAGCCTGTTTAGTATTAAAGTCATTTTAAGCCTGTTTAGTATTAAAGTCATTTTATGCCTGTTTAGTATTAAAGTCATTTTAAGCCTGTTTAGTATTAAAGTCATTTTAAGCCTGTTTAGTATTAAAGTCATTTTGTTTCTGTTTAGTATTAAAGTCATTTTATGCCTGTTTAGTATTAAAGTCATTTTATGCCTGTTTAGTATTAAAGTCATTTTATGCCTGTTTAGTATTAAAGTCATTTTATGCCTGTTTAGTATTAAAGTCATTTATGCCTGTTAGTATTAAAGTCATTTTAAGCCTGTTTAGTATTAAAGTCATTTTAAGCCTGTTTAGTATTAAAGTCATTTATGCCTGTTTAGTATTAAAGTCATTTTAAGCCTGTTTAGTATTAAAGTCATTTTAAGCCTGTTTAGTATTAAAGTCATTTTACTGTTTAGTATTAAAGTCATTTTAGCCTGTTTAGTATTAAAGTCATTTTAAGCCTGTTTAGTATTAAAGTCATTTTAAGCCTGTTTAGTATTAAAGTCATTTTGCTGTTTAGTATTAAAGTCATTTTAAGCCTGTTTAGTATTAAAGTCATTTTAGCCTGTTTAGTATTAAAGTCATTTTAAGCCTGTTTAGTATTAAAGTCATTTTAAGCCTGTTTAGTATTAAAGTCATTTTATCCTGTTTAGTATTAAAGTCATTTTATGCCTGTTTAGTATTAAAGTCATTTTAAGCCTGTTTAGTTTAAAGTCATTTTATGCCTGTTTAGTATTAAAGTCATTTTATGCCTGTTTAGTATTAAAGTCATTTTGAGCCTGTTTAGTATTAAAGTCATTTTAAGCCTGTTTAGTATTAAAGTCATTTTAAGCCTGTTTAGTATTAAAGTCATTTTGAGCCTGTTTAGTATTAAAGTCATTTTAAGCCTGTTTAGTATTAAAGTCATTTTAAGCCTGTTTAGTATTAAAGTCATTTTAAGCCTGTTTAGTATTAAAGTCATTTTAAGCCTGTTTAGTATTAAAGTCATTTTAAGCCTGTTTAGTATTAAAGTCATTTTAAGCCTGTTTAGTATTAAAGTCATTTTATGCCTGTTTAGTATTAAAGTCATTTTAAGCCTGTTTAGTATTAAAGTCATTTTAAGCCTGTTTAGTATTAAAGTCATTTTAAGCCTGTTTAGTATTAAAGTCATTTTAAGCCTGTTTAGTATTAAAGTCATTTTATGCCTGTTTAGTATTAAAGTCATTTTATGCCTGTTTAGTATTAAAGTCATTTTATGCCTGTTTAGTATTAAAGTCATTTTAAGCCTGTTTAGTATTAAAGTCATTTTAAGCCTGTTTAGTATTAAAGTCATTTTGATTCTGTTTAGTATTAAAGTCATTTTAAGCCTGTTTAGTATTAAAGTCATTTTAAGCCTGTTTAGTATTAAAGTCATTTTATGCCTGTTTAGTATTAAAGTCATTTTATGCCTGTTTAGTATTAAAGTCATTTTATGCCTGTTTAGTATTAAAGTCATTTTCCTGTTTAGTATTAAAGTCATTTTAAGCCTGTTTAGTATTAAAGTCATTTTATGCCTGTTTAGTATTAAAGTCATTTTAAGCCTGTTTAGTATTAAAGTCATTTTAAGCCTGTTTAGTATTAAAGTCATTTATGCCTGTTTAGTATTAAAGTCATTTTAACCTGTTTAGTATTAAAGTCATTTTAAGCCTGTTTAGTATTAAAGTCATTTTATGCCTGTTTAGTATTAAAGTCATTTTATGCCTGTTTAGTATTAAAGTCATTTTATGCCTGTTTAGTATTAAAGTCATTTTATGCCTGTTTAGTATTAAAGTCATTTTATGCCTGTTTAGTATTAAAGTCATTTTAGCCTGTTAGTATTAAAGTCATTTATGCCTGTTTAGTATTAAAGTCATTTTATGCCTGTTTAGTATTAAAGTCATTTTAAGCCTGTTTAGTATTAAAGTCATTTTATGCCTGTTTAGTATTAAAGTCATTTTATGCCTGTTTAGTATTAAAGTCATTTTATGCCTGTTTAGTATTAAAGTCATTTTATGCCTGTTTAGTATTAAAGTCATTTTATGCCTGTTTAGTATTAAAGTCATTTTAAGCCTGTTTAGTATTAAAGTCATTTTATGCCTGTTTAGTATTAAGTCATTTTTCCTGTTTAGTATTAAAGTCATTTTATGCCTGTTTAGTATTAAAGTCATTTTATGCCTGTTTAGTATTAAAGTCATTTTATGCCTGTTTAGTATTAAAGTCATTTTATGCCTGTTTAGTATTAAAGTCATTTTATGCCTGTTTAGTATTAAAGTCATTTTATGCCTGTTTAGTATTAAAGTCATTTTAAGCCTGTTTAGTATTAAAGTCATTTTAAGCCTGTTTAGTATTAAAGTCATTTTATGCCTGTTTAGTATTAAAGTCATTTTAAGCCTGTTTAGTATTAAAGTCATTTTATGCCTGTTTAGTATTAAAGTCATTTTATGCCTGTTTAGTATTAAAGTCATTTTATGCCTGTTTAGTATTAAAGTCATTTTATGCCTGTTTAGTATTAAAGTCATTTTAAGCCTGTTTAGTATTAAAGTCATTTATCTGTTTAGTATTAAAGTCATTTTATGCCTGTTTAGTATTAAAGTCATTTTATGCCTGTTTAGTATTAAAGTCATTTTATGCCTGTTTAGTATTAAAGTCATTTTAGCCTGTTTAGTATTAAAGTCATTTTATGCCTGTTTAGTATTAAAGTCATTTTATGCCTGTTTAGTATTAAAGTCATTTTATGCCGTTTAGTATTAAAGTCATTTTAAGCCTGTTTAGTATTAAAGTCATTTTGCCTGTTTAGTATTAAAGTCATTTTATGCCTGTTTAGTATTAAAGTCATTTTATGCCTGTTTAGTATTAAAGTCATTTTATGCCTGTTTAGTATTAAAGTCATTTTATGCCTGTTTAGTATTAAAGTCATTTTATGCCTGTTTAGTATTAAAGTCATTTTATGCCTGTTTATATTAAAGTCATTTTATGCCTGTTTAGTATTAAAGTCATTTTATGCCTGTTTAGTATTAAAGTCATTTTATGCCTGTTTAGTATTAAAGTCATTTTAGCCTGTTTAGTATTAAAGTCATTTTATGCCTGTTTAGTATTAAAGTCATTTTATGCCTGTTTTTATTAAAGTCATTTTGATTCTGTTTAGTATTAAAGTCATTTTAGCCTGTTTATATTAAAGTCATTTTAGCCTGTTTATTATTAAAGTCATTTTATGCCTGTTTAGTATTAAAGTCATTTTATGCCTGTTTAGTATTAAAGTCATTTTATGCCTGTTTAGTATTAAAGTCATTTTATGCCTGTTTAGTATTAAAGTCATTTTATGCCTGTTTATTATTAAAGTCATTTTATGCCTGTTTAGTATTAAAGTCATTTTATGCCTGTTTAGTATTAAAGTCATTTTATGCCTGTTTAGTATTAAAGTCATTTTAGCCTGTTTAGTATTAAAGTCATTTTATGCCTGTTTATTATTAAAGTCATTTTATGCCTGTTTATTATTAAAGTCATTTTATGCCTGTTTAGTATTAAAGTCATTTTAAGCCTGTTTAGTATTAAAGTCATTTTATGCCTGTTTAGTATTAAAGTCATTTTATGCCTGTTTAGTATTAAAGTCATTTTAAGCCTGTTTAGTATTAAAGTCATTTTGATTCTGTTTAGTATTAAAGTCATTTTATGCCTGTTTAGTATTAAAGTCATTTTATGCCTGTTTAGTATTAAAGTCATTTTATGCCTGTTTAGTATTAAAGTCATTTTAAGCCTGTTTAGTATTAAAGTCATTTTAAGCCTGTTTAGTATTAAAGTCATTTTAAGCCTGTTTAGTATTAAAGTTATTTTAAGCCTGTTTAGTATTAGTTATTTTAAGCCTGTTTAGTATTAAAGTCATTTTATGCCTGTTTAGTATTAAAGTCATTTTATGCCTGTTTAGTATTAAAGTCATTTTATGCCTGTTTATTATTAAAGTCATTTTATGCCTGTTTAGTATTAAAGTCATTTTATGCCTGTTTAGTATTAAAGTCATTTTAAGCCTGTTTTGTATTAAAGTCATTTTATGCCTGTTTAGTATTAAAGTCATTTTATGCCTGTTTAGTATTAAAGTCATTTTATGCCTGTTTATATTAAAGTCATTTTGCCTGTTTTTATTAAAGTCATTTTATGCCTGTTTAGTATTAAAGTCATTTTAAGCCTGTTTAGTATTAAAGTCATTTTATGCCTGTTTAGTATTAAAGTCATTTTAGCCTGTTTAGTATAAAGTCATTTTAAGCCTGTTTAGTATTAAAGTCATTTTGATCTGTTTAGTATTAAAGTCATTTTATGCCTGTTTAGTATTAAAGTCATTTTATGCCTGTTTAGTATTAAAGTCATTTTATGCCTGTTTAGTATTAAAGTCATTTTAAGCCTGTTTAGTATTAAAGTTATTTTGAAGCCTGTTTAGTATTAGTTATTTTAAGCCTGTTTAGTATTAAAGTCATTTTATGCATGTTTAGTATTAAAGTCATTTTAAGCCTGTTTAGTGTTAAAGTCATTTTATGCCTGTTTAGTATTAAAGTCATTTTATGCCTGTTTAGTATTAAAGTCATTTTAAGCCTGTTTAGTATTAAAGTCATTTTATGCCTGTTTAGTATTAAAGTCATTTTAAGCCTGTTTAGTATTAAAGTCATTTTAAGCCTGTTTAGTGTTAAAGTCATTTTATGCCTGTTTAGTATTAAAGTCATTTTATGCATGTTTAGTATTAAAGTCATTTTATGCATGTTTAGTATTAAAGTCATTTTATGCCTGTTTAGTATTAAAGTCATTTTAAGCCTGTTTAGTATTAAAGTCATTTTAAGCCTGTTTAGTATTAAAGTCATTTTAAGCCTGTTTAGTATTAAAGTCATTTTAAGCCTGTTTAGTATTAAAGTCATTTTAAGCCTGTTTAGTTTAAAGTCATTTTTGCCTGTTTAGTATTAAAGTCATTTTATGCTGTTTAGTATTAAAGTCATTTTAAGCCTGTTTAGTTTAAAGTCATTTTAGCCTGTTTGTATTAAAGTCATTTTATGCCTGTTTAGTATTAAGTCATTTTATGCCTGTTTAGTATTAAAGTCATTTTAAGCCTGTTTAGTATTAAAGTCATTTTAAGCCTGTTTAGTATTAAAGTCATTTTGATTCTGTTTAGTATTAAAGTCATTTTAAGCCTGTTTAGTATTAAAGTCATTTTATGCCTGTTTAGTATTAAAGTCATTTTAAGCCTGTTTAGTATTAAAGTCATTTTAAGCCTGTTTAGTATTAAAGTCATTTTGATTCTGTTTAGTATTAAAGTCATTTTAAGCCTGTTTAGTATTAAAGTCATTTTATGCCTGTTTAGTATTAAAGTCATTTTATGCCTGTTTAGTATTAAAGTCATTTTAAGCCTGTTTAGTATTAAAGTCATTTTAAGCCTGTTTAGTATTAAAGTCATTTTATGCCTGTTTAGTATTAAAGTCATTTTAAGCCTGTTTAGTATTAAAGTCATTTTAAGCCTGTTTAGTATTAAAGTCATTTTGATTCTGTTTAGTATTAAAGTCATTTTAAGCCTGTTTAGTATTAAAGTCATTTTATGCCTGTTTAGTATTAAAGTCATTTTGTGCCTGTTTAGTATTAAAGTCATTTTAAGCCTGTTTAGTATTAAAGTCATTTTAAGCCTGTTTAGTATTAAAGTCATTTTAAGCCTGTTTAGTATTAAAGTCATTTTATGCCTGTTTAGTATTAAAGTCATTTTATGCCTGTTTAGTATTAAAGTCATTTTATGCCTGTTTAGTATTAAAGTCATTTTGATTCTGTTTAGTATTAAAGTCATTTTAAGCCTGTTTAGTATTAAAGTCATTTTATGCCTGTTTAGTATTAAAGTCATTTTATGCCTGTTTAGTATTAAAGTCATTTTAAGCCTGTTTAGTATTAAAGTCATTTTATGCCTGTTTAGTATTAAAGTCATTTTAAGCCTGTTTAGTATTAAAGTCATTTTATGCCTGTTTAGTATTAAAGTCATTTTATGCCTGTTTAGTATTAAAGTCATTTTATGCCTGTTTAGTATTAAAGTCATTTTAAGCCTGTTTAGTATTAAAGTCATTTTATGCCTGTTTATTATTAAAGTCATTTTATGCCTGTTTATTATTAAAGTCATTTTATGCCTGTTTAGTATTAAAGTCATTTTATGCCTGTTTAGTATTAAAGTCATTTTATGCCTGTTTAGTATTAAAGTCATTTTAAGCCTGTTTAGTATTAAAGTCATTTTAAGCCTGTTTAGTATTAAAGTCATTTTATGCCTGTTTAGTATTAAAGTCATTTTATGCCTGTTTAGTATTAAAGTCATTTTAAGCCTGTTTAGTATTAAAGTCATTTTAAGCCTGTTTAGTATTAAAGTCATTTTAGCCTGTTTAGTATTAAAGTCATTTTATGCCTGTTTATTATTAAAGTCATTTTAAGCTGTTTAGTATTAAAGTCATTTTATGCCTGTTTAGTATTAAAGTCATTTTATGCCTGTTTATTATTAAAGTCATTTTATGCCTGTTTAGTATTAAAGTCATTTTGAGCCTGTTTAGTATTAAAGTCATTTTATGCCTGTTTAGTATTAAAGTCATTTTGAGCCTGTTTAGTAGTTTTAGGATTATTTTACGTACACAGCTAATGTTAGCATGTTGACACCAGCAGTGGGATCTGCATAAATGGTTCCAGTAGCTTGTTGACTTACATCATTCAGTATTGGTGAACATAGCTGGTTCATAAATCTCAGAAAGAAAATTAAACGGCCGTATAGATTGGAAATTATTACATTTTATAGACATTGTTGAATGAAGCTTTATGCAAAGACACAAATAAGAAAAAGAACAAAAATCAGATGAACAAAAATCAGATGCTTACAAAATTTTATTCCAAATACTAACAGCATTTGTAGAGCCAAACAGGACAGTATTTTGTTCTTGTAAACGTTCAAACCTTCACACAGCGAGCATTTCATTCCTCTCAGGTAATGTGCAAAAGCATTGAATGAACTTTGCTCACATTTAAAAAGAAAAGTTCACCAATAAACGGATCGCAGTCCCACAAATCACGACTTTTGGGATTAAACATAAAAAAATAAGAAATGCATAAAATCTAAACATCGAAACCAACATTTCAATTTCATTCTTAACAGTTCTGTCAGTGACAATATTACTTATAATATCCGTTAAAAAGTTATCATGATGACAAACAGCAGCTAAATTACAGTAGTTAGAAACGTAATAAAAAAAGGAGGATTCCTCAGTTTCTTGATTGTTCTGTTTGCTCCAACATTGATTTAAAAGCTTTAATAACAGATTTATCCTGCTGAGCAAAACTAAAAGACGTTTAGTAAATCTACTGGAACCACAAACAGGGTGAATCTGGAGTTTTCAGAATATTTTGTCGTCCTATTCCTGTTTCTCTCATTCAGTTTATTTTGCTAGCGTAAAAAATGAAAGTGCATCAACACGATTTTGGTAGAAATGCATCAAACAGTGTTTATAAAATTCACAGAAATAAAAAGGAAATAGATGTATGTTATATTTTGTTTTTGGTTCAGCAGTTGGAATAAAGTCATTTAAACATTTTTCTAAATGTTTTGGCTCAGTTTGTAGCCCGTTATGACCCAAACGGATCTGCAGGTAAACAGCACCAGGCGGCTTGTTAAGGCACCGCAGGTCAACACTGAGGTAGATTTATGCACCACTTAAAATGATTGTTTTTTCCTATTCAAGGAAAATTCAATGGAAGACTCATCCTGCCAAAATTGGCACTAAAGACATAAATAAATAAATGGCTTGATAATGTGTAAATATAAATAACTTTCCCAACTTATTTTTTTAGTCATAAAATATTTTTATCCATAATGTTGCTTTGTGTAGTTACATAAGTTGGAAAAGTTTTTATTTACATTTTTAATTACTTTTTTGGTTGTAATATTTTGTGCAATTACTTTACAAAGTCATAATTTTTTTCCACAGGTTTTGGCTAATTTTGGCAGGATCAGTCCTCCATACTGGAAGATCTCAAATCCCAAATCAACAAAGATTTTAAAAAAGCAACACTCAAATGTTACAGTCTTATAAAAACAGTCAAGTAGTTTTAAAAAGCATCACATGATTCACATTCTGCAGATGCAGCCCAGAAATATTTCATCAACCATGAAGTTGTTTCATCCATCTTAAAAACTGTTAAACTGATGCATTCAGACACATTTCCTGAGGAGAACAGCTGCCTATCAGATGCAACAAAATTAAATGATTAATTGCACAAAATACTGAGATTATTTAGTTAAAATTTAGAGCACTGAGTGGGCAGCAGTGTAGAAAGCCAACAGGCTTATTGTAAAGATAATAAACCGTTAAATAGTGATTTACATTCATTTGGGAAACAGAACCGTGACGTAGATCCGGATCTACCGGAGCTGCTGCAGGTCCGGGGAGTTGGGCGATGACGGCGCGGTGCTGGCGGCGGAGACGCAGGAGGCGGCGATGGGAGGAAGCTCATCGCAGGCGAAGTACTCCTTCAGCGGGGCGAAGAGGTGGCGGATGACCGGCACGCTCCACGCCTTGCCCAGCAGCTTCTGCCGCTGCTGCCGGTTCATGTTCCTCGCGTCGGTGTAATGTTTGGGGAAACCAAAGATCCTGGAGAGAAAAGCTTCAGTTAATGTAAAGGTGGAATCTGCTTCTAACCAACCAACGTTGGAGAATATCGATTCAATCCCACATGACACAGGGTGAGATGAAAACAAAAACTACCACGAAAATAAATCTGAAGAACAAAAAGAATTTAAAGGAGTAACATGACAGAAATATGAAAGCAAAGAATACAGAAAAGATTAAAAGCAAAGAATGCGAAGGAGAAGTGTGGAGCCCTCGCATGTTGTCGTTTACATCTTTAAATTTTGCACATGTGCAAAAAGATGGTTGCTTTACATGGTGTTTGTAAAGCAACCATCAAAAATAATGCAAGGTTGCATTATTTTTTGTTTTTAACTGAACCGAAACACATTGGATTCCACAGCACATCTACATGTTACAGTTGTCATAGTCAAGCTAGCATAACAGAACTACCTTCCTCTCTCTCTATTTTTTCCTGACCTTCTTATCTAGTTGTTGTTGTGTTGACAATTAGTAGCAAAGCACTGTATCTGTTTTATTTACATATCACGCTACATTCAGCGTGATATATTGATAACAGCTAACACCAATGCTAGTCATCATTAGCTAGCAGCTTTTTGTCTACAGCAGGTAAATGGGGATCTTGACGTCTCACTGCAGGGGTCCACACATGAACGTACTTTTCCAGTTCGGTGATCCACAGGATGTCCTCTCTCCCGTTCTGCACGACCGGCAGCAAAGACACGTGCTTCCCCTGCTTCAGGGAGTTTGGATTTGTGGTGATCGTTCTCACTTTGGTTACCTGGAAATAAAATCCCCACCAACAGTGGTGAGTTTTTTCTGCCGGAAACAGAAGCAGAACAAACGTGACTTTTCTCACCCTGGCTTCTCTGCCGAGCTCCAGACAGTCCTGCAGGTTCAACTTGTCGCTCTGGGAGGCGATGATGGGCCTGACGAGTTTCGGATCAGTCACTGCTTTAAGCATCTTATTCTTTTTGTAAAAATTTATTTTTTCCCAGTATGTATACTCCAGTTAATGATTAATCGATTACTGAATTAGTTAACAATTATTTCAATAATCGATTAATCACGATTAATCGTTTTATCCCTCGGTTTCTTTATAATAATTAATTAAAATTATTATTCTTTATTACCAGTTCAGCGATTTAGTAGTTTTAACTTTACAAAATTAGCTGGTAGTTTTTACAAAACAAATGTTAGTAAAAAAAAAAAAATTCTCCCCCCAAAAAATACATTTCTACCAAAAACATATAAAATATATTTTTTGTGAAAAATATTTCATTAAAAAAATAAAAATATCATATTTGTTTCAAAAATATTTTTTGTAAGAAATACTTTTTTGTAAAAAAACAACAACAAAACCCAAAAACACATATAGTTCTTGATTATTTTTAACAAGCTTGAAATGTTTCAGAGTCAAAATCAAAAGTTTCCCATTTAAACTTTTTGTGTGTATAAAAACCCGGGCAGGTGAGTCCACTGACAGGTCCACCACAGGACAGAAAATGCATTTTACAGCCTTTCTGGCAGTTTTAATGAAACACAGCAGTTGTTGTCTCACCTGCTCATCCCAGGAATGTTTCCCCAGAAGTATCGGGCTCTGTGCGCAGGGCTCACCTTGACCGCGTCCACCAGCACCGGGTTGCACTGTAAAAACACAGAACCATCAGCTCCTCCAACGCTGCAGGCTCCGGCGCCAGCAGGCGTGAAGCAAACCTCCAGGAAGCGGCAGATGTTGACTTTGTCGTGCGTGTTCATGAAAACCACGTTCTCGAAGAGCCAGAAGAACGGCCGCTCGTCGTCCTCTTTGGGCTTCAGCAGCTGCAGGATGCGGTAAAACTCGAAAAACAGTCGGCCGGTTCCTTCTGAGAGGAAAACAAATCAAACAGGAAGTCAGATTAACAGATTACAGGTTTTCTGCTCTACAAACATCCTTAGTAGAAACTTTTATAAAGTCAAACTTTAAAGCTTATCAACTAATCTTTAAATTTTGGAAGAATAATTCTGTTATTTTCATTAATTATTATAGAAACAACAAGGGATAAATCGATTAATCGTGATTAATTGATTATTGCAATAATTTTCAACTAATTTAGTAACAGATTTGTAGTTTTGAATTTTGAACTCAAACTAGTAGTTTTAACAAAAATTATTTTTTCAAACACAAAAATACATTTCCTTTTAAATATTTTGAAAAATATTTAATTTTGTACAACATGCAAACATATATTTTAAACAAAAACATATATTTATGTAAAGAAAATAAAACGTATATTTTTATACCGTAGAGGCCTTTCCTGAGCGGGTTGACGATGGACAGATCGTTGCAGGGGCTTCCACCAATCAGCAGGTCGAACGGCCCCCACTTCTCCAGCTGAATTTAAAAAATAACATTTATTTAAAAAAAACATTTATTTCAATAAACCAGAAAATGTTGATGGGCATTTTTTTTATTTATTCTTCAGGAAAGGGAAAGTAAAGCAGCAGGTTTAACCCACCAGCTCCTGGGAGACGAATCGGACGTCTCCAACGTGGACGATCCTTCCGTCGTGGTTGATGGTTGCCACGGCAACCGAGTCTTCGCAGACCTCGGAGGCGACGTATTTCTCCACCTTGAAGCCGAGATCCTTCAGCACCAAATAGCCTGAGAAAAACAACGTGAAGAGAGAAACTTTCATTTTCTCCTCATTTTCCTTGGTTAAATAAACTGGAAACGAAAATGTGGTTTTTAGTTTAATGTTCCCTAAATTACAGAGATTACACCAGAAAACTGAAATTCAGTGAATCAGTTTCAGTTCACGTCCAGTTTCTGTTCTCGGAAAAGTTTAACCTTTGGGTGTGGAGCAGAGATGGTGGAAAAATGAATAAAACAACAATAATCCTACCGCAGAAAGATCATATTAACATTTAATTAACACAAAGAGCAAAAACCATGAATGTGAACAAGAATACAGAAACCATAGAAGATTAAAAATAGCAAAAACACAAAGAGCAAGACGGAGAACATGAGGAACAAAACATGAAGAACACAAAGAGAAAACTACAAATTTAAAGAATATAAAGAATTCAAATAGAAGAAAATGAGAACGAATGAGAAGAACAAAGAACACGAATCAGAAAACAAAACAACGAATACTAAGAACACTTTGAAAACCAGGAATGTGAAAAACACAAGTAAATAGACGGAAACGAAGAACAATATGAAGAACCAAAAGGAAAAAGTATTTAAAAACCAAAACCACAAATATGAAGGAAATGAAAACAAAGAACAGAGACAGTAAAAATATAACAAAAACATAAAAAACACCAAGAACACAAAATATAAGAATTAATAGGAATGATGCTGAAGTGATCAGAACCTTCTGGTCGGTCCGGTCCGGACGCTCACCTGTTCCGATCCCGTCGAACAGCGACAGAACCCGCAGCGGTCGGCGCATCTTGGTGGGGACAGACGGGTAGACCCGATGAGGCTCCTGCATCAGCAACACAGCACAGCTGGCGTCCATCAACTTTATTTAACGTGTTTGAGTTCAGATCCGGTCGCACTTTTTAATCACATCAAAACAGAGCAAAAATCCTTCAAGCTGCTCAGAATCCACAGAAATGTTTCGTCTTTATGAGCCAAACTGTGGAAAGTTGCAGACGTCTGTAACGTTCAGTAAAACATTCACAGGACAACAAAAATACTTTATTAACCCAAAGTAATCAGGCAAGTAGGTAACCAACAGTTGTCAATACATGTAATTTTTTTTGGGGGGGAAAAAGGTAAATTTGTTGCTTTTTTTTTTTTTTTTTTTACAAAAAAGAATAAATCTATATTTGTTGCCATTTTCTGAGAAAAAGATTTGTTGCTTTGAAACAAAAGTCACTGGTCGGGTCTGAAAAGTTGTTAAACAGTATTATGTGTTTTCTGGGCCATTTTATAGCACAATCGTGTAACTATGTGACATTCACCTGTTAGAAAAATGTTTGATGTGTGAAGTTTGACTTTGACTTGAAATTGGGGCTCTGTCGCTTTAAGAACTCCTGCTGTTTCTGAAGCTCCGCCTCCAGGAAGTCATCCTCTACTGGCTCCTCTGTTAACCCTGTAACGTTTTTACCAGCATCGCTCTGAGCAGCAGCTCCTACAATGAGCTCGGCTGTTTGCTAATTGCTGCTGGCTAGTCTGAAGGAGCTGGGAGGAGCGGCGCCTCAGAGGCGGGGCTAGGTCCACCCAGGCGTTTTGTAGCTGAATGGTTGCCATGGAGAACAAAGGATCAAGGCAACACTCCAGGTATAACATAACGTAAAGCCCTATCTTCACCAGGAGGACCACTAGAGGGCGCTGTCACACTTTGCTGAATACTCACAAACTCCATGGCGCTGTTGTTGGCAAACATCTCCTGGACGCGAAACCTCCAGTCCTCCCTGGGGACCAGCGCGCCGTGCGGCTGGTGGGGCTGGCACAGGTAACAGATCCACGGGTCCACGACCTTCAGAGAGTCAAACGTCCTTGGACCAACCAGGATGTTCAGACAGTCCTCACAGAAAGACCTGCAGACCGAATGGGCCGAGACTAAACCGCCTGCTCTGCACGGGCTGCCTGGACGACGGAGACCAACCTGTGGCAGCCGTCGTGTCCGCAGAGAATGACCTCCATGCCGTAGCAGCAGATGGTGCAGTAGGACTGGTATCCGTCTTCGTCGTAGCGGTACAGCGTCTCCATGAAGTTATCCTTCAGAAGCAGAGTTTTAAACCACAGCTTTAATTTGGACTGTTGCATGAACACCGAATGAGAAATCATCAACGAATCAAGACCCTTTTCACCCTTTTTGTTTTTTTGAAATATTTAGTTTGCAGAGGCAGACATTACCCAAATGGAACAACAAAGGTGTCAAACGTTTGTGCAGCAAAAAGGGTTTTTTGTGCCGCTATCATGTTAATGATCTTACTGAATGTTTCCAGGTCATGAAAGGTCAACCAGCCCTCCACGTTACTCCAATCTAACAAAACAGTGTCAAACGTTTGTGCAGCAAGTTTGTTGTGCTGCTTTTGCTTTGAAGATATTGACGATGACCTGTGGAAACCTTTTTATTAACATCTTTAAAGCGGCAGCAGCACAAATAAAAAACCCCGTTTGACACCAGTTTTGTTCGGGGGCCATCTTTACTCAGCTAGTTTGTGACAAGCGTAAAAACCAGTTTTTTGTGCCGCTGGTTTAAAATATTTTCCGCTGCAGCAGGAACTTACTTTGCACTTCAAGCAGAGGCTTCCCTTGAAGAGCGGGTGGGACATCTGGATTTCCTTGGTTCCGCAGCACACGCAGAAATCTGCAGGTCAAACGGCAGGAAGACGTGAGACTAAATTCATAGAGCGACAGATAAAGTCTCACTGCGAACACCGACCTTCGATATCGAGGTTTAAGTCCAGGATCTGACTGATGGTCTTCTCTGTAAAGACATCATTTGGTCAATAATGGATAACAACCACCACTCTTCCTCTGTTGTTTGTGAAGCAGGAGAAACAAAAACTCCTTTTGGACATCTGGGCTAATGTTAGCTTAGCAAACTCCTCCTTCGCTTCAGTAGAAGAAGACGCACGTTTACTGAAAGCTTCCTGCTGCAAAAACGCATAAAATAAGTTTCAATTTACTGCATCTATTGAACTGTTGAAGTTTTGTTAACTAAAGCTATGATTGGAAGAGGTTTCTGCTGTTAAACAAGAAACTCTGGATAATTAAAAACAGAATTTGGGGAAAAAATGTAAGTTTAATTTGTAAAAGCCAACTAAAAACAGGCAGTAATGTTTTAACTTCTGGTTTCCACTGGGAATATTAAAACTCTGGTGGAATATTATTTTAGCCTACTAGAGACTGTGAATCACATTTATTTATCATAATTGCTTGCCGTATTGTTTTCAATAACAGTGCAATAAATTACATGCCCTTCAATTAACTCCGTTCATTTTACTGTTTTCTTTTTAAAGGTGACCTGTTATGTTTCCCTCGTTAGGATAGTTCTAGGTTTTAGGACCTCTGTCACTTTAAATCCAAACGAGCTGCTGCTATTACCTAGCAACACCAGCAGGACTCTGCCCGTTACCTAGCAACCTGAGCTGAGTTCCAGCATGTTTGCTCAGCTGGTTTTTCCACTGTATGCGCTGTACAATGGCTGCTGGAAAAGACTGGTGCTTAGCTGTTGACTTACCACCCAGAAACTACTTGCTGCATTCTTGCTGGTTGTGCAGGAGGCTCCATTCTGCTTTTCAAAGATGTACGGTTATATGTTTCCTCATCCATTTTCACAAACGAGTGTAAACGTTGAGTTTGGGGGCGTGGCCAAAAGCTTATTAGGATTTAAAGTGACAGAGACCTTAAAACAGCTCAAATTCAGCAGAACTGAGCAGACCGAAATCTCGTTATCTAAGAATGATTTTCTTAGACATGATTACATTTTAATTAAAATGTAATTAACATGTTTTGTATAGGCCATAGAGCTCTCCTAAACTGATTGAGGACGTATAATAGGTCGGCTTTAAGCTCTGGGGACGTTTTTAGAATCACTTCCCCTTGGAAGTGGACTTCCTTCATCGAGTCAAATAACTACCAACGAGCCCTTTGACCTGTCCTGGAGCGACCGTCAGTTGATACCTCTGAGTTTCTGGTCCGGCTGCGTGTACACGCCGCTGGTCACGTTGACCTTATTGTACGTTTTGGTGTAGCTCCTCTTCCTCTGTGGCACAAAGTCCGGCGACATGTCGTTATCCTCTCCGGACAGCCAGCTGTAGCTCTTCTTCAGGCTCCGTCTTCGGACTTTCTGTTTCTGCCATTTGCTCTTCACCTGGTCCCACTTGGCGTCCCACTTGTCCTTCTCCAGCTGGGATCTTTCCTTTCCCTGCTTCCTGCCGTAGGGAGCCGGAGGTTTGGACCTTTTCCCAGCAGAACCCGGTCCGGTTTCCCCGTTGGTTTTGGAGCTGGAGGGCGGATCTCCGGGGACGCAGGGCAGTCTGTTGAGTAAGACGGCTACGCGTTTCATCTCGATGCCGTCTTTGTTCTCCGTCGGGGCGGAGGAGGCAGGAGCCGGGTTGGACTTCTCAAAAAGTTTCTTCTTCACCTTTGGCCTGGTGTATGTTTTAACAACACCTGGAACACACACACACACACACACACTGAATCATCACTGTTTTACACAGCAAATCAAAAATCTAATCAAATCGAATGTTATTTGTGTAGCACATTTCAGCAGCAAGGCATTTCAAAGAGCTTTACATCATAAACACAGAAACAAACATAGAATCAACAATCAAAACATGACATTAAGTCAAGTTCCATCATTAGATTTGTAATTGATTACATTTCAAATAAAATGCTAACCAGGTGGGTTTTCAGTCGAGATTTAAAGGAAGTCAGTGTTTCAGCTGTTTCACAGTTTTCTGGAAGTTTGTTCCAGATTTGTGATGCATAGATGCTGAATGCTGCTTCTCCTCATTTGGTTCTGGTTCTGCTGGACTTTTCTTCTTGTTAAAGGGAAGTTTTTCCTTTCTAGTGTTGCCACATGCATGCTTATTGATTCGATTTGCTTTTAAATGATCTTGAATATCAAACTGAGCTTAATGAACTGCTTGAGTCAATTTGCATAATTTAATGTTTTTCTTTTTCTACTAGAAACTGGATGATAAAAATCTTCAGTCTGGTCTTTTAGTCTCAATCAGCTCTGTTTTGAAGTATAATTTCATAATTAATTTTATTTGTTGTTTCTGTTTAGTTACATTTAAATGTTTTCCAGTTCCAGTGTTAAATATTCATGCGGCCGCACCTCGTTTAGGTTTGAGTCCATCCGGACCGGTCGGCTGAAAGCCTCCGAACGCCCAGTCCAGAACCTGCTTCAGAACCTCTTCGCTGTCCTGGAGCAAAGGAGAAAACTTCTTCCCACAGCGCATCGCTGCCTCCTGCAGGACACAAACGGAAATGCTTCCACCACAAAATAAAAATAAAGGGCAACATTTGCTTCTGTGCAGAGAAGAGAATAAAAAACGCGATGCGTTCACTGATGACCTGAACAACATAAAATTAAATCATTTTTCCAACATTTCAAGTTTTCACACTTTTCCAACATCACAGTTTAGAGATGAACTAAAACTGTTTCAATTCACTGTTTTACATTATTCTTAATAATTTAATAAAGTCTGGAGCAGGGACAAGGTAAACTAAAATATAGTAAAGTTTTGTTTTGAAACGTCTCTCACACCAAGCAGCTGCCACTAGTCTGTAGGGTCGCCTAGAGCAGCTTAGGATACGGACCTGCAGCGACAAGAGGACGGCCTCTCGGTAGGTGACCAGGGTTGCAAAGGAGTTGGCGCAGAAATACTGGCTGAACGCAGCAAACGGCTTCAGAGACTTGGCACTGACCTGCAATCGGAGACAAGATGGCGGACGTTTTACCATCTGCAGAAAAACGACCAACCAGTCAGAATGAAGCGGAAAACAATGACCTGAGAGCACATTCTCTGGCCGTACCACTCCACCATCCTCTTCTGAGGAAGATGGACCTGATCTTTGAAGGGAACGACGACGCCGGGCCACGGGGAGAAACCTTCGATCTGACCCCAAACCAACTCCCCCTGCAGGCGAACACAAGAATCACAACCAGTTTATAGCACCATCAAGTGTCTATGCTACCTTCAGTTGTTATAAAAATATTTTATATGTCAAACATGATGTAAAAGAAATGGGTCTCTGTCTCTTTATGAAGCTCCTATTACTTCTGAGGCTCCGCCTACAGGAAGTCATCCCAACACAGCTCCTAGATTTCTTTTTCTTTTAATGCAGCAAACATACAAAATCCAAAATTTTACATTTTGGATCTATGATGAATAAAAAACAAACAAGAAAAATTGGACCGTTTTAGTCCGACCCCTGACATTCTGTAACCCTCCCCATGCTTATCAGAAATACACTTACAATGGATCTTTCTTCACAACCCGGTAGTGTTTTTGTCGAATCCCAGATCAGATCCTCTTCATCGCTCGTCACGATGAAGATAAACTTTCCCTGATGAATTCCTTCACCTGCAAAATGGCACTAAATGAGCAGGACTTGCAGCAAAGCAGAAAGATGTAGAAAAGATTCACGTTTATGGTCTTACTCGTCTCCGTCCGCTGGCCAGCCGGAGACTTCACGGGCTCTTCTGTGATGTCAATCACATCTGATAAAACCCAGCCAGAAAGTAAGCTAATGGAGCTACAGCGGACCCGGCTAACGTCCAGGTAAACTGGGGAGTCCTACCTGAGGAATTGTCTGTGTAGTCCCTCTCATCCACAGTCCTGTTATGTTTCATCTTGTGATATATTAAAGGCTTCGCTGCAGGACTCTTATCGTCCTCTGATGAACTCTCATCATGTTTCACTGTGACCTTCTGGCAGCTAAAAGCCTCCAAAGCAGCTAGTTTCTTCCTACCGACTGGCGATTGTCGTCCCCAAACCTCCATGTGCGGTGAGGCCACGGGAGTTTTCTCCTTGTAGGGAGGGATTTTCAGGTTCTTGTAGGCCTTCAGAGAGGAACAAACACAACTCAGATCTTCACAGCAGTGACAATAAAAACACTGGCGGGCACTGCGAACTATAATGCTAGATGCGCTAACCCTACAGCTAATAATTACACTAGTAATAAGCATGAGTTAAGCATTGAACCAACTCAGTAGCTAGAGGAAACTAACGCTAAGGTGACGTACCAACAAAACTCAGGTGCTACACCAGCATGGTATTTAGCGAAAGCTAACACTAAATTACTAAACCAGTACGGTATTTAGCATAAGCTAATGTTAAATGCTACATCAATAGCTAATGCTGAGGAGGAGTACCAACAGTCTTTAGGAGAAGCTAATGCTAAAGTGCTATACAAACACAAGACCTGTATTAAACAGTTCATGCTGCTCACTCGGGCCGCCTCCAACCCATTCTTTAATTAAATGTGAATTCAATGTGGCTTTTGCAGCAGCCATGTTACAACTCACCTCAGCAAACACCTGTGTCTGGTGCAGAGAGCTGGGCAGCGCCAGGAGGGTCAGGAACAGCTTGTGCAGAGTGGGCCACGGTTTCATTTTGTTCAAGATCTGCACAGACAACAGCAGAGACTGCTGGTTTGATCTGAAACTTTTACCAAAACACACTGAATTTTCCATCTTTCTGAGGACAAACGACCCAAACAACGACATTCACCACTTCATTTCCACGTCATCCCAGCTTTGACCTCTTACCTTCACCCAGCTGCTGCATTCGCCACTGCTGCTCTCTTCCTGGATGAGCTTCCTGAAATCGCAGCAGCTGCGTTCCAGCTCCACCTCTGGAGGCCCAGCGGCGCAGAGCCCCAGCTGGACGGCCATCACTGACAACACCTCCCAGGGAAAATGCTTGTCCTGCAGGACAGAGAGAGCGTTCACCGGGAAACCACAGCAAGCACTGTTCAGGTTCCCCCAAGACGGGCCACAACATAAAACACAGACAACGTAGTACATGGTGATCTGCTGGTTGTTTAGCAAGTCTTTAATAGGAAAATTTTACAGATTTGAACCAGATGAAGCAAAAACTTTGGCACCTGAGGAGTTCTGGGTGGAAAACATTGAAGATTTTTTTTATCTTAAATGGAAAATCTATTTATATTGTGCAGTTTAATTACTGCTCTCAAAGTGTTATTTCAGCAAATTTTAAGTTTTAGTCTATACACTCTGAATACTAAATTGGTAGACGATGGTTCAATAAGCGATTGATTGAGATTAATCAGTTCAGAAGTATTTCTAAGACGCAGGAAGTAAAGGACAGTGGGATTCTTACTGTGATGCGTTCCGGATTTTTCAGCATCAGCCTGATGTTCCTGAGCATCACGTCTCCGAGCGGGCCGGGAATGCTCTCCACCAGACTCTGAAGAGCGGCTCTGTAGAACGCCTGGGCGTCCTTCAGGAACCGGGTCAGGTTCTGCTCCCCCAGACTCGGCCCGAAGGCCCACACGAAGTCGGACGCGCGCGGCCCGACGTTCACCTCGGCCGCGGGGAGCAGCTGGTTGCCGTGAAGCAGGTCCAGCTCCCGCTGCAGGAACGGAGGCCGACATGGACTTACAAACTCACATTACTTCTGTTTTTAAATAACTGCATAACAGAATTCAGCACCACAAACATAAAAACTTTCCTGTTAGTTTTTTTGTTTTACATATTTGAAATGCAACCAAACTGGTGGGGTGACAGATTTCTCTCCATGTTGTTTTTTATTTCTAAGCAGTTAAGGGGACAAACATTAAACTGCTGTGGAAGTTACTCAGCAGGTTGTTGCTAGGCAACCAAAGAACAGTGGGTTAATGCCTCTCTGTTTGCTGATTGGCTGATTCCCCAGAATGTTCTGGACTGAAGTTCAGTGATTTTCTATGTGTTGAATTTTCTATCTGACGTATTATCTACTGACATTGGCCACTTGTCTATTTGCAATATATTGTTGATTTTATTGTCCAGTCCTACTGACAGTTTTATCTGAAATGTTTTTATTATTTTCTCCACTATTTGTTTCACCAATAAATGTCGGTAAGTTCGTTAAAACTGAACTAATGGCACCAACTTCTCCAGGTTTCATTTTAAAGGAATCGATCTGCAGCAGCAGCAGGTAAAAGAGTCTTTCTGCGCAAAATTTCCAGATATAAATAATAACATGCTATGTAAATATTGAATGGGATATATTATGTATTTATATTGATCATGTTTATTTCAATATATATTGTTATTGACTTATTGTCCAGTCCTATAAGCGATACATTAAGTGCCCACCCCATGGAGGAAGCGGTCGACGGCGTGCGGCCGGACGATGCTGGCGGCGTAGGACTGCATCAGGATGGCGGTGAGCTGCAGCTCCACGCTCAGCTCCGCCATCCCGGCCCATTGCAGCTCGTTCAGCGCCCTGAGGGGCTCCAAGGCGTGGGACAGGAACAGGAACTGCAGCCGGACCGCGTCGTCCAGCAGACGGTTCTGGATCGACGCCTCCGCCTCATTCAGAGATTTAAAATACTCCCGCAGGTCCTGCCACTGGGCGGCCATCTTCTGCACGCTGTGGGCCAGGAACAGATACTGTGGGACGTGCGGCCCGGTGTCGGCGAACACCTCCTTCAGGCTGTCGTTGATGGACGGGCAGATGGAGTAGTGGCGGTGGACGTCTGTGATGAGGTCGACAGCGTGGCTGAAGGCGGTGGTGAGTCCGGCCTGGCAGGCGCGCTCCGCGATCCCCGGGATGCTGCAGAGCGACAACATCTTGGGGCTGAACGCCTGCAGCCGCGACACAAACACCCGGCTCAAGCCCGGCTGCGGCGTGCTGCAGTAGAACGCCGCCAGGTTGGACAGCGGCAGCTCGTACTTCCGCAGCGCCTCCACCAGCAGCCAGGCGTCTGAGTCGGCGACGCGCGCCATGGCATCCGTGTCCATCGGCTGGCGGGGGTCGGCGCTGTCGGTGCTCATCTGTAGAGTGTGCAGCAGCTTCACCACGCTTCTGCATGAACGCTCATCAAAGTATCCGATCAGCAGGACACTGGCGCTGCGTCCTGCGCCCAGCTCCACACCTACGTACAGGTAGACACAGTACGGCTGGTCGGTGATGTCCGCCATGATATCCTCCAGCTCCGCTGAGTAAACTTCATCCTGGAAGTAAGTTCTGATGAAGTTCACCAAATCGTTTGTGGGAATCTGCTTGTCCAGGCGCTGGATCTGCTCCTTCACCTGAGCCTCCTGCTTCAGATCGGGTTTCTGATCCGTCGACATGTAAATCAAGTCCTCGTCATCTTCTGACATCAAACAGATCACATCCAAACTCTGGCGGCTTTTCACTGCTGCAAAATCCATGTTTACAGGAAGTTCAGTGTTCCTGTGAGAAGCAGGCAGGACGAATGCTCACCTGGACCAAAAAAAAGGAAGAGTTATCCTTAAAAAGACAGAGTTAAATATAAAACTATTTGTTTTATAAGAAAGAGAGAAATTAGAATGGACAAAAGTACTAAAATCCTCCCAGACAAAACAATATAAATAAATAAATAAGGAATATCTTCTACCTAAAAAATGTGACAAAATGATAATTTAATTTATATCGTATATACGCATTTCTCGTGGAGTAAAAATTGCGAATAATTTACATTTTATTTTTGCGGCAAGGTCCATTTTCTTCCGACTCCAATCAGGGTCATTTAAACGGCTCTGACATCCTACACGTCTCCAATTGGTGGTGACGCTGTGACGTCATGACAGTTCCACCAATCGGGCTGAAGTGGGTAACTTTTCAGCCAATACAAACAATCCAAATAACTTTCCAAGACTTGCTTAAAAGCGAAGAAAACATGGAACCGGGCAAGCAAGAAGAACAATACCAAAGGAAACAATGAAGCCTTAGCTGAACTTTCGCTCACCAATCACACAAGAATGACAACATTGAACAACATAAACTTAATCAAATTACAACTTATTGTAACGTTGAAATTACGGATAGCTAGTATTTATGGTCCGGAATACCAAGACCGAAAATCAAAATTTAAAGGGTTTAGATGGTTAAATGGTTTAAAACACAACTGGCCCATTCACTAAAGAAATAACTGAAATCGTCTTGTTTCAGTCTTTTACAAACAAGACTCTGAAATTGTTTGGAAGAATGTGTAAAAATACCAATCACAAAATATCCATTTTTGTATGTTTAAGAATATGATAAAAGTTTTAGGTTTGGACACAATGGATAATAACTTTGTCCAAGTTTGGTTATTGTAACCATTTAATTTAAGGAGCTCGTCAAAAGTAATAATTTTTTTTTTTTAAATAGCGAATCTAGCATCCTATTAATCCAATCGGATGCTAGCTTTTGCGTCGCTTGTTACGTACAAGAACGTTCTGTGAACCAAACCAAATAATGTAGCTACATTTCGATGAAACAACGGCCTCGGATGGTCAAGCTAGATTCTTTGTCGACGTGTTTAGAATGTATCTGGTATTCAATAGTCAGATTTTAGTTGAACACGTGGGAAATGTGTTTAAAAAGACAAGCTAAACTTACCACGCCGATTCGTCCGTACTTGCTGCTCCTGCCGTCTAACCCTCAAAGAACCCAAAAAGTGTATCCTTCCGCTGAGAGCAAAGCCCCGGTCCCCCACTGCGAGGTTTCGACAACCTTTCCTAGGTTTTACCGCTAGTACTAACCGCTCAGATAATAGTCGGTTAAAGGCCTACAATTGTCAAAGTAGGTCGTTAAACTGTGTCTACAGTAATTCTCGGCCTTTGGATAAATCACCAGAATGCGTAAAAACGAGCAAATGTTTCTAAATTTTTCCATATCGAGAAGCCATTGTAGTTAGCTTCCAGCTAACATCAAATGAATGACATTTAAATTGATAGGCGCTAGACTACGCTAAAATTAACGCCAATGTTACGAAAAGCTCGGTTCTTCACCGATTCCCCCCAAAAATGAATTCTGAAACAGTTTATGTTGACATATAACCGCATTATAAATGCAAACAAATTAAGATCTGCCCCTTTTTTACAAGAAGGCCGCAGGGCCATTAAAAATGACTGTATTCACGAATCCCCTGTTTCTACTGTTGAGTTCAAACACATACGATGCCTCGCAAAAGTTTCCACAACGTTTTAACTTTTCCACTTTTTCGAATGTTAAGTTCGAAAAACAACGCTGTATTAATTTTAGATGAATTTTATGTCAAGAAAACGGAAAGTAGTGCCTAACTGTGACGTAGAAGGAAGATGTTACACGGTGTTAAAAGTCTGTGGTATTTATTTGTATTCAGATTCTCCGATGGTATTTTTCTATAAGATTTATACACCTAAAAACTGAAATATGCCCATTTTATTCTTTATAAAACAGCTCAAACTCAGACTAAATGGATAAAATAAATACTCGTATCTGGATTAGGCCTAGATTTTGTGTGTATCATGAATATGCTTTTATGTAAACCGGCGTATTGTTGCTCTGACTGTATTATTTAGGGTCGTCGTCCTGCTGGAAATCTCCATCTTCCCATTCTTCTTCTTCTTTGTGGCGGGTGACAAAGACGCAACGTATTGATGTGCATTACCGCCATCTACTGGACTGGAGTGTGGCTCGCCAGTGTACGAAGAAAAAAAAAAGATTTAAATTATTTTAAATCAAAACTTTGCTTTCCAGTAAACCACATCAATATTCAAATTATTTATCAAAATTAGTTCCAAAAAGCAAGATAGAAACTACAGCTAAAGCATTTATCACGTCATTTGGTGAGGACCAAATGGAAATACTACAGAGAAATTACAAACTATGAAATTAACTTTCTTTGTAAGACATGCAATGTTTTTCTTTACACAATTAACATCATTATTACAATAAAGCAAGATAGGAGCTTGTTTAAAGTTAATAGTTTCTTAGATAAAAAGTACCAGATCCATTGGTAAATTATTTCACTTAAAACGTGGAAAAACCATCTTGTTATAAGTGAAATAATCTGCCAGTGGAAGTAGAACTTTTCATCAACAATAAGGAATTATTTATTTGAAACAAGCTCATATATGTAGCTGAAAAGTAACTTATAAGTTTGTTTTGTCTTATTTATGTGTTCTGATGTATTTGAACTAGAAACTAGACAAAACAAAACAAAAAAAAACTCGGTAAGAGTTTGTTTTTGCAGTGAAGTTCAAGCCATCCCTTCATATCCCCGACTCCAACATCTTTCTACCAGTACAACCAGACAGAGATTTAAAGTAGCAAAAGCAAATGAGGTGGATTAGCAGTGTGTTCCAAAAACTAAACATGTTACTGTAGAATATTCTCTTTGTTCATGGTTATTGTTAGCAGGTCACAATAGTTTTCTGTCAGAGGCTTCTTCAAATCTGCTGCGAGATCCTTCCTTCCCCAGTCTTTCAAATTGGGGGCCGTGGCCTCAGCAAGTTGGACGGAGAATTAAAATGAAAAATTAAATCTAATAGGTCTTTCAATTATAATTTTTAGATCCAATCTGTTTTTCAGTTACACATGGTTCCCACAAGTCTGAACCAGAAAAGATTTGTGCCACTCGACCGCCATCTTAGTAGGCAAAGCATAGATGAACCACAGCTACGAGAACATCAAAAAGAAAGTATATTAGGAAAAACAATTTAAGACTTAATAGTTAATCTTGTTTATTGTTGTCATAGCAACGTCATAGCAACTGCCTACCAAGATGGCTGACAGTTACAAAGTAGTATTCTTATAAAATATAAGTTAAAACAACTTGTTGAAATGTAAGTTGCCAACTTTAGGAACTCCTGGCCGACTAAAACCAGAAGATATGAAACAGAAATTAAGCTAAACATAATAATTATTGAATAGTGAATAAATACCTACAGAAAGAACGAGGACTGACACCTGCTTGTGTTCTGTGCAGCAATGCTGCTTTTTATTATATAAAACATTATAAAAGCAGCTACAAGTAGTACAAGTGGGTTTTTTTCTCTAAACTGTTGCAAAAACAATATAAAAATAACTCAATCTCTATCTGAGATGATTTTAAAGGTGAGGTTAACATAAAAAATATACCGTTCAACAAAAAACACAGCAATGGCCTAAAAACAACTACTCTGCAGACATGGTCAGGTTTACACGCCTAAAAATACACACATACATGACATAAAACTCCTAGAAATCTGCTAAAATGTTCAGAGACATCAAGCTGGATAATGGGATAATATTCTAAAAGCAAAGCAAACTAATAATACTTGTTAGTTTAAAGCAGAAGATGAGCGGTTTTAATAAAAAACACAAAAATATAAACTAAGCATGAAAAAAATAAGGTAAAAAAGTTTTCTTATGAAGGCTTGAGTGTCTAACAGGAATCCTTCCTGCTAAACAAAAGTCTTGTAAACCTTTTTCTGTGGATACAGTACGTAAAAAGAAACCGTACACGATGAGCAGATCGTAGATTTCAACACGGATCTGATTTTACATTTCAGGTCACTTCAAACACAACCTGGCAGGAAAACATGTGGAGCTCAGAGGTTTCTGGTGGATACAGTACAAAATGTTCAGAAATGTGCAGATTTCCCCGAAAAGGCCGGACAAGTTTCACAACGTTTAGCCAACAGCAGTCAGTAGCAGAACACGAAGTAAGCTTTTTGGTTTAAAACGGTTTCACATTTTCTTTTTGCTGTCTTTAACGGATCAAATCCAACAGAATCAGACGCTGAAAACTTTCTAAATCTTAAGATTTGCTTCCAAATCCAAATGCCTAACAGGAGCAGAACGATTTGGAAACCTTTAGGAAAGATTTGAACGTGGGAATGAGATTCAAATGCAAATGCACCTAATTTATTTTCCCCATTTTCATCTATTTTGAGCAATAAATTAAAGTTTATCCACTTATGTATTGTTCTTATTTCTCTGCTACAAAAACACAAAATCTTACAAAGTATTTTTAGTTTAATTTATATTGCAAATATCTTAGTACACTTGAAAAAAGACAAAAATAACTTACAAGTAACTTTCATAGAATCATACAGGAGCTTGTTTTTGGTTAATATTTCTGAAGTACTGATAAAGTATGAGGGAAACGTATTTAACCTACAACGTTTTCATCAATATTTAAGGATTTGCTGACTTAAACAAACTCCTATAAAGTTGCATATAAGTAAGTTTTCTCTTATTTTGGATCTACTAAAACATTTGCAATAGAAACTGGATGAAAAATACTGACTGAGGTTTTATGTTTGTACAAAATAAAAACACCAAAAACAAAAAAAAGTGGATTTGTTTTGATTTTACCGGCATCATTTTGGTTATTTTTCCAAGTATTTTTGTTTAGTTTATTTTCCGAATATATTTTAGTTCACTTAAAATAGGAGAAAACAAACTTTGAAGCAACTTTTTGCCAACATTCGTATCTGGTTTTAAGTCAGTAATTCGTGCATTTTGATGAACAGACACCAGATCAGAGCACTTAGCTTCGAGCGAGAACTTTTTCATCAATATTAAGGAATTACTGATTTGAAACAAGCTCTTGAAAAGTTATTTGTAAGTTGGTTTTGTCTTTTTTGAAGTGTAATAAGATTTTTGCAATAGAAACTGGATGAAAAAACTTGGTCAGATTTTGTATTTTTGCAGCAAAGCTGAGCAAAACAACTCAGCTTATTCCAGTTTCACAAATAAACTTCAGTTTATTGGTCAAAATAAATGAAAATGAGGAAAATAGAGGAGTTTTTTTTTATTTTTTTATAAGTGTCGGTTTTGTTTTTGCCAATTAAAATGTGAATGAAGTTTAGATTTTACTGTTGGTTATTTTCTGAGTGGCTCAGAAAACGGACCGGTTCTTAGGGAGTTTAATAAACTCCGGTTCTGATTCTGGGTGATCCGATCAGCTTTCTCTTTTCTTAAATCATCCAATAAGAGCCGCCCTCATTTGAATCGAAGTAACTCTCTCCATGCGAAAGTGGCTGAGACGTCTGTGGTTTCTGTTTATTCACAGGCGAAGTAATCTTTGAGCGGCGCGAACAGATGCCTGATGACCGGCACGCTCCAGGAGCGGCCCAGCAGCCGCTGCCTGGCGCCGCGGCCCATGTTCGACACATCGGTGTAGTGAACCGGGAACCCAAAGATCCTGACAAAACAACAGTTAGAAAAAGCATTAAGACTCTATATGGCAGGCTGTTTTAGCATTAAATCAGTTCCACCAGATGTGTAAAACTGGTTTATGATTAGACTCATTAGTAGGCCAGTCACAATAACCAAAAAATCAATTAATCACACAATCAATTACAACAATATCAATACTTTTCATTTGCTGCTTTTCTGTTTCTACCAAAAACTGGCTGATAAAATGTTTTGATCTCAACCAGCCCTTTTTCTTTTTAAAGATAATTTAGTTTGCAGAAACGTCATAATTCATTTTGTTTGTTGTTTTGTTTATTTATTTTGGATATTTAAAATGATTTCCGGCTCCACTGTTAAATGCTCATTAGAATGTAACATTTTATTAATCTTTGCGAATGTCTTTTTGCATTATTGTGCCATTATTACCACTATATGAGCTGGAAACGTTCTCAAAATGACAATATTATCATTTAGTGCAATAATTTCTGGTACAATTTATCGTCTAGCTAAATTTGTTAGGCCTGTCACCAAAACTAATTTTCCTAGACAATAAATTCTCTGAGAAATTATTGCATCAAATGATAATATTGTCATTTTGAGGACATTTCCAGCTCGTATAATAATGACATATTTATGTAAGTACATCCTCTCAAAACTCAAGAAAACGTGAATTTCTCATAACATTTCACAATGGAACCGGGAAACATTTCAAATATCCAAAATAAAACAAACAAAACAGCAATAATTAGTTTGTCATTATTACAGTTATATTAGTTGAAAATGGTGTCAAAATGACAATATTATTATTTGATGCAATAATTTCAGGGAGAACTTTTCGTCTACATTTATCTCCAGTTGTAAAGCAGATATGTGGAATGTGAGAATGTTGGAAGTGATTTTATGCTAAAACGGCCTGCCGTAGGGCAGTCCTGCTCACCGCTCCAGCTCCGTGCACCACAACATGTCCTCCTTCCCGTTCATCAGCACCGGGAAGTGCTGGTCCTTCCCCTGTTTGATGGAGTTGGAGCGAGTGGTGATGGTTCGCACCTTCCCGAACTGACAGACAACACGAGCCGTCAAACTCCCAGCGGAAAACTCTGCAGCTAAAAACCTGATTGACGTGTTTATGTCTGACCTTTGCGACCCGTCCGTGGTCCAGACACTCCTGCAGCTCCAGCTTGTCCATCCCAGAGGCGCAGAGCGGCCTGAAACACGCCGTTTCACTAAAATCAACGTAAACGTAAGTCTGAAGAGCAACAGGAGACGTTTCCCTGCATACCTGTTCATCCCTGGCAGGTTCCCCCAGAAGTAGCGGGCGCGGTGGGCGGCGGAGACCTCGATGGCGTCGATCATCATAGGGTTGCACTGCGAAACACACAGAGGTCAGAGGTCAGCTGAAATATGTCTGTCACATGAAGAGAAGGACCGTTGCATCAAAAATGTACAAATTGAAAACTCATTCAGCCCAGTTTAAGCTGGGAAATTACATGCTAGCTCTCATTAGCTAGCACTAGCTAGCTCAGGGATCTAACAAAACCAAAAATAAAATGTCTTCATTATGAATGCAACAATAAATGGTCCTTTTTAGTAAGTTCTTATGTAAAATCTGTTTTTAAAATCCACAATAGAATTTTAAAAGTAGCTAACTTCAAGCTATGCTAACTATTTATCTTAATTCTTTCCATATTTATAGAAAAGACCTACCTCATTCTACTTTTCCCTCTTGTAATAAATTCATTTTGACTGAATAAATTTGAGTAATTTGTTAGCTCTCATAATAAAACATTTTGTGTTTTAAGAAAATAGTTTTTTGCATCTCTAGGTGAGTTTTATTTTGTAGCATCGGAGGCAAAAGTGTCTTTTTGAATGGAAAATGTTGCTACCCCCATATCAGGTGAGATGTGTTGATGTTGAGGGATTTCTATGGATTATTATTTTTATTATGGATTATCTCATAATTTTCTAATATATAAATTTTTTATAGTTTTTTGGACACACAAAGATGCTTTACAAGAGAAGAAAAAATAATTATAATTTATGTCTTTATTCTTGCAATTATAAAATTTTAGTTTTCTTAGGATCGCTCTAATACTCCGTCGTAATAAAAAACATATTAAAAATTTTCATATTTATATTTATCAAAGAATTTAGCAACAAAAACATGTTTTTTAAATAAAAATTGTTGCTTATTTTTTCGATTTTATGTATAGTTTTTGAATAATTACGATAAATTAATTAATTACAGAACCACCAAGTTTCCCCATGACTTTAGCTCCTGGTTTTAAAGTGTTGTGGTCCAGAGCGCGTGCGGATGCGTGCGGCTGACCTCCAGGAAGCGGGAGATGTCCCTCTTGTCGTTGACGCCCATGGCCACCACGTTCTCGAACATCCAGAAGAACGGACGGTCTTCTCCTTCTTTGGGCTTGGCTTCACTCAGCAGGCGGTAGAACTCAAAAAACAGCCTTCCTGTTCCTCCTGAAGCAAACCAGACTCACATCAGGGTCTAGTTACAACTCTATGTGTTTTTGGGATTCAGAAGAAGCATTAAAAACACAGAAATTGGTAATAAATGTGTTTTTTATAGAGATTTTGTTAAAAGTACTAGAAAAAGATGCTTTTCACACACTACAAAAACAGGAATCAACACATGTACCAACCAAACAGGCCTTTCCTGGCCGGATTCACGATGGAGAGGTCGTTGCAGGGACTTCCTCCGATCACCAAGTCAAACGGCCCCCACTCCTGAATCTGAGGCAACAGCACCACCTGGTGTTAGACTGCGGGCATTACACCGGAAGATAATGCTGGAACACCAGCCGTTTGTTAACGGGACAAAGTCAAATTAACTCCGGGTTTTACGCCTGTTACAAGACAAACATTGTGGTTAATTTGTCACAGTCATTAATTGATTGATCTAATTTAAATGAAACACTGTATATTAATCAACAAATAATTTTGTTATAATACTGGATTTAGCAAAATGCTCATTTCCACCCATAGTTCCATCAAACAAATGACACAAGATGCATTTATACAATTTCATACATAAAACCAAGAAATACAGTAAAACAACCATATACATGGTTTGGAAAAACTATTTTAAGAGGCTTATATCAAAATGCTACTTTATAAAACCATGTTATTCACTGATTTCTAATTGTCACAGTTTCAAACTAAATATTAAATTAGCGAGCAAAATACTTTGAGGGATCTAGAGCTAGATAAAATAGTTTAGCTATACCAGCTATCTAGTAAAGCTATTAGCTATTAAATATTTAGCTAATATTTAGGTATTTAAATATTAATATCTAGAGCTAGCTAGATGCTAATATTTAGCATCTAGCTAGTCCTTATAGTCCACAAGCGAACTATCAAAATAAAAGGGTTAGAATGTGGAAAATGAGCAAAATGTGCAAATATTGCTGCACAATAAAGTTAAATGATGCTCTTGGGGGCCCCCTGGTGGTGAGGTGGCCATAAACAGCCACTTAACTCGCACTGCTTCGGGCCGGCTCTGATTTTCTGCACAGTTTGGCTTAATTATTGTTCTGAGAGTGTTGTCTTTTTCTGCAAATGGCATAATTCTGAGTCCGTACAGTTCAATAAACAATTAATCAATATCTATAGTGGTTAATGACTATTTCAGCAATCGATTAATCGCAATTAATCGATCCAGCTGGTCAGGATGTTTCCTTCAAGCTCAGCTCAAACGTTTCTGCTCATGTCTTGGAGAAAGAAAAGAAGCAGATCTGTCCAAGGACTCGTTAAATATGGCCGCTCCGGTCCGACCCGACTCTGAACCGCCGTCTCTTACGTTTTTCCTGGTGATGTTTCTGACATCATGGACGTACTGGATCTTTCCTTCATGTCTGACCACACCCACCGAGATCGAGTCCTCACACACCTCCGACGCCACGTACTGGTCCACTTTAAAGCCCAGGTCCCTCAGAACCAGGTAGCCTGGAGCCGGAAACAGAAACAAAACATCAACAGAAACATCAAATCAGAAATAAATCAGAAAAAAAGTTTTTCAGGTCGAGAGTTCCTCAGTTTCCCCCAACAAGGAGAGATTTTATACCGGAATAACTGCAAAAAGTCCCTGGAAGTGTAAATGTTGGTGTAGAAAGAGGCTTTCTGGTTCCTCACCAGTAGCAATGCCGTCAAACAGGGAGAGGACTCTGATTGGTCTTCGCTGCTCAGCAGGGACTGCTGGGTAAATCTTTGGTTTCTCCTGCAGAAGAAGAAGAAAAAACACTGAAGGTCAGTTTATGGATGGATGACTGGATGGATAGTTGGGCGGTTGGATGGCTGGTTGGATAACTTCACGTTTCAGAACTTTGCCTTCTTTTAAACCTTGAAGGTAAATGTAACATTCTGACCAAAACAAAGATGGCGTCGCCCATCTGGAGGCTAAACCGAGCGGTCAGACTCACAAACTCCTGTCCGTTATCGTTGGCGAAGAACTCCTGCAGCTTCAGGCTCCAGTCGTGGCGCCGTTTCAGGACGCCGTACTGCAGCAGCGGCTGGCACATGTAGCAGCGCCAGGGGTCCTGGTAGCGGGCGTTGTTGGACGCCCCGGGGTCCACCAGGATGTCCAGGCAGTCCACGCAGAAACACCTGGTGGGACGACACAATGAGGCGCTAGCATTACAGCACGTCTGACTTGGTGTGACTGTGGTAGAAACAGCTGAAGACATTTAGCTAGTGGAGCGCTAACCGTAAAC